>CM024614.1:52123263-52560976 GCA_014182575.1 Eucalyptus decipiens
CACAACTGCCGTGCGTCCACATCGAGGGGGCAATCTCATCAAGAGCTCAATCACATCGGAGGAGACGCCAAGCTTGCAAGAAAGAAAGCCAATCACAAACACAATTAAAAAGGGGAATTATGCAAATCGAAATATATGAAGGAACAAGTGGTAAGACTCATGTTCAGTTAAGTAAAACACAATGATCCCTATCCAAATTGTTCGAGAGTTATAATAAAACACAATGATCTCTCACAAAAAAAGGAACCATCATAGTCACCCTCTTCATACTATTGTCAAATCCCGCTCATACTAATCACTTATTCTTCTCTCTTAAAATTATTAAAATAATGTTAACATTTTGCACAAGCACTATTATTTTACAATTAGTCCATCACAAATAATTAAAAATCTAAACATAAGTTGCATACAATCAACAATTAAGTTTACTTTTATTCATTTGTTACTCCATAAATCTAATTGTCCCATGGATTTTATTTCTAAACACGTTTTAAATATATATAGTTTATCATGAATATAATTATAAAGTAACAACTTGAATCCATTTATTTTGAATCCATTTATTTACAAGTAAATTAAATTAAAATCTGAAAGTTAAGAATGAACATAGTTAAATATTTTACAATTTGAAGTGTGGAATTGTTTCCTCATTACATTCAAATTTGTATATTGAAATATATACATAGAAAAAAAAAAAAAATATGTCGACAAATTATTCTTCTATTAAGTATAATTATATAGATAGAAAGGAAAAAAATTGAAAGTAAACTTATTTAAACCCATTCTATTGCTAGTTCAAGAAAAAGCTTTGAGAATTAAATGACTAATAACATATTTATTGATAAAATAACATAATTAAAAGATTTAAAATTGAATTGGCCTAATAGATCCAAGACTTTTCGAACAATTTTCCCCCTAATCTTCCATTGTTAAGGATTCTACCAAGGAACTAAACTGTTCCAACCTCTTGATCCTTTTTGACAGGAGATCCAAACCTCATCTATGAATAAATTCGAGCGGCATGACTCATGCAGTGATCTTTGTCACATCATCTTGTTCACCATTTAGTGAGATTTGAAGACCAATGTTTATAACAAAATGTAAGTCACCATCTCCAACGAACAATGTAGCATATGAATAGACTTGCTACTTTTCCCTTTTATCTGTCTCCAATAGGTTAAGACTCCAATTTAATAAGTTAAAATGAAATCGCCATTGTATTAGGCAAGTAGAACACGTCATCGGGGTTTCAATGGTTTCCACGAAAACGCTCTTCACGTTTATTCTTTGCTCCATTGTGGCCACTTGAAGAGCCCACTTGAAGAGCCCACCAACCATTTTACACGGATGATCGTGGAGAGTTGGGACAATGTCCAGCTCGTCTTTCGTACTGTTTTTTCGTTCTCTATCTAACGCATGTTATTATTCAAAAAGATATTTTCAGCAAATTTATGTAAATTAATGAACGCAATGAAATTATGGAGGTTTATATTTTCCGTGTCCTTATTTAATATAAACATTAGAATTCTCTCATTTTACAAAATAAATGTATGAAGTTAATCCTTTTGAGAAGTGGACGGATGAGCCTTCGAAATTTCAAGAACTGATGTCGTCTCTTTTCTTCCTTTCCTTTCCTCTTCGGCCACATCGCAACTCCAATCTTCCACCGCCATCTCCACTAGTTTCTCCCCTTTCCCCAACCTCCATCATAGTCACGATCAGCACCACCATCAACCTCCCTCTCGGCTGCGCCATTATAGCTGTCCTCCTTCCCACACGCGCCCAAGTGTTTGCGTGCAGCCTAGTCTTCACTACCATCGCCATCATTAACTGACTACACAAGTATCTCATCAGACCGCCTTCTACTTCACTTGTCGGCAAACATTCCTCCGATCACCACCACCATTATTATCACACCATCGCACACCGGCACTAACACCCACCCAACCACCCGCAACCACACCCCACACTTGTGATCTAAGGTCACTACCTCAAATTCAAGGTCTCTGCCCACAGGTGACCTCCAATCTGAGGGTAATTAAGGCCAAAAACCAATTGGTTCATGATCGCAGCCAGCGCACCACTCTCTATTGTTTGTCCAGAGAGAGAGAGTGGTAGAGAAACAGACAATGCCGCTGGGAGAGGTTGGTCTATCAACGACGGCCCAAAGTATGAGGCATTCTAATCAATTTTGAGTAACTGGATTAATAAGTCATTGAACTAGATATCATTACGGTACAAGGCAAAGAAGGAGTTCTGCAGGCATTGTCTATGGGCATGATACATTTAAATGATGGCATGACATGACCACGGAACCGCCCAAGAAAAGCCTACAAGCACACAACAATAAAAATAAGCGGATGAGACTTTTCTCCCTGCATATGGTTAGAGCCTATTTAAAGCTCAATAGTGTAGTGTGTGACAAATTTCCCACAGCATAAAGTTTGAGGCAAACAAGTGGTTTGGTATGCATCGACCTCGGGTCTGACTGTCATCTTCAAATTGCAAACACACTAGCTTTCCCTCCCCAAGAACAAATAGACTCTTGAAGCACAACAATTCCCTTTAAGTTTAGGTCTAATTAGCCCAATTTTCACAGATGAACAATGTTACCATGAATCACGACGTCTTGGGCAAGTGGCTGTTCAAGGATGGGGAAAAATGGAAAGAGGAGAATAGAACTTCCTATGCACACTTCAAAGTTCATACAACAAGGCCGAGGCCACCAATTATCATTCTAGAATGAAAATTGCAATATTCTGGAGGATTTGTGAAAGGACAGTTTTCATGATATGTCTACAATGGAAGCAATAGAAGAATAACTAGGGCTCACCAAAACTATTGCTTAACTTTCAGCGAATCCTCAATCCGCTGGATCAGTTGATCAGCCGTCAGAGCACCCTCCTGATAATTGAAAATAGCAATTAAGATAAGGGTAGTAGATGATTAAAACATCTTAAACTGTATAAGTTGCAAGCAATTGAACATCAGAAAAATTTCACAACCCAATCTTACAGTTAAATTATAAATGAGAATCAACCTAACTTCCGATTAGATAACATTCAAAGACCACAGAATAATACATAAATCTTAGGTGATGGCCATCAGTTATTACCATTTCTGCATTGAGCCGGCAACCATGTCCTTCACAGAAAATTTATAGGGATACCCCCTGCCTATTGCTAAAAGAAGTATCACTTACTATGCATGGATTGCAGCAACATGGATTGCAGCAACCTAACAACTAGGGAAGCTGTGTTTTCCACGACAGTCAAGCTCTACAAAGGGAAGGCCTTTCATTGATCACTGTTGAAGACTTATGCAGTTTGTGCGTATTTATCATCGGTTATTATGTAGAAACATGTTGGTGCTTCGTCATGGTTTCATTGCTGGTTCCATGTTTTGTGAGAGAGTAATGATGAAGTGGGATGGAATTCCCTAGTCAAAAACAGTTTCGGAGGAGAAGAGTGTCCACTGATTATAGGTCAATATAGATTCTTCATGCCACAAGAGGGGCCTTAGTGCCTATATACATTACAAGGGCTGTCTGTGCTTTTTTGGCAAAATGCAAGTACTCTTTCCAGAGTTCACCCTTAATCTTTCACATCATAAAAGATTAAAATTGCCAAAAACACTTGTGACTGCAGGTTTTTGTTCAAATTAGGATATCTAAGGCATCTCATCATAGTATCAAAAACTTTTTATGAGCCTTTACTAACATAATAGTTACAAGAACTTAGCAGATTAAATTTCCAAATGATAGCAAAGGTGAAAAAGATAAAACTTACAAAACGCTCAAAAGGCTTCCCATCTTTAAATATGATAAAGGTAGGTAATGCTTCTATCTTGTATTTATCAGCAATGCTGGGGTACTTCTCAGTATCAATCTTCACAACTTGAATTGTATCATTAAGTCTAATGCTGACCTCATTAAGGATGGGAACCATAAATTGACAAGGACCACACCTGGGCATAAAAGCTTGAATTATAAGTATTATGCCAATCAAGTTGCTCGAAGATTTATTAGAACAGGTATCATTGATACAAATCTATGGAGGATGTACATTACCAAGTAGCATAAAAATCAACTAATATAGGTTTCTCAGATTTGGCCAATAGATCATCAAAAGAGTTATATGTCTGCTTCTTAGCTTCAACCTGTAAAAAACAAGGGATGCAGGTAAGTGGACATCTCTAATCTACAAAACAAAGATCAAAGTAATAATGTCACCAAATGGTCCAACAGAGACAAGAGGAAGCACATATACTTCCTTTAACCATATTAATAAAGTCCAAAAGAGGCTACTTATTAAAGAGGAACATAAAGTTTACTCCAACAGATCAAAGGAAGAAGCCAACTAAAGAAAGAACATATGCTATAACTAGCGTAAAGGAGTACAAGGAGAGCAAAACACGTTTTATCATCAACAGCAGTAAACAGGATGCAGACAAAAATAAGGGGAATAATTGCACGACATATAACAATGGATAAATGCACTTACTGATTAGGAGGAAATATATAAAGATAAAGCTAAGTAGGTCTCTTTCACTCCCACTCTCTTCAATTACATAGAAATAGACTTGGATATTAACATACTAGAATCGTCCAATAGACCAACATATATAAAAACTCCCATCTAGTAGGATAAGGTCTACAGTTGTTTGTCGTTGTTTGTGATGACAAGTACAAAATCAACTCCTGCTAAGAGTTCGTGTGCTATAGGTTAACCCCTGGCCTGCCCTAAAGAAGCTTTACAAAGATGCCATTGTAGGCCTTACTCCTAACTTTTTAAAAGTGTTGTTCATTATAGCTCTATATCACTTTCACCAATATGCTTCAAGATTCAGATGAGATCCTAACATGAGAATGTAAAATTCCTCATACATTAAATGAGCAAACTCCTCATAACACAGCAAATGGTCCGATTTCACCAGTTTGTTTTCTTCTAGACAGATCATTTATAGGTTGCATTGTCCATTGCAGAATGATGAAACCATCAAAATCTGTCTTTTTTGCTTGAGGAGGCAGATATGCATTTGTATGAATTATATGAAACAGGTCAATCCAAAGATATGCTCCAAGTAATGACAGAATTTATCTAGTAAAGAAAAAGACACAAGACTGGTGGAAAACAGATGGATGACCTGGCATGACATGGCATTTTTTTTAATAATAGATGCAGATTGGCCAAGCACGACATGACATTGTCCATGGTCACCTCCTAAAGTACGTTCATTACATTTAGGAAACAATCACAATGGGTTTAGTAGGGAAAACCATGGCAAGTGCAATGCCAGGCAGCACGCAAATAGTGACACGATCTGTGTAGATTGTCAAATCAATCTATTCTTTATCGAAAAATATAGCTAACTGAATGATAAAATAGAATGAAGACATAACACATCATAATCACCCTGATAAAATTGAGGTTAAGCAGGCAACATGAAAATTTGCCCAACGTAGAATGACCGCTCGTATGATTTTCCCACCATACCAACACTTCTATCGACCCAACAAAGCTCCACTGCACACTAATACCCGATGTCGATGCTGGCGGAACATACCCACCGGAGCGTAACAAAACCACAAGCAGCGAATGCTTGTCACAAGAGAAGCAAGCCACGACCAAGCTAAATTAGAGAAAGAGACGTCCGATTCCAGTCAAATATTTCAAACATCGAGTGAGCACCAGACAAGACAGAGCCCGCGCTCCGGCGAGCACGCCTTCGGCCACAGCTCAGAGCAACACTGCAAAAAAAAAAAAAAAAAAAAAAGAACAACAACAACGACGACGACGACGAATCCCGGAGAGAGGCGTTACCACCAGAGAGAAGCCCCGAGGCTTCGAGTTCACCGAGATCCTCCGGCCCCCGCCGCCGAACCCGCGGGCGCCCCCCGGGAGCCGGAGCCGGAGCGGCGACAAGGAGGAGGCGGAAGCGGCGGCCGAGGCGGCCGGATTCTCGCCGCTCAAGCGAGGAATCGAAGATGCGGAGAGAGAAATCGCCATGGAAACGAGGGACGCGAACGAAGAACGACCGCCACGAGCTCTCCTCCTTCTCCTCCTTCCTTCTTTGTTTGGATAAATCGAAGAGAAATATCTTCCCCCCGGCTGCGTCGTCGTCTCGTCTGCGCGTGGATTCGCGGACGGAGGGAGCTGCGTTTCTACGATCCTTCGCTTTGACCGGGGGAATGTTACGGTGTGAAGCAGCGTGACGAGTGGAAATGTTTACCGGGGATCCTCGTCCGTCTGATTGAATTCATCGGACGGTCGGAGATGGATCGCGGTATCTACACCGGGATCCGACGGTCCTGATTTTTTTTTTTTTTTGGTTAGCGAGGTCGGGGGTTGGGGAGTGGGGACCACATCGCGGAGACTGGACGATACTAGCTAAGGAAGCCTCCGGTGTTCTTGGAGGCTTTCGGTGATTTTTTTGGTCGCAACTACCCTTCCAATTTTCATTCTGGCTTTTCACGGATTTATATTAATGCTAGCATATTCCATGCGATTAATCGAAGGTGAATAATTATTATTATCTTAATTTTTTCATTTAGTTCCCTAAGTGGGCAGGAAAATAAAGTAATAATTTATATCTATGTCCTGCAACAAGCCACAATGAAAATTATATCGGGCGTGATGAAAACCTTCATATTGGAATGAGAATGTGGTGGTCCTATCAATAAAGCAAAAGCTTTGTGAAGAAACACATTCTAAATACCTGAAATATGGTTTGTCGATCAAAATAAAATGTCTTCTTCATCGTTTCGAAGGAAAATCTTCGTAGTGAAAAGGCCGAAGATATCAAGGTTAGGTATGCTTTTGTTTTTTCATGGGATTTACGTCTTTAAATTGTTCGTTGCTTTATTTCTTGTTATCCGTAGCTAGTGTTTTATCTAGGATTTCGATTCTCCCATACTTTTCGTGACCACGATCTCTAATGAAGTCAGTACTCGATCGCATAGCTAATAGTTTCACTTTATAAGAACTGAATCGCACTCAAAGCATGCGCATTCAAGAGCCTAGCCTAGCTAATTGGCTAACAAATGCTAGCAAAACATGCATTCATCTAATCAAAATTGGCAAACTAACAATACGACTGGGTCAATAGTCCTGCATCCTCTCTCTAAGTGGAAAAAGAAAAGGACTGGAAGTAGTTTTAGCACTCCAAGTAGCCTACAGTAGCCATCAGAGATAGTTGTACTTCCGTAGCTTCCAATATCTTGAACTTGAATTTATACCATCTGTTAAAAGTTGACAGTTATGACAGTATAAGTGTGAAAAGAAAGAATTAAGCTCTTTTTCTATATATGCCCAGCGATGAGCTTTAAAGCATGATGACAGTTACACTGTAGGATCTCCGCTCTGCACTCTGCAACTCACTAGAAAGGTCATCTCCCCAATCATGGTAATGTGCATGTTCAAATTTAAGGAAATTATAACTCATTCCATGCACAGAAACGCATTCACATATAAATGTTTGTAACAGAATTTTGACGTTTCCACCTCCACTGCCTACAGATTAAATCCGTCGAGTTACTAGAGCTCAATGAAAATCACACAGTTAAGGGCTAAAACAGTAACAGGGATAGGTCGATGGTTGTCATACACCCAGCTTTAGCTCAAAAAGGAAATACCATTACATGGTAGTACAAAGTAAAATAACATTAATCCGTGGGAGCCAGAAAAAGAACTCCGAAGCATACCTCGATCACCCGTCGCTTGTCCATGTGAAAGCCAAAAGAACAATGGTTAGTGCAGAAAAGATGGTGGCACAAGGAAACACCCACATGACCCACTTTGACCTTCTGCCAGAACTCTTCTCTTGGGTGCTCAACTCGACCTCCTTGAGCAGCTCTCTCACTCCATCCATGTCAGAGTCCTTGGCAGCTTGAATCAGCCTGCTTTGAATTTTTTCGAGCTTTAAGAGCCGTCTGTCTCTACGTGCATCTTTGGGTGGCCAGATGAAACCTGTCATCTTCCATAGGAGGATACCCACATAAATGGCAACGATACAGTCTACAGTATAATGGTGACGTTCCCTTATCTCTCTTTGGGCACTGTGCATTACAAGTAGCCATACAAAGACCGAGCTGAGACCCCCATAAGCCTCCTGTAAGGATAATAGATACACGAGCAATCTTCAGAAACTTTTGTCCAAACCAAAAGAACATTAAAGGAAAGAAAACATCTGAAAGGATATTTGAAGATACTTGATTTTGATTGCTCAGGACTAAAATGGAGAGAAGGGGTCAAATGGGGAGGTAAATTTCCCCTGCTCTTGTTGTGTTTATTTTGCAGAAAATGAATGATTTGGATATGTTTTCCTGAAAATGCCAGTTTGTGTCGCTTAAAAAAAAAAAATGAATAAAGAAGAAATATTTTCATTGTCCACAAAAATGCATAAACATAAATTATTGCCAATAATGAGAATATTTTTCATTACCTAACTATTTCAAGCAATACAAACAATAATTTTAGCGATAGTTTTTTCAAATCATTCCTTTTCCACCAAAAAAAAAAAAAAAAAAAAAAAAAAAAAAAAAAACAAGAAGAAGCCTCTTATAGTCTCCAATCACTTGTAAAACTGGAGCAAAAGCGAGGGATGCAGCTGCTTTTCTCTTCAGATTCTCATTTTAACCGTCAACACTCAATTCAGTAAGAAAATCCAGATAATATTACATTGAAACAGCTGGAGAGATTGTGCTCTTCCAGACATTTTGTTTCTTCTATTTTCCATTACCTCAACCCACCACCCAAAGAATTCTTTGCCAATCAAAGAGTTATCTTGAAAGGAAGAGGATTTCTCTGCGAAGAATGCAGAATTGACAACTAGAGTTCAAGGGGGGTACCGTCCAAGCCATAGCTGTAAGTACAGCAACAAGCATGTGGCCACTGTACATGAGGTCATTGCAACCACCTCCAGCTTTCTTCAGCAGACTGAACCATGAAGACCCTTCGGAGACCGTTGGTCGCAAAAAATCGATGAGGAAGCTCATTGCCCCCCAATCAGGCCGGTATTCTCCAAGGTAACTGCCAGTATCAGCTGTCAAACACAGAAAACTATGAGGTTGATTCACATGGGTTAAGGAAATTTACTAGTTTGAAACGCAGACTACAACAGTGAATTTCATCCTTAAACAAGATTACTTACATGATTTATAAGTTTTCCATCAAAAAATTCCACTTGACCTAAACTCCCAGAATTTAATATTTGTAAGTAATCGGCATTTAATTATTTTGTGAAACAAAAAAAATGATATGTTTGTATAGTGAATCCAATGATATGCTTAAAGCCTATCAAAAGAAAACAATACGAACTATTCATTTGAAATTCAAGAAGTCAAAAATCTAGGGCGAGCAGACAACTGCAGAAAATTGCAATTTCTAATCTGCTTTGGTCAGGGAAGAATATCATCCTAAACTCTCCTATGAGAAAACAAGAGAGCAAGACAGACTATGGCAAACATATGCCATTAAAATATTCAACATACCATATGCTATATCCAAATTTATTATCTTGCGAATAGTATCAGCATCTGAGGCGTATGGTACATAATATTTCTGGGCCCAACGATGAGGATAAGCTGGGACTCTAAACCTAGCATAGGCACACCAGGGCCGAGCAGATGGAAGAATTGTAGAAGCGAAAGTTATAGCCCGAAGAAGTCGACCAATCGCCATGGTGAACATGTACCTAGCCCCTAGTCCAAGACCAGGAGCTTCTACAGAGTTGAACAACACGGAGAAAGCCAGCATCATGAACAGCATCAGGAAATGATGAAGCCCAATAATTGGAGCTCTCAATATATCAACAATTGTCTGAGGAAGTTTTTCATTTGATGCTAGAAGCAGCCACTGGCCAGTGTCAGGAAGAGGAGCTGTATCCCTGTCCAGAACAGATTTTGCATTAAATTTCCTTCTTGTAATGGTTAAATTCTAACCTTGCAGGTTTACTACTATGGTGTTGGAGACTGAAATCATAGAAATAAACTGCTGCATCATACATCAATAATATTATGTAATTTCCTGCCTAGATAAAATCGAGGCATCGTGATGGAACTTCCATGGCAGAAATAGAGCTATAAATGGAGTTACCATAAAAGAAAGTGAGACTCTTTTTTTTGTTTTACAAACAATGGAGAATGATACTCAACTGCATTCAGTGTCCTCCTCATTGCTGCATCAAACAGATCAATGCATCACATTTCATCACATGGTTTATTCAGTGAAGCAACAGTCATAGTGCTGGCAGTATCTATTCAAGTCATTTAGATGCTTTCTGAGTGTATAGATTTCATAAATTTCTGGAGCCATGCATCGTTAGAGATGTTTGTTATAAGACTTATAATCACATAAGATATTACATTTTGTGGACATTCACCAGAGGCAAAATGTAAATCTTGGAATTTGTTTGATGTATACAAGTCCTGCAATTTCATCTTGAAATCTTTTTTGACAATAAAACGTCACGGCCAAATTAATCATTGTACATTTTCTTTTTGAATTTGAGTAGAGACAGCTAAAGAATATGAAGGACACTGAAAACAACCTTAAGGCAAATGGCAGCAGTGTGGCACTTTAGATAGCAATCTCTGCTCCAGGTTCAGTATGCCAGAGTAAAATCATGCTGCCTTAGTCCAAATCAAACTTCCAAATGAAAATCAACAAGCACAAACACATGACATTGGTGAACAATGTTCATGAGGTGGAGTGCATGATACAAAATCTTTGAGATCATGCATTATAATCCCATCTTGTAGAGTACCACATTAAAATCATCCATGAAATGAAACCATGATAAGATCCAAAAGCCCATGTTTTGTCTTATCTTTTGATGTTCTAACTTCTAAGGATCACTTTTAATAAGATTTCCCAGTTAAGCAAATTAACATTGTGAGACATCAAATGGAGTAGAATTAGTTCGCGGAAGAATGTAAATAAAACATAATCACATATGCCCGGCAATCTGGAAACATTTTTTGAGTAGCAAAACCTTAATAAAACTTGCATATATGGAGACAGATTGCAGGAAAGACTCCTCATTTGCATAAGCTCAAGAACATAAAGAATGCAAGTCCAGACTTTGAATCCCATTTCATCAACACCTTATGGACTTATCCCCATAAAAGAGGAAAAGAGTTGAATAATTTCATTAATTGTTCAGAAAAAGTCTCATCATCACGTAATTTTGCTCATCTGAGTATTGATGGACTCATATAAATCATTCCAAGGCATGCATGCGTGCAAAAAAGGAAAGAGGCCGAGCAAAAATTCTACCTTTGCAATCTTTTCCGAAATTCAATCCCATTCAAAGAGTAAATTTTCCAAGAATCATGGGTTCATAATTGAATAAACACCCCGTATGGAAACATCTGCAGAGAGCAGCAGACACTAGACAAAAAGGTTCCACTCAAGACAGCATTTAATTATGGTTGAAAAACGTACTAATTAATGACCATGTATCCATAAATAGATTCATTCAAATCTCAAGTTGCAATCTTTCATCGAAATCTTCCCAACAAAGTCATTATTTCCAATCTATCAAAATGATTTGCAATCACACAAACAACTTCCCCGTCTTCGACATCGCAAGCCGAATTCGCGTTCGGCAACGAAATCGAACTCAACCGCAACCCGAATTCGAGCTCACCGAAGTTCAAATAAACGCAATTCGAGCTAACGGAACTCGGATCCAGGCACAATGGAATAGAAAAAGGGACCGAAGTCATCGACCGAGCTCAGTTAGAATCACCTGTGCCAGTCCAAGCCGAGCACGGCGGTGACGGAGCGCACGGAGAGAGCTTCGAAGAGGAGGGCCAGGAGCATGAACACCATGGAGGCGACGAAAGGCAGAGCGGAGCGGAACTCGGCCGACCAGTGCCGGTAGTAGGGGACGCGGGAGACGGCGACGAGAGCGAGCACCGACCAGAGCGCCGGCTGGAGGCGCGCGTGCCACGCGGGGGACAGGCGGCGGAGGTAGTCGACGGCGACGTAGGACATGGCGGCCACGCCGAGGCCGCCGGATCGCGGCGGCGCCCGCCATCGCATGGCGGCGCCGATGGTGTTGGACAAATAGCGAGCTCCGATCCAGTGATGTTGCAATGGCTGAACACTCCACTGCGCCTTTGCTCGTCCTAGAAAGTAGAAAGACTTTACTAATGTTTTGTCGAACTTCCATTAATTTTCAATTTCTTTTTTTTTTTTTTCTATTTTTCGAGACTTAAAGTTTCCTTTTGGGTTAGTCCACTTAATTATGTTTTATGCTTTTAATGTTGTGACACGTGTAAATTAGATATTTTGAAATCAATAAAAAAATGAAGAAGTATACTTGTTTTAATGTTAATTGGCAATTAGATTTAAATGGAATCGAATAATTATATAGATAGTTCTTTAAATCAATCGGTTTGACTTGACTAGTAAATAAATCTACTTTGGATTGAATTCGAAATCAAATTCGTAAAGTCTAGCTATTCACTATAAGATCTTGCTCTTCTACTCTAAAAACTCTCTCGTCAATTTGAGCAACAATATTGCCCAGAAAACATGACCTTTAAAACAAATAAGGAAAATCCTCTTATATTCAAGCTAATAGATTGCATTCAAAATTTACTAAATTCATATCTACATGTGGTTCGAATAGGTTTGTCTTATAATACAAATACAATTGCCACAATTTTCTTGTTAGCAGTTAATTATATCATGTAATAATGTTTTAGGAAATCTTTTCTTAAAAATTTGCTTGATGATAATGAATGTTAAGAATTTTTAACATGCTTAACTCTATCATGCTGTTAATTTTTTTAAAATATCTATTAATACAAGAACGACTGTCGCGACCAATTTTTTTGGGTGTGGACCACCTAGAGTTTGGCTAATGGATTGTTAAGCCTAGACTTAACTCGGCTCTCCCAAGTTCATACCAATTCGCGACTTTAGGTTCAAATTCGGGAGTTTTACTCTACTTACGAACAGGAAATTTTGGTAGGGGACGATGACATTTTAGATTTTTCTAACGCCCTTTCGGTACCATTTCTTTTATTAAAAAAAAAAAAAGATTTTGCAGGCAACTTAAATTGATTTTAAATCTATTTTCCTAACATGTGAGGTAATCATGCGGGTGCGCAATCCACCAATTTAACACCTAGATAAACAATAAATAAATTGCAAAAACTTACCTCCAAGCAACGAAAGCATCTGCAATGTTAAATTAAAATCCACATCAACAACCCTAGATATGGTTTCTAACTAACGCACAATTTCTTTTTTTTTTTCACTTAATTAATGAAATTTATGCAATATGTGATGCAATATTAACTAAATGACCTAACTCTAATGACATGTAATTTCTAATTGGATGGACCTAGCAACAACCACTAAATGACTTGCATTTCATAAAACTAATTCTATATGACATGCAATGACTTTTTTTTTTTTTTTTTTTTTTTTTATAAAAAATTTCATAATTAAAAATCTAACTAAAGTGATATATTATCTATATCTTAAGTTAGAAAATAGACTAATTTGAATCATATCTTAACTTAGAAATTTATCTCGACATGCAATTTAATTCAAGGATATTATCTAACCTAGATACCATCTAAACATGCGTTATAATCAGAAAAGAATCTAACTATTCTATCATGCAATTCTATCTAGGAAATTTATTGTAATCTACATGATATGCAAATGCAATCTTTTTTGTATTTTCGGGATAAATAAAGCAATTAAAAGATAAACACTAAATCATTCAAAATCATCAAAGATATCATACATCGTTCGAATCAGGGAACAATATCCAAATCAGCTTGATTATTTCACTAATAAAATCGATAAATTGATCTTAAGCCTTAAAGATCAAGATATCAATTTTATTCCCGCGTGATTAATTATTCCATCTAAAGCCTTATAAATGGAATAAAAAAATCGATGTGCGGTTGCGGATTAGGAAACAAATCCTAATGGATTTTACCTATTACTTGAGGAGATCTGATTAGATGTCAATATGCAGCAAGCAGGAAATAAAATATTCAAATTATTTTGGATAAGAAATTTTACCTAATTTGAATATTGTACGTATATTGCTTCCCAATTCGAATTTGTCGGCGGCTCGCGAATGGTGATTCACGTAGCACGGTTATGACGATGGTTCAGCCAAGTATCTCGCCGGAATGAGAACTCATGGCAACGAGGAGCAATTGAACTGGATGAGCTTGGCAATGGACTTCTTCTCGAATGCAGGTATCGTGTGTCTTGCCAGTCGAAGTCCTCAGTTGCCACTTCCTTTCCGATTGTTTTTTTATTTCTTGGACTCACGGCTGTTGGCTTTCTCTGACAATATTATTGACTTGGGTTAGCAAGATTTGATGGAAAAAGACAAAACCCACCTCTTAAGACTCCTGGCCTTCAATCCTCATCTTTTGGATGAATCGTTTTCTCGATGAGGGAGATAATAAGAAGGGATCATCCGAAAAAAAACCAGCAAAGATGGCAGCTCTGGTGTCTTGCTAGAGAATCTCCAACGATCAGATCGGCAAAGTAGGGATGCCGTCAATGGGCAACGACGCACAACAGATCGATGTGTGGTCTCAGAGCAGTAGCGGGAGTAGCAACGGAGTTGTGGCGAAGATCGAGAGGGAGCTATGTCTTTGTGGGTGCAATGAACTTCATGACCAGCAACGCAACGGACACTCCTCGGAACAGGCTAGAAATCAACGCAGCGAGTTGTCTCTGGAACAAAGAGTGTGGCGTCGGAGCATGAGACCCGCGGGAGGAGCGTTGGTCGTCAGAAGTAAAGCGCCGCAAACTGATGAAAGCAAGGTCACGGCCAAGACGGGGCTCAACCGCGACGCGCTCTTCTCCGTCTCTATCTCTCTTAAAAGTGCCGTATATTCAACGTCCTCCTTTTTCAGAATTGAGGCCGTATGTATCAATGTGTGGCCTCTCCCTTCTCTTAGCAAAAATTTAGCAGTGGTTCCAGACAGCTGTATTTTTATTTTTATGGCATTTTCCAAATTTCCATCTCTTGCCACATTAAATCAAATCGTAGAATTAGAAAGTGATTTTCGCATTTCGCCTCGATCCCGCTAAGATTTCTTCCATTTTGCAAAATTCTTGCCCCTTATTCACTTGACTTTTAAATTGCTTCTGCATTTAATGAAATCCGAATGCTCATCAGAATTTCAAATTTTCATGCATAATCAATCAAATCAATTTCCCCCATTTTTTTTTTCATTTTTTCCTTTTATTTGTTCCAATGCAATTTTTATTTTCCTAGATTTGCCAAAATTAGGTGTCAACAGCGACATGAAAATAAATAACATTGGATGATTAGATCCACCGAAGACAATGAAAGCTAAGCAGTTAAAATTACCCGATTATGACATAATGAGCTATACTAAAGTTATAATTAAATCAAATGCATTCGTTAAAACTAGCATATACTTCTTTTCATTTTTACTTGCGCTTAGACTATTTTCAGATTTTGGGTACACTCTATGTATAGAGACACAAAACTCATTAACACAATAACTAGTTGGCTATTTGTAAAATATGGATAAGAGGGTCACTAGTTTTATCTCAAATTAGGAAAAAAAAACTAAAAGAAGAAAAAGAAACCAAACAAAAAGAAGAAAATAAAGGCAAGATTTAAGCTTAAATCAAGAATTGATCCTACATTAGACATTAGAGTCTTCATTGTGCAATCCAATTGTGATTGGAAAATTTTACTTCCAATAACACGCTAAAATGGGACCCATAATGTGATAAATGCAAGATGATAGAAGTATCTTTCATCGTATTTGGGATTGAAAATGCGCTAGCCTTTTCTATATTTATGAATATAGTTATTCAAGTAGTCTCGCGAGCATCTCGGATGAAGCACTCCTGAACATACTTTTGTCCTGAGACCTGTTAATTAATGGCCATAATGAATAAACCAACTTCATCATTCATATATCTGCACTTGTCTTTTGTTTACTATGATGGAATCATGGGATCCTTCCCCAGCAGTCTTTCCATTAGTTATGGATATGGACTCTGTTAATGACGGACTGTTAACAGCTAAACGCGTCACCATGAGGAAATTCATGTGAATTCAGTTGGTCGTTGAGAAAGATAACAGATTATCAGTTGCGAGACGTGAAGCCCCAGTCGAATTAGTAGTAATGTTTCGCAGAAATGCATCGCTCAATTCAGGAACGGTGGCATTCTCCAGCAGGAATTATCATCCAAACAGAAGAAGAGGTTCTTATTGCTAATGTCACTGCTCATATCCATAGTGATCAGGATCATGAGACATATCCTTGGGATCCTTACAAGACAATAGTCTTCACATAGATTTAGTTATCGGGCAGGACTTATTCGCAAGCCAAGTTTCGCAGATTGCCCGGCAAAGTTCGTCGCTCCTTCACTTCTTGTAGATTTTGATGTCTCTCCACCTCGATTCCATGTAGTAGCTTATGTTAGTTGGCGCCCCATACACTCCACACTTGAAGTACAGATCGCCCGACCCTTTGTCGGCCACCTGGAACACTTGATTCCCGTCGAGAAACACGGTCACTTTCCCTCCATCGACGTCGTGGATTATGTTAAGCCTGAACCACCTGTCGTAAAGGCCGGTGGCAATAAGGTTCCCGCTGTAGTACCGCATGTCCCCATCATAGATCCTCAGGATGATGGTAGTAGCTCCGTGAGCTGCGCCATGTATTTGGGCTATCGTAGCGCCGGATGTCCCATTGGGCACGAAACCATGCCCTTCGAATTGCCAGACTCCAGATGAGTAGTCTAGACCCTGCCAAATGTGTAACCTTGGAGCTTACAAAGATGTGGTACAAAATTGAGGAGGGAACAGAGAAATCCAGACAGAAATAGAAAAGATTCTGCTAATCCGATCAGTTTCTGGTTCAGTCAATCACTACCACGACGATGAACTGTAGGGGGGTTTTGAGAATTACTTTGATCCGAACTTCAGTGCGTGGTTGAGTGTGACTGCTTGGATCGTGAGGCTTGTCGTCGGCGTAGACCCACAACTTGCGCACCCCGTCCACAAAGCTGTAGCGCTCATCCAGTGGAATGTTGTAAGGCTTCTGCAGCTCGAAGTTTGCATCTGTCAACGGTACCTCAGTGAAACCATCCGTAGGATGAGCAGAACAGAACAGATTGGATTTCGAATAAAGACTCGAGACCAGGACGACAAAGAACAACAGTACATGGCTAAAAGGAATTTCCATTTTTCTTTCTTGTCAGTCTTGAGAAATTGTTGAGGAACTAGTGAAGGCAAAGCTTCTATATGTAGGGACAGCATAAACAATGTAGGAACCAGATGATTTTTTAATCTTAACACAGCAGGGCAGATCCTTTGGTCATCTTTCCTTGGACAGACATGTTTGTCCTTTTGACAATCTGAACGACCTTGTCTCATCTATGTAATCTAATGTGTATATACAAGTGATTCCTAGGTTCTGAGAAAGTTTATGACCGTCCAATTATGTCAATGTAAAAGGGTTGAATGATGCTCCATCACTAGGTCCTCAACAGCTTTGTTGCTGGTTGGGCGGTAAGGGGGCTCTATATAAATTACAAGTTTGAGATCTCTCTGATCCCATTCTTGATCTAATGTGGAGATAAGATATGTTCGTCATACCTGACTTGTTCAAGAATGTTCAATTCATGGGGCAGCTGGAGCATTACAGAGGGACTATGGCGAATCCAGGTATTTAGAGTTATGAAGGCATGGCCAATGCACCTATCCTGTTTTCTAGTTTGTGCTTCTTGGCAGCTGCCTTGGCATTGGTTGTATTGGGATTTAGAAATATTTTGTGATGAGTGTGCACAAAAACGTTCTTTAGATTTGCCAAATCCCTTGATTGGAAGTTAAGGAATATGTAGATATTACAAATGATTAATTGATCTCTTTTTCTACATCTAGAGTTTCTCGGATCACTCAAATTCAAGAGTAAATAGAAAGTTGGATCTACATTAGATCTCAACTAAATTGCTCCATCTATCATCCTAAGGAGAGGTTTGATTTGGAACCAGTAGCAGGTTTAATCTGTTAATTATTGTTTATGGATTCGAACAATGGCAGATATGTCGTGGATTCTTTCCGAGGGTAGGTGTTCTTGCACTCCATTACATTGACATTTGTCATAAACAATGCTTCCATGATATCTTGGCCTAACAAATGCAAACTTGATTTCTGTCTTTTCTATCATAAAGTGACAAATGACAATATCGTGCCGAATATGCACTTTGAGGTCCATTGCAAGCTGTTTTCATCGCCTCAGCACATCACTTTCACACCGCATCGAATACTTCACGGTGCCGTTTCATCATGGTCATCTTCATCAATTTCATCCATCCATGTTTGTTGGGGTTTAGACGCAAGTTCATTAAAATACATCAAATTACAAGCTTAGAGAGGTTTGTTCATTTTTGGTACAGCTAAGTATGCCACTGTTTCATTGACATCGAGCAGTCACCCAAAATTCTCTAAAATTTGGAGAAGGCCGAAATGAATCTTCTTAGTTGACCGCATTCTGCTGTAAGTTCATGCAGAGAATCCAATGATCACAGGGAGATACACGATTGGCATTGTTTCATTCTGTTTTCTTGTTCAGTAAGTCTGATCACGCCGATTAAAGTCTCTGTGTGCTAATCTGGTACCATTAGAATGTGGCTCTTTCCACTTGATGGAACTCAGTTCTGGATTCGAACGCTTGGTATTGTCTTTTCTGTTTTCTTGTTCAGCAAGTCTGATTACACCGATTAAAGTTTCTGTGTGGTAATCGGGTACTGTTAGAATTTGGCTCTTTCTACTTGATGGAACTCCCAGTTCTAGATTCCGAAAGAACTGGATAATTTACAGCTCAACGGTCGGACATGTCTGAGTCGGACATTCAGATGACTGGGGGCACGCAAAACATACACGAAGGCCCAACTATGAATGTTACTAGAACGTAAATGAACTAAGGGGTAAGTCAAATGATTCTTGAGTGATCCCATCATTAACTATGCTAACTGATCTACAAGAAGCAGATGAAAAATCATAGTCGCGACATGATCTTCTGTCAAATTTCTTGCCTACCTCCTATTTTCACTTTCCATTAAAGGATTGACCCGCTTGATCTGTCAGTTCTTATATAAAAAAAGAAAAAGAAAAGTCTAACCGAAACCATAAGAGAGATCTAAAAATGGAAATTTAGATTTAGCATGAAGAGATTGTGCCACTTTTTGTTTGGCTGAACAAGACGGGGGACGAGGGTGCTATTAAATTTGTGAACTAGTTGATTAGCACATGCATAGAGGCTCATCAATGGAACAGGTGTCACATATGCGGAGTGACAGAGAAAGAAGCTCTGGGAATTCGTCTTTGAGAGCTATTGGCGGCCGACAAGTCCTGTTGATTGGCATGTCTTCTCCTAATTCGACGTGTTTAGACCACCAACAGCTAACTGTATATTCAGCCCAAGCTTCATACTTTGAATTAACTGCAATTTCTAGCGCTTTTCTGCAATAAGCTGACTTGTCAGGTCCCTTGTTTGGCATATCATAGCCTTAAATCACCTCACATGAGAAGGCAGCTTTGGATGCAACATCCTAGAGTTCTCTGTCTGGTAGAAAGCTTTCGGTTTATTAATCAGTTAAGAGGCATTAACTCAAAGCCAAGCGGCGCAAAACCAAAACAACCACCTAACAGATGAAAAGATGAAGAGGTTTTTAACTGAGTAAATTTTGGGAACACTATGAACTTTTGGTTAGTTCATTGTGACCCTGCTGACTTTCTTTGCTAGCCAAATTGCCCTTTAAGTACTCTCTCACTTCTTGTATATTTTGATGTCCTTCCACCTCGATTCCATGTAATAGCTCACGTTTGGGGGCGCGGCATACACTCCACACTTGAAGTACAAGTCGCCGGGGCCACGATCTTGAGTCACGAGCTTTAGAGTCCCGTCAAGGTAAACCTCCACGATGCCTTGATCCCTGTTGTGGATCACGTTCACCCTGAACCACTTGTCGTAAAGATTGGTCGCGATCAGATCGCGAAGGTAGTATCGTATATCACCTTAATACATCCTTAGTATCAGAGTAGTGGCGTGCCCCATGCCGCCATGGATCTGCAGTATGATGGCTCCAGAGGTCCCATTCGGCACCAAACCATAACCCTCAAATTGCCATACCCCAGATGAGTAGTCAAGCCCCTGTGAGAAAGTACGTTAGGATCAAGTCGATGACAAATCTTGATGTGAGTTTCTGAAGCCAGACCGACCAGAACTCCCAACACCATAGTGCAGGTATCCGCATCAGAAAAGAAAAATTCAAAGTTCTTAAATGGAGGGATCGCGAGAGTACTCTTATGCGAATTTCCGTCCGCGGCATGGTCTTACTGTCGGGTTCATGCGGTCTATCATCTGCATAGACCCAAAGCCTCCTAATTCCATCTGTGAAACTATACCTCTCCTCCAGCAGCTTGTCATACGGTTTCTGTATTTCGAAGTTCGACTCAGTCAGCGGCACGATGGCGAACCCATCAATGGGATCGGCGCAGATACGATCTATTTCAATGATATAAAAAAGGATGAGGCACAGGATCAGATGTGAAGGACGCATCTTCTTCAGCTCTTGATCCTGTGAAGTTACAAGGAAAAGCTGAGCTATGTACTGCTAGGATTATCAAATCCACGAATCAGAGATAACACAAATTAAGCCTAGAACTTTTTTTTTGTACCAGTGTCAGCGTCTTGTTGCTTCAATTAGAAAGCCAGTACGTAGCCCCTAACACCGAGAAGAGGTCAAATGCTTGGTGCAGATTGAAGCTCCGGTTCTATCACGAAGAAAATCAGGGAGCCTGCGGTAAATAGCTAAGAGAGAAGAAGGAAGAGTGGAGAAATAGAGAGGAGAAGTAGAGAGAAAAAAAAAGAGCTCGCGAAAGCCGACGAGGGGCTCTTGGTTTCTATGTTCATAAATCGTACATAACCATAATGTTTATATGTATGTAAAAAGAAATAAAACCCAGAAAATAAAACTGACACCAATCAAGTTACATAACAATTTTAACGGTTGCCAATTGAGGACGACAAAGTTTGCTGTGTCACTCAACTAAATTATGTGCAGAAAGCTCCAAACTTTGTTGAATAAAAGACTTTCTTCCTGGATTGAAGGCCATGTCTCCCTTCTCGTGTTTTTGTCAGTTTGGAATTTGGTGATGGCATGAAGACTCTTATGCTTACGTTGAATCGGAATAAATACGTTAGGAGTATTATAACTTTCATACAGTGCTCATTTAAACATTATAATTTTTTTTTATTTACTTGAATGTCACAATTTAAAAAAAATCGATTACTTAAATGCTATTGGCAATTTGCCTCACTAAAAAAACCAACCCGACTCTAATTTATAATACATCACCCGACATACACAGAAGGTTGGAGTGAGCACTTAAGAAGACAAATATGTTGCTTGATTATTTGATTGAAGAACGGCAAAAGTTCTAGTAATTTCACGAATAACCATTTCAGTGCCATAAACTTTTAGAAGTAACCCTTAGGTTCATCAAATTTTTTTGGGTGACCAATTAAGTGATGAGAGAGAGAGTTCGAAAATGACATCGTTAGAGGAAGAGAGAATCTGAAAATGACGTCATCTAATTGAAAGATTTTAAAGAAGCAGGAAGAAACGCTGATGTTTGTTGTACTCTTGTCATGCTGGATAAAAATTTCCACACTGAATTTCAGTTTATTTTTAAAAATTCCACGTCGAAATGGAAAATTAAGAAACGAATCATGTAGGCTGATTTACCGAAAATGACCCTCAAGTAATCGATTTTATACCGATGTGTCATTTAAGTGAGCAAAAAAATGTTATAACATTCAAGTAAGCATCGTACGAAAGTTATAACACTTTTATTCATGTTAAATCAACATCTTCTCTAAAAGTTTTTGGAAATGAGAGAGCTTTGAATTATATGGTATCATCTTATATCATCAATTTTTTTTTTTTGACATATCATTTTACATTAACTTTGTCTTGTGAAAAAACCTGTCTCACTGAAACCTAATATGTTAACCAAAAATCTCAATTTTTATACTGTATTGGATCTTATTAACGGGTGCCTTAAGAGTACAAACTAAGACACTAAAAATAATTAATATGTTTATGTCTCCAAAGCATAATTTATGACATTTAACGAGTGCTTCAAGGGCACTCTTTGCCATTCTCGTTTTACATTTAATGAAGCGAAAACGAGCAGTGATTTGCAAAAGTAACCAATGGTTCATTTTACAAATAAACTGAAAATACGCATGACAACTTGAGGTGCGTTTGATAATGCTTTTGTTCAAAATGTTCCAGGGAATAGAAATAAAAAAAAAAAGTGTTTCTGTTCCGAAGAATAAATTTTGACCGAGAAAGATGCGTTTAGTAAACTTGTTTCGGGAATAAAAAATGAATAGAAACACGTTTGCTAAATTTTTGTTCTTTTTATTTTTTTTTTTTTTAATTTTTTAATATTTTTATTTTATTTTTCATTTTTTCCTTTCTTTTTATTTTTCTTCTTTCGGCCAGTCGCCGCCTTCGATGACCGGGCCGACCTGGCCGGGCTGGCACCTCGCCCGGCCACGCGAGGCTCGCCGGCCCCAGCCGAGGTCGCCAACCCTCGACGGCATCGCCGGCCCTCGACGGCCGGTCGCCGGCCATGGCCGAGGCCGGCGACCGGTCAAAGAAAAAAGAAGAAGAAAAGAGAAGAGAGAGAAGAAATAATTTTTTTTTATTTTTTCAGATGTGTTTTTGGTATAAGAAATAATTTTTTTGTTTTTGTTTTACATCCATATGTGTTTCTAAACAAAAAAAATAATTTTGGAACAAAAACGCAAACAAATGCGTTTTTGTTCCTTTTGTTCCCAAAAACAAAAAAACAAAAAAAGTGTTCAGAAATAAAAACAAAGAATAAAAACATGCAGGCCCTTGGTCTCTTTTGCTAGAGCGCCAGGTAAAGAATCAAGCCAATCCAGTCAAACCCCGTTGAAGACAAGCTCGATGGATTGCATAAAATGGTAAAAGAACCAATGCCCCCCGATAAGTAATCCTAACAGACCATATGTCCAATCTCCGACGACCATGAACTTTCATTTATTCTATACAAGAAGCCAGGAATTGATCTCAAAATGATCTCACGTTGTCATTTCCTTTACTTCCAAATCCTTCGCTCGCTTTGTTGTTGCGAGACACAGAAACCAGTACTCTTCAGGCTCGTCCACTCGCTCCTGAAATGCGATGTTCCTCGTCCTGAGCTCGTTCGCCAATGGCTCAGAAGTCTTTCCATCCCTTCTTGTCAAACATAGATGAACCATGGCTTCGTTATGCTTGATCTCATCACCAAGTCGCGATACTAGCTGTACCATAATGTAGGGGTGTAAATGGCTCGGTTCGGATCGGTTTTTTTGACAAAGTGGACCAAACTGGACCAATAAGGAAATTTACGTCCCTTTAGCCGTGATATCCATTTGTTCTTCAACTTTTTGAGAACCCGAGTCCATGCAAATCCGAATGAGTTGGACATTCTTTTCATTCTTATCTAGCAGTTTCCGAGCACTATATAGTGTATATGTGGGTGTGTACACACACAAAACTCATTAACACAATATCTAGTTGGCTATCTGTCATAAAAGCTATTTTTTTTGGAAAAGAGTTTCACCAGTTTCGTCTCAAATGAAAAAAAAAAAAAAAACCAAAGAAAAAAGGCGAGATTCAAGCTTATACCAAGAGTGGGCCCCACATTAGACCTTAGTCTGACCCTAGTCTTTGTTGTGCGAGTAGTAATTGAAAATTTTCACTTCCAACAGCATGCTATGATGTGACAAATTTAAGACATAGATGTGTCTCCAGTTGTATTTGAGATTGAATAAGCTCACGAGCCTTTAAATAGTCTCGTGAGCATCCCGAATGAAGTACTTTTGAACATGCTTTTGTACTTAACACCTGTTGATAAATGGCAATACTACATAAACCAATGTTATCATTCATATTTCTGCAATAGTATTTTGCTCACTACAATGAAATCACGAGATCCTTCCCCAGTAATCTTTCAATTAGTTATAGATATGGACTCCGTTGATCACCGATTATTAACAACTAAATGTGTCGCGCAAGGGATTCATATATAACTTATGTGGATTCAGCTGGTTGTTGAGAAAGATAACAGAAAATCAGTTGAAAGACGCCAAGCCTCAGTCAAATCATAAGGCAGTGTGTTCTGACCCTACCCGAACCGACCCGAAAAGCATAATACAGAAGCAATAATTTGGGTCGGGTCAGGTCGGGTTTTGAGTTTGCGTTTCCCCCCTCTTCCCCCTTTTCCTCTCTTCACCTCTTCTTTATCGCCCAATGAGTTTTAGGCTAAAACTCGTGTATGGAGCGCCAGCTAACATAAGTTCGTTGCCTTTCACTTCTTGTAGATTTTGATGTCTCTCCACCTCGATTCCATGTAGTAGCTTATGTTAGCTGGCGCCCCATGCACTCCACACTTGAAGTGCAGATCGCCAGGCCCTTTGTCGGCCACCTGGAACACTTGGTTCCTGTCAAGAAACACGGTCACTTTCCCTCCATCGACGTCGTGGATTATGTTAAGCCTGTATCACCTGTGGTAAAGGCCGGTGGTGATAAGGTTTCCACTGTAGTACCGCGAGACCCCGTTGTAAATCCTCAGTATCAGGGCAGTAGCTCCATGAGCTGCACCGTGTATCTGGGCTATCATAGTGCCGGACGTCCCATTGGGCACGAAACCATGCCCTTCGAATTGCCAGACTCCAGATGAGTAGTCTAGACCCTGCCAAATATGTAACCTTGGACCTTACAAAGACGTACAAAATTGAGGAGGGAACAGAGAAATCGAGACAGAATTGGAAAAGATTCTGCCAATTCGATCAGTTTCTTGTTCGATCAATCGCTACCACAACGATGAACCGTGGGGGGATTTGAGAATCACTTTGATCTGAACTCTGATGCATGGTTGAGTGTGGCTGCTTGGAACGTGGGGCTTGTCGTCGGCATAGAACCACATCTTGCGCAACCCATCCACAAAACTGTAGCGCCCCTCCAGTGGGATGTCGTAAGGCTTTTGCCGCTCGAAGTTTGCATTTGTCAATTTTACCTCAGTAAAACCATCTGTAGGATCAGCAGAACAGAACATTATGTATTTTGGATTATGACTAGCAACCGGGATGACAAAGAACAACAGAACATGGCTACAAGGAATCTCCATCTTAGTTTCTTGTCTGTCTTGAGAAATTGTTGAGGAACTAGTGAAGGCAAAGCTTCTATATGTAGGAACAACATAAACAATGCAGGAACCAGATATGATTTTCTAATCTTGACACAACAGAGCATATCCTTTGGTCTTCTTTCCTTGGACGGACATACTTGTCCTGTTGACAATTTGAATGACCTTGTCTCATCTATGTAATCTTGTGCATATACAAGTGATTCCTAGTTCAACGGTTGATAATTGAGGATGACAAAGTTTGCTGTGTCACTCACCTAAATTATATGCAGAAAGCTCCAGACATTTGTTGAATAAAAGACTTTCCTTCCTGGATTAAAGGCCATGCCCTTTTCGTGATTTTATCAGATTGGAATCAAATATTAGAGATAGCATGAAGACTCTTATGCTTATATTGAATCAGTATCTACTCTATAAGTATTTGGAAAGGAGAGAGCTTTGGATTATATTGGAAAGGCGTGCTGGTTAGGGTTACCGATTGGACTGGTTAGAACAATAGAGGGGATAATAATTAACTCCGAGGTGATTGTATTCATGTCGTTCCTTTAGCATTCATCATCACTAAGCATCGAATGCTCTTCGCACCATGTGGTTCCTTGCTTTGATTTTCTGGATCCAAGTGAGAGGGTCTATGCATATACTCGAGTTCCGCGGTGATCAAATCAAAGCACCCCAGTATATGAGATGTTCTTTCATGGAGTGCAGTGAAGACGGCACTTGATGAGCATTCGCAGGAAATTGTCCTTTTGTCATACAAATGGATGAAAGATTAGTTCGGAATGCATTAAGGTACTCTTCGTTGACGTCTATGCTTTTCCGAGCGTCCTTTAGTTCTTCTCTCTCTGAAGCATCTGCAAAATGCATTGACAGGTCTGCATCATGTTGCTGTAGACGAGGTAAGACTTGATTAATTCTAACAAACACAAGCTTATTATTAAAGTCATTTTGTTATTGTGCAGGCTTATTCTAATAGATTACGCCAATCGCATCTCAAAAAATGGAGCAAACCATCACAAACCATAAGTTACTGTACTGTTTTTTTGGGTGCTCAGTTTTGACCCAACCCATATTGCGATTCGATTCGGTCCACAGACGACTTCATCTATAGCACGAGTTTATATCCATTGTCTTTGGTGGAAATACAAAGATGAGGGTGAACCTTGGATTAGAGAGTTAACTTCACTCCTTAAAATCAACCATTTTCAGCACTTGAATGAACTGAGAATCATCAAAAGCAAGCGTAAGTATATTATACCTTCGAAATCAAGTGTATACACTATATTTGCCGAAAAGTGACATACTTTTTATGTTCATGCTAAGAGATTAATGCTTGGGACTTTATTTAGATTGTTACAACAATTTTTTTCTTTTTATATTTGCTAGGCAAAAGGCTAGGAAGGGCGACCAGTATCAACAACCCCTTAAAGGTAATTTTGCATAATGACGCATCACTAAAATGTCCATGGCCGTGACACTTGAAATGCCTTTTCCATCTACTTTTATATGGAGCTCTTTATCGTACTCCATAAGTTTCTCCTCTTCTTAGGAAGAAATATACCACAAATGCCTTAACTTGTGTACAACGATCACTATAATGTCACAATTTTTTGTTGGCTTACTTAAGTGCCACTTTTAAAAAATAAATGTTCACTTAAGTGCCAACTTGGATTTGAGTCAACAGAAATCTAACGTGATAATATTTTAATGATTTATCAATCCTATGTGGCTTGCTAACGTGCTCAATCAGTGTATAATCTTTAAATGATGTCGTATAGCAAGTTAAAAAGTTGACCACTTTAATGTCAATTTTAATGAAAAAGTGATCATTTCAGTGCCAAAAAACCCCCTAAATGACGTCGTGTAGCAAGTTAGGAAGTAATCATTTTAGTGCTAGTTGTTATAGGAAAAATGATCACTTCAATATCAATTATTATTAAAAAGTGATCGCTTCAATGCCAATTTTAATGAAAAAGTGATTACTCTAGTGCCAAAAAATAACACATAACATTTTTAATTATAAAAGTTATGTAATTTCTCTCACTAGAATTTTTCGCAAAGAAGCACTTAAGTGATCGTTTTTGTCCAATTTTGGCATTTAAGTAAGGTGGCGAAAAATTATGGCATTAAAGTGAGCTGTACATAAGTTAAGACACTTTTGGTGTACTTCTCTTCCTCTTCTTACTCTTGTTGTGTAGAGCCTATTTGATAATACTCCTGAGAATAACCAATTTTATTCTTTTATTCCTCAAAACAAAAAAAAAGAAAAGAAATCTATTTGATAAATTTTTTATTCTTGGAAATAGATTTGGAATAAAATCAAGAAGTGAAAAAAATAGCTTTTTGTTCTCTGGAACAATTTTTAGAATCAAACCAAACTTTTCTTTTTCTTTTCTTTTCTTCTTTCCTCCTTCTCTCTTCTTCCTCTTCCTCCAAACTAGTGTCACTGGTGGCTGGTGACCGGCTGGGCGAGATTCGGCGAGCTCGCCGACAGCTCGCCTAGCCAAGGCAAGCCTCGACTTTGCCCAGGTAGCACAAGGTCGGCCTTGCCAGTGACTAATTGAGGTTGACCTCACTAGGTCCAAAGCAAGACTAGGTCTCGCTAGGCTAGGGCGACGTTGACCTTGCACCACCTAGGCAAGGTTGAGCCTTGCTAGTGGCCTAGCGAGCCAAGGTTTGCCGTGGCTAGGTAAGCTTGCCGAACCTCACCCAACCAATCATCGGCCACCGCTGCGGTCTGCGACCGACCACAAAGAAGAAGGAAGGAGAAGAGAAAAAGAAAAAGAAAAAGAAAATATAATAAAAGTATCTAAAAATTAAAAGAAACAAAAAAATTTAAGAATCTATCGAATGTATTTCTATCCCGAGAATAGAAATTTTATACAATTACCAATCAAAAATTGTTCTTGGAAACAGAATAAACAAATATCATTTTTTAGCAAAAAATTATTCTCAAGAACATAATGATTACCAAATGCGCCCCAAACATCATCATTCCTATCTCGCCGGATTCTCTAAGCAGTTGAGTACCCACTCTATTTTTCTTTGAAGATTCTCTATGGCATAGTCTTGCCTTTCGTTATGCGCTTTCTCCAAAGTCAAGCCTCTTAGAACTAGATCATTCATTTGAAGTATGACTCTAACGACAGAAAGGAATAACTCAAAACAAGTTCAACCTTGAGCTATGTTACCAATTTTATGCGTGTGCGGGTGAGTGATTTTGGAAATAAGGACTATTAAGGTTAAGCGCATGGATAGGTGTGTTAAGTGATTATGAAATGATGCGTAATGGATGAAGGATATGGGAAGGTTCACCACCAAGGCATAAAGGCACAAGCCACCAACCAAGGATAAAGAACCAGTATAGTGGCAGCTCACCACCAAGGCATAAATAATGTTTACATTTGAGAATAGAGGGACTAAGACATAGGAAATAGACAAATATCAAAGAGACATGGGGACTCCCGGAATATTAAAGACATAGGAACTAGAAAGCAATTAAAGTCCTAGGAACTAGAAAACTCGATAAAGATTTAGGAACAAGGAAATGCATTAATGACATAGAGACTTGAAACCTTGACTCTTCAACCTTGTGGTTCATCTTCCAAAATTCGTCCACCAGCTTGATCATAAAATAACCATTTTGGGAGATAAACAAATATCTAAGGAAATTGCTCATAATTGATTTTCATCGATATGTTTTTTGATTAGCTATGAAATCAACAATTAGTCTGGTCAATCAATATTTTAATACTTGATCGGCGGGGAAGAATCGACAACTCCTTAATCAGTAGCTTGGTGGTCAATTGGTCACGATGAAATTAATAGCTCATCGAACTGACAACTCTTTTGCTAAATCGACATCTTCAACTTGAACCCATCAAGTTAGATTGTAGTTGAAATTGGCATTTTGCTTCCAAACATAGAAATAAGTTTGATTAATCGACGAAATCTGAGTTGAGCTTGTGAGTTGATCGATAGAGCTCGATACTCCCACATCCGCTTAGGAACAAAGATATTGAAAGAAAAGACCAAGCAAGATAAATTTTCCATTATAACAGTGAAACTATGGTTACATGCTGTCTACAGAATCTCTCACTTCCTTTTGGAAAATCGTCATGTCTAGCTCTAAACAACTATTATCAAACACTAACTGGTTCTTAGCACGTCGATGTTCGGCCAACTCTTTGTTTAGTCGATACTGCTCGTCAAAGATATCAAGATGACTTTCCAGAGTTCTGTCTGCCTGAATTATCTGGGCAGTCTTGAGTCTGCGTCGGCGTCGGACGTCGATAAGTTGTCTCTCTAACGCATCCAGTTGTCTCTCCAACTTGGTTTCCTCAGCAGCAAGGTCATTCTGTTCATCGACAAACACTTGTAGGGAATGCCGATTATCTTTCAAAGTTTGGTCAAATCTCTTGATAAAATCGTCAAAATGTTGATAGTCTTTCTCCAAGTCTGCCAAGGCAGCGATCCTTTCGCGGTTCTGTCGATAAGTATCTATTCCACCAGGAAATTTAGTCAGAAAGTCTTCGCAGCGTTTTCTGAATTCAGGGGACTTCGAGAATCGGATATCACCACCACATAATTCCCCCAATAAGGCTTTAAACCCTTCAGTGGTGGCGGGATTGGCTGCAATTAACGGAGATCCACCCTTGGACAGTTCAAGAAACTCAGCCCATTTGTGCTTGACCACGTCGTCGGTAATGACAAGTATCGATGAAGACTCAAGGGGGACAATGTCAAAACTAACAGCTTTAGAACGTAAGACTTTCAGAGACCTAAAATAAAAAAATTAATAAAATAAAAATAAATAAACTATAAACAAATATAAGGCTTTCGCATACCTCTCCAGGGTAAGCCTAGCATTAACGAAGGAGCCAAGTATTTCTTCACCATCAGTTTGGCTGATTGGTTGCAACATCGAAGAAGGTAATGGTGAACGTCCAGGGGACGGCAGAACTGGATTAATAGGAGTGCGTACTGCTCGAGATTTTTGGGCAATAACGTTAGTAGGCTCATCGACATTGGGCCCGTTTGGTTCGGCTTTTGGGGAATGCATTTACAGTAATGCAAATTGAGATAGCTAGTATAAGCACCTAAAGGGAGGGTGAATAGGTGCATAAACAATTTATCGAGATACGGAAGCGATACTTGGCAAACGATAGAAGGGAAATTCTTTCTTGATTAACAAAATGAAATACGATCAAAGTAAAGAGAGTAAGGAAGAGAAAATTGAACACAGGGTTTATAGTGGTTCGGCTTATTCCAAGCCTACGTCCATTCTTCCGCACTGACAGCCCACTGGCTGGATTCCACTATGAACAAAAGAGAAGTTACACCACAGCTCTTTCTTGATTCCACAGTGTAGATGTTCTACTACACCTCCTCAAGGTCTCTCACAAATATAGACTCTATTTTGAATACAATGATTCACTCAAAGAAATTGTCTAAACAACAGGAAGCTTTCAGACTTTGGAATTTTTCTATCGCGCACACCATAAACAACTTAGAACGTCTTCCTTATATACTCCTTCATGCCATTATACCCGTTGGCACTTACCAAAGGAATTCCTCCAATCTACCCGTTGGACGGAATCAATTAAGAAGATTATTCAAGCTATTAAAGGAACGTGTCGATAGCCCATCAATCATGTTCGCCCATACAATCAGGATCTCGGTTTCCATAAGTAGAACCTCCCAAGAATATTTAGTCAATCATTGGATTTTCAATCATCGAGTCAATCTCGATCAATCAATGGATTCCGATATGTCTTTTCCAGCCACGAGATCTTCTCCAATTGATAAGGTCATCCTCTTAATGAATCATCCAGATCTGGATAACCTTTCTTCAACGGATTAGAGACTGTCAATGAGGATAGACTTTGAGTCTTGAGTCTGGCTGTCCAGAGGTCTTCAGACTTTAAATAGCAGAGTCTGCAAACCTTCAGACTAGACTGAAGGAAACGTTTTGTCAGCTTCAAAACACTTCAAGAAGATTTCTCCAACAATCTCCCCCTTTTTGATGGTGACAAAACTTTCCTGCAGATTTGGACAACTTTGACTGCAAAACATATCTCAAACATATGTGCATATCTTATAGAGATAAATGGCTAATGGCTAACACTAAAATCTGCAACCACAGAAAATAGGTTAGTCTTGAATATGATAAAACTATTCATAAGATATCAATAGCAGTCAATAGTAATCATCCAAATTCAAATCCAGACACAAAATTTAAAGTCAAACATCAATCCAAATCAACAAACCAAATAGACAAAAGATTAAAAATCAAAGTGTTCAAATCTCTTGCATCTCTCCCCCTTTTTGTCAGCATTGAAAAGGTTGAGATGAAAATGGAATGAAATCAAGATTGCTTGGGAACACGGACAAGCTGGAAATCTTCCATGGACTGAACGATCTCTTCCAGCCTTTTCAAGTCTTCCTTCAATTGAGCAATCTCCTCACCCTTGGCATTGGCCTGAATCTGAACAGAGAGGGCTTGGATCTGATCTTGTAAAGACACTGAAGAAACTTGACCAGCATTCTGCAAATTTTGAACCTCGCATCCCAAGACATAAATTTGACCGCGCATCTCCAAGAGAATATCGAGAATTCTACGAAAATCGGCTGAGCTATCGGTCTGCGTACTAGCTTCAGCACGTTCTGTAGATGATGGCATATCAGAATAATCTCGGAGGTTTGGCGATGAAACTTCATGACCTTCTTCTGGAAATTGAGAGGCATAAACATCCTCTAGGTCTGCAGGAGAACGACTGACTCCTTCACTTGTATCAGGATATGAGGACTTCCCTCCTTTCTCTTGATCTCCCCTTGTTTCCATGCCTACAGGTGGAGAAGAGTGTTCCTCAGGTTCTCCTTATTCTCTTCTTTCATTTCCAGGTCTTTCCTCCTTTGCTTCTTTTTCGCCAACTGCTCTTTCTTCTTCTTCTTCTTCTTCTTCTCTTGCTTCTTCTTCTCTCGCTTCTTCTTCTCTCTCCTTTTCTTGACCTTATCTTTCCTCTTGGCCTTCTCTTTCATTTCCTTCTGTCTCACGCTATTCCGTTGATTCTGGAATAGTATGACTTAGCTTTTTCAAAGCTATTGTCGAAATGGTAAAGTAATCATCTTCTTCATATTCCACAATAAGAGCTCTTCTTTTCTGCTTTGAAGCAACCAAGGGCTCCTTTCCTTTCTTTTTTGAAGAAGAGGATTGATGAGCTCTGACTGGAGTCTTCTCCTTGAATTTCTCCAACTTCTTGTTCAGTTCCTTCAGACGCATTTTGGTCACCATCTTCAGTCCTACCACCATATTATCGCACGATCGAACACAAAAGATTTGCGGAGGTTGAATATTCAAATGTCTGAATAACTTTGTCACAAGACTTGGGTAAGGGAGTTGACCTCTGTCCTTCATCATCGCTCTATACATGTGGAACATGACAGTGTGGGGAAGAGAAAACCTTTTTCCAGTGAGGATGGCATACATCAGTTTTGCCTATGAACTTGAAACATTAGTCGTGGAGGTTGATTTAGGTCGGAGGCAATTGATCACAATTTTGTGAAGCAAGATATTGAATGCATTCATCCTTAGGTAGGTGATCTTCTCATCTGTTCTTCTATCCTTCACAAGTTCCAAGTGTGGCTCGAGCAATGGAAACTTTGATCGGTTGATATCTTCCTCTTTCAACTCCTAACACATACGCCGGCATATTCATATCCACAACATAGTCTTGATCTTTGATACTGAAAGAAAATCTATTCGCATCCAAAAAGCTAAGATTTGAATAGAAATATGCGGTCAGTTCAGGATAGGCCCCTGTAGTGTCGGAGCAGAACGTTTCAAGTTGAAGATAATTGAATTTCTCCCTCAAGTTCATCTTCACAGCATCCAGAAAATCAAAATCCACACTTCTAGGGTTTATTACCCCACGCTTCAGCAATTTCGAGTACAAATCCTCTTGTTCCTTCGATCTGAACAAATCTCCCCTTTTTCCTTGACTTTTAACCGCAACACCCATTCTCGGTTGAAATTGGCTGTACAATTTGTCATCATCATTCCCATCTACGAGATTCGGTCCCCGATCCACGAGGATCACTTGGGATATTCGCAAGGGTTTCCTCGGCCACCCCTTTTCAAGCAATTCCCAAACTTTCCATTTTTCGCAAAAAGATATATTCGTTCCCATATCCTTTGTCTTTAAGAAAATCATCGACATAGTTCAAGGGAGTACGAGTTCCTTTAAAGCGCGATCTGACTTATAAATAAAAGCGAGGCTTTTGAGTTCTTACGGGATCTCGCATCCTCAATGATTTCTTCCTCTTGTTGATGATCAACGCCTTGAATTTGGATGGAGGAGAATGACGCTGCTGAGAAAGTTGTGGGCTCGGTTGCTGATCCGGAGACACTTCTTCTTCAGTAAGATCGAAGTACGTAGGCTCCTCACTCATTCGTCGTGGTCCCCTGCTTGCGATTCTCGAAGACTTTCTTAAGGATGACATCTTTCTCAGTTTTTGGAAGATTCCTTGCTTGACTTTCCCAAGAAAGATGACAACTTTTTCAAGGATTAAACAAGGAAGAAAAACGGGAATAGAAGATCGATGCTTTCTAGGGTTTTTGAGAGTAAAGTGAAGAGGAATAAACAGAGCACTATCGAATAAAAAGAGAGATAAACGAACCGTCACAAAGGAAGGTAAAAAGATGCCTTTTAAAAAAATAACTAACCTTTTTCCGTGAAAATATTCATTTAAAAAAAATAACTTCTTTTTCGAAAAGGAAATGATGCAATAATTACGCCGATTAAAGATAGCAATAAACCACGATTGATAATCGTACATTTTCAAGATAAAATTCGAGAGAGAGAGAAAGACTAACTTACAGTCTGACGATCGTACCAAGACTAACTTACAGTTAAAGTCTTGTATGTCTGAGTCTGAGAGTCTTTAGACTTTGATCTCCTCATACCTTAAAATGTTGAGTCTGGAGCGAATTGTTTCAAATTGATTTTTCTCTAGAGGCTTTGTGAATATATCCGCCAGTTGGTTCTTTGAATCAACATATTGAATTGAAACATCTCCATTTTGAACATGATCTCTAATAAAGTGATGTCGAATTTCTATATGCTTTGCTCTTGAGTGGAGAATTGGATTTTTAGTGAGATTGATAGCGCTGGTGTTGTCGCAATTAATCTCCGTGCATGAGTCTTCAATTCCAAAGTCTTTTAGCTGTTGTTTTATCCATAGAATTTGCGAACAGCAACTTCCGAGAGCTATATACTCTGCTTCTGCTGTAGAGAGGGCTACTGTACTTTGCTTTCTTGAAAACCAAGACAACATCCCTTCCAAGAAGTTGACAGTACCCGAGGTACTCTTTCTATCAACTCCGCATCCGGCAAGTCTGCATCGAATATCCAAGAAGAGTAAAGTCTCCCCTTTTTGGATACCGAGACCAAAGCTTGAAGTTGATGAAATATATTTGATAATACGCTTCGCAGCATTCAAATGAGATTCTTTTAGGTCTGATTGAAATCTGGCACAAATGCAAACACTAAATAAAATGTCAGGTCTAGAAGCAGTAAGATAAATAAGTGATCCGATGATACTTCTGTACAGCTTTTGATTGACTTTCTTCCCTCCTTCATCTTTGTCTATCTTCAAAGAACTTGACATTGGTATATCAGCCGTTTTGCAATTGCCCAGTCCAAACTTTTTAACAAGATCATTTGCATACTTTTCTTGATGAATGAAAGTTCCTTCCTCCAATTGTTTTATTTGAAGTCCAAGAAAGAAGGTTAACTCACCCATCATGCTCATTTCAAATTCATCCTGCATAGTCTTAAAGAATTTCTTACACAGACTTTCATTAGAGGATCCAAAAATAATATTGTCGCGACCTACCCTCGGGGGGAGGGAACAGGTTTAGGAGTATTGCCTAAAGGACGGGCCTAAGGCCCATGATTAGGCGCGGGCTCTCCCAAGCCCATACTCCGCGTGACATCGGGATATTTTTTAGAATTTTTGCACAAATGGAGTCGCCACTAGCCTATTGGGGTCGGCTAGAAACCAAGTGAGGTGTTGTACCTCACTTCCTACGCAACCAGAGAATCTAGGGTCGGGGACTTGATTACACTAATTGACCAATTAGTGCCCTTTCGGTACCTAATCTTGTTCATTTTAAAATAAAAGATTTTTGTCAGGCAATTTGGATTAATCTTACATCTATCCATTAACATGTGAGGTGATCATACGGGTGCGCAATCATTAAAGTAATGATCACAACTACCAAAATCCTAATTGCAGTAAAATCGAACACGTGTAATTAAACATAATCAAATATGCAAATTAAACATGCAACATAATTAATATACGAGCACATAAAAGTCTAATTACGCTAAAATGGCAATACATGGCAAATCCTAATCAAATCTCATCATTTTTGGATTTTTGAAATTTTTAATTTTTTTTTTAAATTTTTAATAATTTTTTTATTTTTTTTAATAATTTTGGATTTTCGAATTTTTTAAAATATTAAAATATTTTTTTTATTTTTAAAATTAATTTTTATTTAAAAAGGTGAACCGGGTCGGGTTCGATTCGACCCGACCCGGTCAACGCGGATCGGGTCGTCGGAGACCGGACCCGAGTTTGTCCGAATGGGGCCGGGCCGGCGCCCGCTCGGAAGCAAGGCCCGACTTGGTCGGGCCTTGCTTCTTCAGATTGGGCCCAACCGGCGGGCCCAATTTGGTCTAATACTTTCTATTTAAAAAGAAGAAGCCCACTACCTAAGTCGGCCCAAACCCAAAGGCGAGATAGCCCACTATGACAGGCCCATGTGGATAGAAACCCTACCCGGTTCGCGACCCGTCCCGACCCGGTTTTGGGCGGAAACCTAGGGTTTGCTGGCGGTGCGACAACGGCGGCGCGGGCTTGGTGGCGGCGGCGGTGCGGCGGAGGATGCGTGAGACACGGCGGCGCGCGAAGCAAAAAGGCGGAGACGCGGCGGCCGGCCAGGGTCTGCTGGCATTGAGGGCGGCGGCGGGCTTGACGGGCAGCGGCGGGGCGCGGCGAGCGGATGTGGAGACACGGCGGTGTGGCGAAGCGAGGCGGAGACGCGGCGGCCGGCCCAGGATCTTTGGCGTCGGGCGCGGCGGCGAGCTACAAGCGAGCACGGCGGGTTGTCGCGGGCGGAGGAGCGGCATCGCACGAGTAGATCACGGGCGGAGCAAGGGCAGCAGCTTTGCGGGGTCTCACGGTTTGCCGGTGAGGCGGAGCACGACGGCGGATGGCGGATGGCGGAACGGCAACGCGGTGTCCAGCGAGAGGTCGCGAGACGAGACGGACTCGCGGTTGAGGGGAGCAACGGCGGCGGCGGAGACGGCGGCGGCAGCGTCGCGGCTCCTAGCAGCTGGTTGAGGCAGCGAGGGGGCTCGGACGGCGTCGGGTTGCGGCTAGCGTCGGGTTGAGGCGGTGAGGAGGGCAGCGGCGAGGATGGCGTTGGGCAGCGCCGCCACTGCCCTCCTCCCCTTCGTTTCTTCTGATCTGGGTTTCGGGGTGGACGGCGACGAACGGTAGGGACGACGACGGCGAGTCTTCTTCGGCTCTCTCTCTCTGCCGATCTCCTTCTCCCTTTCTTTTCTCTCAGTTCTCCCTCTTTCTCGAGTTCTCTGTGCTGCTCCCCCTGTTTCTGTTCTGCTCCCCTCTCTTCTGTCTGGTCTTCCCTCGGCTTTTTGTTCTGTTGTCGCTTTCTTCTTTTTCCTTTTTCTTCTCTGACATTGCTGCTTTTCCTTTTCTTTTGGTGCAGGCTCCGCACGCGAAGACACCAGGAAGAAGACAAGTGGGGATGTGGGCTGGGCCAAAGGGAGATGGCGTGGGCCACTCAGGGGAAAGAGAGGTGGGCGATGTGCCGGGCAAAGCCAAATCTGGCTCGACCCGACCCCTAGGCATTTTTTGTGTTGTTTCTTTTTTTGTTTTTGTTTTTGTTGTTGTTTTTGTTTTTTTTTTAAATGACTAATTCCTAATTCCGTACACAATTAAATCCTAAATGAAAATGGGAAAATATAGGTGTCAACAGCTGCCCCTCTTTGAATGGGAGCTCGAAGAGGTTCCTTTCAAAGACAAAAGACACCTAAATTATTTTGACGATAGACCCAGATGCATAGGCAAGTATTAAATTGATAGAAAGAACTCATAACTATGGGAGCGCGTCTTGTCAATAAGAGGAAGAAAGACTCCGGGCTACAAAGCTCACCGGGCTACAAAAGCTCTCCAAGCTACAAAGCTCACCATGTCATAGGAAGAAGGACTCCGGGCTATAAAGCTCTCCGGGCTACAAAAGCTCTTCGGGCTACAAAGCTTACCGGCTCATAGGAAGAAGGACTTCGGGCTATAAAGCTCACCGGGCTACAAAAGCTCACCGTGTCATAGAAAGAAGGACTCCGGGCTACAAAGCTCTCCAGGCTACAAAAGCTCTCCGGGCTACAAAGCTCACCGGGTCATAAGAAGGGGATTGAAGGACTCCGGGGTACGGAAAGCCCACCGGGTCATAAGAAGGGGATTGAAGAACTCCGGGCTACGGAAAGCCCACCGGGTCATAAGAAGATGACATGGTTTAAGGTTGACCATGAACCTTGTGGTTTAAGGATAGTCCCACGAACCGTGTGGTTTAGGAAAAGCCACTAACCCCGTGGTTTAAGGATAAACCCACTAACCTTGTGGTTTAAGGATAGACCCACGAACCGTGTGGTTTAGGAAAGACCCACGAACCTTGTGGTTTAAGGATAGACCCACGAACCGTGTGGTTTAAGGATAGACCCACGAATCGTGTGGTTTAAGGATAAACCCACCAACCATTGTGGTTTAAGGATAGACCCACGAACCTTGTGGTTTAGACTGGAAAAAAAGGTCTCACCGTGTAAAAAACGGGTTTTGACTTGATGTGATGGTCTCACCATGTAAAAACGGGTTTTGACTTGATGTGATGGTCTTTGACTAGATATGATAGTCTCACCGTGTAAAAACGGGTTTCGACCGGATGATAGTCTCACCGTGTAAAAACGGGTTTCGACTGGAAGAAAGGTCTCACCGTGTACGAACGGGTTCCGACCGGATGATGGTCTCACCGTGTACAAACGGGTTTCGACTGGAAGGGAGGTCTCACCGTGTACGAACGGGTTCCGACCGGATGATGGTCTCACCGTGTAAAAACGGGTTTCGACCGGATGATAGTCTCATCGTGTACAAACGGGTTTCGACTGGAAGAAAGGTCTCACTGTGTAAAAACGGGTTCCGACCGGATGATGGTCTCACCGTGTAAAAACGGTTTTGACCGGATGATAGTCTCACCGTGTAAAAACGGGTTTCGACTGGGAGGAAGGTCTCACCGTGTACAAACGGGTTTCGACCGAATGATAGTCTCACCATGTAAAAACGGGTTTCGACTGGGAGGAAGGTCTCACCGTGTACAAACGGGTTTCGACCGAATGATAGTCTTACCGTGTAAAAACGGATTTTGACCAGATGATAGTCTCACCGTGTAAAAACGGGTTTCGACCGTGTGGTTTAGGAAAATCCACCAACTTTGTAAATGACATGGTTCAAGGCTGACCATGAACCTTTGGAAAATGGCATGGTTTAAGGCTAATCATGAACCTTTGGAGACGGCATGGTTTAAGGTTGACCATGAACCCTTGGAGACGGCATGGTTTAAGGTTGACCATGAACCCTTTGAGATTGCATGATTTAAGGCTAACCATGAACCTTTGATTTTTAGGGAAGCACCTACTAATCCCTTGAAAGCTGCATGGCTTCACTAAGGAATCTGTGAAACTCAACTGGGCAAATGTCATTAGAGACGTCATTAAGAGACGTATTGGCAATATTACAGCATTAATTGAACAAGCTAATCAAGCTAAGTCCGACTACTTTAGAAAAACATATGATGTCAATCAGCATTATGTGGCGCAAAACTATCATCTTGCTCGGGGATATATCATTAATCATCAAATTTTCTAGGGGTCAAGTTCTTATCAGAACGGTTACGACTCGTGAAAAAGGCTCATTAAGCATGCCAAACTAGAGCTTCTTAGTCAGAAAGGGCTTCTCACACACTCTCGATAAAATGGTTGTTTGATCCCATCCATTCACGTGGGAAGTAACTGATTGCTGAAAGTATCTCATATAGCCTATGTCGAAGGCTTTCGGAAACATTCGCAATGAGCACAATCTGATCGATCAAAAAGGTCTTTTGAAAGGACCGTAATATAGACTTGGTTAGGGCTTACACAAATGAATGATTGCTTTGAGGCCAATAAGGGAACATTTGTCACCATCTTCATTAGGTTTACGAGTCGAGAACTTGGAAGATAAGACAAGATAGAATTATTTCCACTCCTTCAAGCAAAAGTAGCTTCTTTGTGGTATTCTTATTTTCACTCAAATCATCCCAATCGAAGAGGCTTCCGGAAAAGGGTTATAATGTTGGCTCGGGAAAGGCTTGAAAGGCTTAAAATTTTCAAGAGGGTCTTTAAGAGTCGGTGATCATCATGGCATCGTGACCGGGTCACTTGACCTTTCGAAAGCATTTGGCTTTTGAAACACAGCACATCTCGAGAGTTCATTCACTGATCATTTATGCATGAGAGCTTTGCTCTTTTCTCTAATTTCCTTTGTCCTTTGCAATGATTTTTTTTTCGCAGGCACTTGGATTTTGATAATTTTTCTTTCACATAAAATGTGACCTTTTGGCTCTTTTTCTTGACGGGCATTGGCCTTGCTTTTACCGCACACTGCTTTGCTTTTTCATGCCCCCTAGTTTGTCAAGCTTTTTGCTCTTTGAACTTTGGTAGCTTATGACTTTCGAGATGCTTTTCACATTTTCTCGTGATTGTCAATTGTATTTGGTCAATTCTTATGCCTTTCCCCAGTGAAGGGAGATGACCACCGCTTGGGGTTCGGAAACGAATAATCAGGCCCAAATTGGTTAAAGCAATGGATATTAGTGTTTGGGTAGAGAATGAAGTGCTCTTCTTCACCTTGGGATAAGTCAAGCTCTAATGAGAATTCCTCTGAAGCTATCACTAGAAGATTGATGCAAGTGAAAGTAATAGAATCTTTCTCAATCTTTCGCTCTGCAACATGATCATAACCCTCTATGTTGCTGCAATGTAAGGTCGTCCTCGACAAGGGTACTTTGAAGTATCTTTTTTTGGCCCAAAGGGATAGCAAGAGATTAGTGCAATGCTTGGGATTGATGAAGGAAATGCCTTTATCATTTCGATCTTTGCACTCAATGCGAATGAATCTTTCATCCTAAGAGAAGGTCACCTTTCACTCAACTCTCAAAAGTATTTGAAGGACATATTTGGAAGTGGCTTGCCTTTCTTCATCCTAAGCACTTCTTGTTTGGCATGGTTAACATCTCCATTTCACTTTGTCAAGATCATCCGAGTAGATCAATCTCCATAGGAAAATTTGATTCAAAATGAATAATCCACAAAACGAGAAAACAATTTTGAGATAAAAGAATACTCAAAAAGTTTGCAAAATTTTTCTTTTCTCATTTTTGTGCTTGTCTCTAAAAAAAAAGCGCCAAAGGTTTTTTTTTTTTTTTGTAATGGAAATTTTCCTTTTTTTTTTTTTTTTTTTTACTTAAAAAAAGAAAGGATTGAGAAGAAAGGTACTTACTTGCGGCATGGCGACCCGGTAAACCTGTAAAGAATGTAAAAGAATATGTTAGCGCAAAGATCTTTAGAGATTGAAATGTTGGAAACGATACATTATTACCCTTCATTCGTTTTTATCCTTTGAGGGCTAACATCTCTTGGATTCACCCTCGTGGATATTTGATAACTTGGCATTACCCTTCACTTACATTTTCCCTTAAGCATTTGATGTCTTCCTATCAAAGGAAAGAAAGAATCATGTCGAGACGCTATCCAAAATGAGCAATTGGAATCGACACCATTTACCCTTCATGTGTTTTCGTTCTTCAAGTATGAACTTTGCTTGAAGTTGCTAGAATTAATTGAAAAATTGCTATGTGGCCCTGATTTTATCCATAAAAGGCACTTATTTATTGTATACAACAATTCACAAAGTTTGATTCCTGATTTTTTTTTTAGATGCTCTTTTTGAAGATATGTTTAGCCGACAAGGAGCTTGAAAATTTTATATATGGATCATGAGATGTGTTTTTCAAGATTTTGCTTTGAAAGGAGAGTGGGTGCTCCTTGTTTCCACATCTGAGGATATTGTTCTTTAGATGCTTTGCCCGCTTATTGCCTTGATGGAAGGCGCTGCTTCTACGGTCAAGGTGCAACGTTTTCCCATTCATCACCCTGCAAGAAGAGGAGATGAAACAAGTTATCTCCATACTTAATTAGGTTCAATTTAGGAACGATACATCCTTCTTGATGAATCGACAATATTGTTCTAGCACACTTCATTGGTGGACGAAGGAGAGATTTTCTCTAAATCAAACGTTGCTCTCAACTCTTTATTTGACAAACCTTCGTTCTGTTCGAGTTTGTCCTGTATCAAAGAAAAGGACATGTCATTTTTTATGCTGAAGAGAATCAAGTTTAGGAATGAGATACATCATTTCCAAAGTCGGGCGATCAACATCCCAAGGTATCTCTCATGGAGGAATGGATAATATTGCCCATCTGTTTCATTTGAATCTTTCCTTGTTTAAGATGAACAAGACTTAAAAATGCTCCACTGCGTTTGTTAGGAACGTTACAAAACTTAACACTCTTGATGCCTCCTTGATAATGGAAAAGAAAACCATGTCAAAAACGGTATCAGAAATTGATGATTGAAATCGATACAGTTTACTCTTCCTTCAATTTCGCCCTTTTGGATGCTTGGCAACTCCCTTCATTTGTCTCATCATGCAGAGTGAATGAAATTGATGGGCTATTTTGGTTCCCAAAGCATTTGCAAATAACAAAACTTCCTAGAATGGAATTCAACTTCGCTCCGCCTTTATGGAAAATTGGCACCAACGATGATCAACGCATGCTTGCTTCTCGAGTTCGATGAGCCTAAGAAAACAACTACAAGAAGAGAGGGCCTTAAGCAAAGTTTTCTTGAAATTCGTTTTGGAAGGTAAACATAAAGGTTTGCCTAAAACACTTCTGATTTTTTTGAATTTTTTCTGTTTTGCTTTGTTTTTTTTTTTTTAATAAAAAATAATGATGATTTTCATGAAACTGAATCCCATCATTAAAAATGTGAGTCGCACGATTTGCAAAAGCAACAATTGGATACGCAATCAAAACTCAAAATGGAAAACATGATTCTTAACATGAATAAGAACATTGATAAAATACAAGAAGCTCTTGTATAGATAAGGGTAAAAGTCAACTCTTGTCCTAATGTCGAGCATTGTGCATAACCTGCAAAAAGACGACAATGTTAGTGCGTGAATGAAAGAAAATGATATTTTAATGAGGTCACTTCTTACAATAAAATCAAGGTGACGATACATGCCCCATAATCCTTATTATGGGATTTTAGTATTTCGCCAAGATTTTATAGAGAAGACATCATTAAAATTATCAATCCACGGCCATCAATCGAATGTCCACTTTTATTCCAAAAGTTTCGTATGCAAAAGTGTCATTGATTTTTGAAAGATTGATTTGTGATTTTACTCCTAGAAAAATGAAGTGATCTCTATTTTGAGGAATTTGTACACAAAATGATTTGCATTATAGTCCCAAAACATGGGAATGAGAAAATTTGATAAAAACTGCAATTTCAATTTTTGTGCCCCAATATAAAATCGCAACTTGAAATTTTTTTTTTTTTCAAAATGATTTCGAGCCCATAACTAGAAATTTTAATAAAACCATGTGTTCAATAGGGCCAAATCAAAATGTTTAGAATTTGCATTCAAATGCTCATTTGTCAAAAGTGATTGCCAATTTTTCAATCATAAGCTTGCATCACCGATGGCATTCGATTGATTTCCGCGAATTTCAAGATGAAAATGCAATACAAAATGAACAAATAAAAAGGAAAATGACACTTACAATGGGTGCCGACCTTCATCTTTCTTTTTTTCTTTTTTTTTTACATAAACATGCGCATGAGATGTGGTTCGATTTCTACTCTATATGGCTCAAAATGAAGCCATGGGATTACAGGACTGAACCAACAAGCTCGTGGCTAGGTCGTGTTACCCATGACTCCGGCTTTGTCAAAGGACCGACCCGTGTCGCATGCTTGCAAACCAAGGTGGGGACCTTTGACATCAAGAAAGAAATTTCGAGGTTAAGGTGGGCGACTCGTACTACGTGCTTGTAGTCGGAGTGGTATCCACCTCAACACCATCCTAAGTAATCCTATGCGGCCCAGGCCCGGCGGCAGGTAGTGTGTGCTATAGTGTAGTGCAATGCAGGGGACTCATGCATGACAATTTAAAAATAATCAGCACTTCAAACATAAATAAGCCATTCACTCTTGCACCCCCTACAAAACAAAGGTTAGAAATCACCACCCCTTATAACTCCCACAAACAATCAACATTCGACATGTTATGGATGCACATAATGTCTTCGCTGTCAAACAAAAATATTTTTGAACAAGATTAATTTTGGCCTAAGTCCTCTAAGGTGTAAAACCATGTCCCCAGCGGAGTCGCCAAGCTGTCGCGACCTACCATCGGGGGGAGGGAACAGGTTTAGGAGTATTGCCTAAAGGACGGGCCTAAGGCCCATGATTAGGCGCGGGCTCTCCCAAGCCCATACTCCGCGTGACATCGGGATATTTTTTTAGAATTTTGCACAAATGGAGTCGCCACTAGCCTATTGGGGTCGGCTAGAAACCAAGTGAGGTATTGTACCTCACTTCCTACGCAACCAGAGAATCTAGGGTCGGGGACTTGATTACACTAATTGACCAATTAGTGCCCTTTCGGTACCTAATCTTGTTCATTTTAAAATAAAAGATTTTTGTCAGGCAGTTTGGATTAATCTTACATCTATCCATTAACATGTGAGGTGATCATACGGGTGCGCAATCATTAAAGTAACGATCACAACTACCAAAATCCTAATTGCAGTAAAATCGAACACATGTAATTAAACATAATCAAATATGCAAATTAAACATGCAACATAATTAATATATGAGCACATATAAGTCTAATTACGCTAAAATGGCAATACATGGCAAATCCTAATCAAATCTCATCATTTTTGGATTTTTGAAATTTTTAATTTTTTTTTTTTTAATTTTTAATTTTTTTTTAATTTTTTTTTAATTTTTTAATTTTTTTTAATAATTTTGGATTTTCGAATTTTTTTAAAATATTAAAATAATTTTTTTATTTTTAAATTTTAAATTTTTAAAATTAATTTTTATTTAAAAAGGTGAACCGGGTCGGGTTCGATTCGATCCGACCCACAGTCGGCGCGGATCGGGTCCGGTCGGAGACCGGACCCGAGTTTGGTCCGAATGGGGTCGGGCCGAACGCGCCTCGGAAGCAAGGCCCGACTTGGTCGGGCCTTGCCTTCTCGGATTGGGCCCAACCGGCGGGCCCAATCTGGTCTAATACTTTCTATTTAAAAAAAAGAAGCCCACTACCTAAGTCAACCCAAACCCAAAAAGGCGAGATAGCCCACTATGACGGGCCCATGTGGATAGAAACCCTACCCGGTTCGCGACCCGTCCCCGACCCGGTTTTGGGCGGAAACCTAGGGTTTGGCGGTGCCGACAACGGCGGCGGCGGGCTTGGCTGCAGCTGGCGGCGCGGCGCGGGCGAATGCGGAGACACGGCGGCGCGGCGGCGCGAGGCGGAGACGCGGCGGCCGGCAGGGTCCGCGTGAAGCGTCGGGGCAGCGACGGCGGCTTGACGGCAGCGGCGGCACGGCGGAGCGAGATGCGGAGACACGGCGGCGCGGGCGGGCGAGGCGGAGACGCGGCGGCCGGCTCGGGATCTGGCTGGGTGTCGGGGGTAGCGGCGAGCTACAAGCGAGCACACGGGTTGTCGCGGGCGGAGGAGCGGCATCGCACGAGTAGATCACGGGCGGAGCAAGGGCAGCAGCAGCTTTGCGGTGGTCTCATGGTTTGCCAGTGAGGCGGAGCGCGACGGCGGATGGCGGAACGGCGACGCGGCGCCCAAGCGAGAGGTCGCAGACGAGACGGACTCGCGGTTGAGGGGAGCAACGGCGGCGGCGGAGACGGCGGTTGCGGCGGCGTCGCGGCTAGCGTCGGGTTGAGGCGGTGAGGAGGGCAGCGGCGAGGATGGCGTTGGGCAGCGCCGCCGCTGCCCTCGTCCCCTCCATTTCTTCGGATCTGGGTTTCGAGGTGGACGGCGACGAACGGTAGGGACAACGACGGCGAGTCTTCTTCGGCTCTCTCTCTCTGCCGATCTCCTTCTCCCTTTCTTTTCTCTCCGTTCTCCCTCTTTCTCGAGTTCTCTGTGCTGCTTCCCCTGTTTCTGTTCCGCTCCCCTCTCTTCTGTCTGGTCTTCCCTCCGCTTTTTGTTCTGTTGTCGCTTTCTTCTTTTTCCTTTTTCTTCTCTGACATTGCTCCTTTTCCTTTCTTTTGGTGCAGGCTCCGCACGCGAAGACACCAGGAAGAAGACAAGTGGGGATGTGGGCTGGGCCAAAGGGAGATGGCGTGGGCCACTCAAGGGAAAGAGAGGTGGGCGACAGGCTGGGCCAAAGCCAAATCTGGCTTGACCCGACCCCTAGGCATTTTTTTGTGTTGTTTCGTTTGTTTTTTCTTTTTTGTTTTTGTTTTTGTTGTTTTTTTTTTTTTTTTTAAATGACTAATTCATAATTCCTTACACAATTAAATCCTAAATGAAAATGGGAAAATATAGGTGTCAACAAATATCATCCACATATATTTGAATAAGCAGAAAACTTTTGCTTTCTCTTTTAATAAAAAGAGTAGTGTCTACTTTACCTTTAACAAAATCATTTTGTATTAAAAACTTACTTAATCTTTCGTCGTACCAAGCTCGAGGTGCTTGTTTTAAGCCATACAAAGCCTTTTGAGTCTCGAATACCGAGTCCGGTTTCTTGGCTCTTCAAACCCAAGTGGTTGTTCCACATAGACTTCCTCATGGATGAATCCATTTAGGAAGGCACTTTTGACATCCATTTGGAATAACCTGAAATTTTTATGACAAGCAAATGCAAGTAATAAACGAATTGCTTCTAACCTTGCTATCGATGCGTAAGTCTCGTCATAGTCAATCCCTTCTTATTGCGTGTATCCCTTGGCCACAAGTCTTGCCTTATTTCTTATACCTTTTCCTTTCTCGTCCATCTTGTTCCTGAAAAACCATTTAGCTCCAATAATAGATTTACATTTTGGTTTAGGAGTCAACTCTCAGACATCATTAATTATGAATTGTCTGAGTTCTTCTTGCATAGCTTTAATCCAACTTTCATCGGATAAAGCTTCATCTATGCTTTTGGGTTCTATTTCAAAAATAAGAGCCACAGCACTAGACTCTTCGCGCCTTTTGGATCTTGTGCGAATTCCTTCATTGATGTCACCAATGATAAGATCTTTGGGATGACTGGACTTATGCTTCCAGTGGCTATTCGGTTTGTCAGATTGATGATTACTTCATTCATCTGAATCTTCAAAAAATACTTGTTGATGTTCCTCCAAAGTCGGAGCTGCTACTTGGGATATAGACTTTGTAGAGTCTGGAGCAGGTTCCAATTCTTCAAGATGAGTCTGAATAGATTCATTTTGTATAGAATCTTGGAATTTGACATTCATTGATTCTTCCACTTTTTGAGTCTTCTTATTGTAAACTTTGTATGCTTTGCTTGAGGTTGAATATCCAAGGAAGATTCCTTCATCTGACTTTTCTTCAAACTTACCAACTCGATCATTTGCATTTTTCAATATAAAACATTTACATGCAAATACATGAACATATGAAACAATAGGCTTCTTATCTTTGAATAATTCATAAGGGGTTTTTTCAAGAATATGTCTTAGAAAGACTCTATTGATAATATAACATGATGTTGAAACTGCCTCAGCCCAAAATCGTGAAGAGATATTGCATTCAATTAAAAGAGTTCTAGCCATTTCTTGAAAAGATTTATTCTTCCTTTCCACAACTCTATTTTGCTCTGGAGTATATGGAGAGGATAACAAATGCTGAAAACCAGATTCATCACAAAATTTTGTAAAATCTTGATTTTTAAATTCACCTCCATGGTCTATTTTTATACTTGAAATAACTTACCCATTTTCATTTTGAACCTTCTTAGCAAATTTTTCAACGTAAGAGAAAGTTTCACACTTACTTGCCAAGAAATATACCCAAGTAAATCGTGAGTAATCATCCACAATTACTAGGCAATATTTCTTACCTCCAATGCTCGTGTTCTTGTTGGTCCAAAGAGATCCATATGCAAGAGCTGCAGTACACGGTTAGTGGAAACTTGATTTATTGGTTTAAAGGAATTTCTTACCTGTTTCCCCAATATGCATGGTGTACATAGATTAGACATTTGGTATGATAAATTGGGTAGACCACGAACAAGCTTCTTTGCTGAAATTTTGGCTATCTCGCTTCATGTTAACATGCCCAAGTTTTTGTGCCACAAGCTTGCTTCGTCTTGGATTGAGATTAAATATTGTGATACATATGGTTTTAAGTCCAAGAGGTAGATATTTCCATGTCTTCGCCCCATAAATGTCCGAGTAGAGTCTTTTCTTGGTTCCTGAATAAATACCCTCTTGAAAGTCGATTTTAAAACCGGCATCACATAGTTGGATCGACGCTAAGCAGATTATAGTTGAGCCCTTCAACTAAAGAAACATTGCTTATTGTGAGGTTTCCAATCTTTACAGTTCCAAATCCCACAATTTTTCCTTTACTATTTCCTCCAAAAGAGACTTTTCCACCATTCACTTGAACAAGCTTTATGAAGCACTTTGAATCTCCTGTCATATGTCTTGAGCATCCACTATCCATATACCATTTTACTTTTTTCTTGATAGTGACCTGCATTTAAAAAGAAACTCAAACTTTCTTTGGTACCCAAATTTTCTTGGGTCCATTAGAGTTAGTATGATATGCGGTTTTTGCCCAGACTTTATTGATAGGTTTCCAAACCATAGGACAATCTCTTTCAAAATGATCTGCATTATTGCACTTTGAACATCTGAGTGCATTGCGACCTACTGGTTTTACAAAGGTCCTTTTAAAATGATTTTTGTAAGTATCTCTTGTAGGTCTTTGTTTGATTCTTTCTTTCACTTTAGGAAAATCAATTAAAGGAATGGTTTCAGCAGTCATTCCCAAACCAGATTTATTGAAATAAGGTCTTTGAACAGAAAGTATTTTTTCCAGCTTTTCATATCCTAAAGTAAATCTTTTAGAAATATTTGAAATATCATTTTTCAAAAATGCATTTTCTTTTAAAAGACTATCTTCACTTTCTTTAAAAGAAGAAACATTCTTGTCTAAGCATTTCACTTTTTTTTCCAAAACATTTTCTCGATGTTTTAGAGCTGAATTTTCCTTTTTGAGTTCGGAAATTCTTTTAAGAGAAGTCTTAAGACTAAAACACAATTCATCAATGTATTTTGAAATTTTAATATGGATTTTAAAATTACTTACCTCAAATTCACTTTCTCGATCTGAATCGGTCTCGGAGTTTGATTCTCGAATCGGATTGTGCCATAGACATATGTTGGCATAATCATCATCACTTTCTTCATACTCCGTATCACTCCCATTTCGGCTTTGAGAGCTTTTCGAGACTTTTCAGTTTTTCCTTTCTTCTTCCTTACAAGAGGACAGTTGGGTCCGATGTGTCCATTTTTCTTATATTCAAAACAAACTACATCTTTGTTTGATTCATGATCATCAGCAGACTTGATATGTTGCTTTTGAAAACTTTGTTTCTTTGAATTGAACCTTCTTCCTTTTCTATTAGCTTTCGAATCTTCTTATCATGAAGGCAAGTTCTTCATCATCCATATCGTCTTGTAATCAAACATCATAATCATCATTAGATTTTAATGCAATGGATTTATTACCTTTAGGGTCTTCATCTTCATTGATTCGTTCCACTTCATAAGATTGAAGAGTTCCAACCAACTCATCAACAGACAGTGGCATGATTCTTTGGATCTCTCTAATTGAGGTCTTTATGTAATTCCAATCCTTGGATAGTCCACGCAGTAACTTGTTTACTTTCATGGGATCAGAAATTGGTTGACCTTGATTTTCAAGACCATTCACGATTTCTGTAAAACGACTAAACATGTCAGTTATAGATTCTCCCGATTTCATTCTGCAAGCTTCATATTGACCAAGAAGGATGTTGATTCTTGTCTCTTTCACTCGATCGGTTCCTTCATAAGTAATGTGTAATCTATCCCAGACTTCTTTGGCTGTATCACAAGAAGATATTCTGTTATATTCAGTAGGTGATAAAGCACAATATAAAAATAAATTGCTTTTGCATCAAGAGCTTGTCTCTTGATTTTCTCTTCCCGAGTCATTTCGCTAGACTCAACGGTATCTTTCCTTTTTCTCGAAATAGATGCAGCTTTAGGAGATTCCTTTTCTACAACGTCCCATTCCAGAGGATCCTTTGATCTTAGGAATACCTTCATCTTGTTTTTCCATATGTTATAGTCCTTTCCATCAAAGTAAGGCGGTCTGGTATTGCTTTGCCTTTCTACCAACCTTGGAGCCAACATACTAGCCATGGATCTTTAACTCAAGTAAAAGACTTCAAACAAAGTGAGTACACGAGCTCGATACCAATTGAGATAGCAAGTATAAGCACCGATAGCTAGTATAAGCACCTAGAGGGGGGTGAATAGGTGCACAAATGATTTTTCAAGATACGGAAGCAATTCTAGGCAATCGATAGAAATGGAGTTCTCTTTTGATTAACAAAATTAAGTACGATCAAAGTAAAGTAAAGAGTAGGGAAGAGAAAATTGAACAGAAGGTTTATAGTGGTTCGGCTTATTCCAAGCCTACGTCCACTCTTCCGCACTGACAGTCCACCGGCTGGATTTCACTATGGATAAAAGAGATGTTACAGCATAGTTTTTCCTTGATTCCACAGTGTAGATGTTCTACCACACTTCCTCAAGGATTCTCACAAGTATAGACTCTATTTTGCGTATAAATTTTCGCTCAAATGAATTGACTAAACAACAAGGAGCTTCAGACTTTGGAATTCTTCTATCACGCATCTCTCGAACAACTTAAAACGTGTTCCTTATATACTCCTTCATGCCATTATACCCGTTGGCACTTACCAAAGGAATTCCTCCAATCTATCCGTTGGACGGAATCAATTAGGAAGATCATTCGAGTTATTAAAGGAACATGTCGATAGCCCATCAATCATGTTCGTCCATACAATCAGGATCTCGGTTTCCATAAGTAGAACCTTCCACGAATGTTTCGCCAATCATCGGCTCCTTAATCTTCGAATCAATCTCAATCAATCAAAGGATTCCGTTATGTTATATCCAGCCAAGAGATTTTCTCCAATCGATAAGGTCATATCCTTAATGAAATATCCAGTTCTTGATAGCTTTTCTTCAACGGATTATAAACTGTCAATGGGGATAGACTTTGAGTCTTGACTCTGGTTGTCCGGAGGTCTTCAAACTTTAAATAGCAGAGTCTGCAAACCTTCAGACTAGACTGATGGAAACGTTTTGTCAGCTTCAAAACACTTCAAGAAGATTTCTCAAACAATCTCCCCCTTTTTGATGGTGACAAAACTTTCCTGTAGATTTGAACAATTTTGACCTACAAAACATTTCTCAAACACATATGCATATCTTATAGAGATAAATGGCTAAATGAATAAAACTAGAATCTGCAACCACAACAAATAGGTTAGTCTAGTATGCAATATAGCCATCCATAAGATATCAATAGTAGTCAATATAAGCAGTCAAGTTCAAATCCAAATTCAATCTACACATCTAGACACAAAGATAAAGTCAAACATCAAATAGTCTAAGTTAAGACAATCCAAATGATTAAAAATTCAAAATTTTTCAAATCTTGCATTTCTCTCCCTTTTTGTAAGCATAAAAAAGGTTGAGATGAGTAAAGTCAAGAATGCTTGGGAACACGGACAAGCTGGAAATCTCCCATAGACTGAACGATGCCTTCCAGTCTTTTCAAGTCTTCCTTCAGTTGTGCAACTTCCTCACCCTTGGCATTGGCCTGAATCTGAACAGAGAGGGCTTGGATCTGATCATTCAATGAACCTGAAGAAGCTTGACATGCATTTTGCAAGTTTTGAATCTCGCATCCCAAAGCATAAATTTGACCTTTCATTTCCAGGAGAATGTCCATAATTCTGCGAAAATCGACTGTATTATCAGTCTGTGTACTAGCTTCAGCACAGTCTGATTCAGTAAATGCAGACGATGGTAGATCAGCCTAATCAAGCATATTTGGCGATGATACATCATGACCTTCCTCAGGAAATTGAGAGGCATAAATGTCCTCTAGCTCTGCTGGAGAGCGACTGACTCCCTCACTTGCAGCAGAATATGAGGACTTTCCTCTTTTCTCTTGATCTCCCCCTGTGGTTATGCCTTCAGGTGGAGAAGAACGTCCCTCAGGTTCTCCTTCTTCTTGATTTCCCTTTTCTTCTTCTTATTTCGCAATTCTTTCCTTCTAAGCATCTTTCTCTTCTTCTTCCTTCTCCTCTACATCTTTCTCTTCTTCTTCCTTTGTCCTCTGTTCTGATTCTTTTTCTGGAACAGAACAACGCAGATTCTTCGAAGCCATTGCAGAAATGGTAATGTTCTCCTCATCATCTTCATCTTCAACAATGAGAGCTCTCCTTTTCTTGGATAGAGCAACCAAGGGCTCCTTTCCTTTCCTTTTTGATGAAGTGGTTTGATGAGTTTTGACTGGGGTCTTCTCCTTGAATTTCTCCAACGCCTTGCTTAGTTCCTTCAGACGCATTTTGGTCACAATTTTCAGTCTTATCACTATATGATCGCACGATCGAGCAAAAAGAATTTGTGGAGGCTGAATGTTCAGATGTCTGAATAACTTTGTCACAAGACTTGGATAAGGAAGTTGACCTCTGTCCTTTACCACTGCTCTATACATGTGGAACGGAATGGTGTGCGGGAGAGAGAACTTTTTCCCTGTGTTGATTACGAAGATCAGTTTTGCCTCAGAGTTAGACACATTAGTCTTGGAGGTTGATTTTGGTTTGAGACAGTTGATCACAATTTTGTGAAGCAAGATGTTGTTCGCTCGCATCCTTGAGTAGGTAATCCTTCCTTCTGTGCTTCTGTCTTTAACAAGCTCCAGTGTAGCACCAGCAGTTGAAACCTTGATGGTTGATATGTTCCTCTTTCAACTCCAATCACGTCCGCCAGCATATCCACATCAACCACAAAGTCCTGGTCTAGGACACTAAAAGATATTCTATTCGCATCCAAGAAACTAAGATTTGAATAGAAATATGCAGTCAATTGAGCATATCCTTCAGTGGTATCGGAGCAAAATTGCTCAAGTTGAAGCAGACCGAACTTTTCTCTCAACTTTACATTCACAGCATCCAAGAAGTCGTAATCCACACTCCTAGGGTTTATCACTCCTCATTTCAATAATTTGGAGTATAAGTCCTTCTGTTTCTTTGATCTAAACAACTCCGACCTTTTTCCTCGAACTTCCGCTGCAACACCCATCCTAGGTTGAAATTCGCTAAACAGTTTATCATCATCATTTCCATCTATCGGATTAAATCCTCAAACACGTGGATCACTCGGAATGTTTGCAAGAGCTTCCTCAGCCTTCCCTTTGGGAGCAATTCCCAAATTCTCCATTTTTCGCAAAAGGATATATTCGTTTCCATATCCTTTGTCTTTAAGAAAATCATCTACGTAGTTCAACGGAGTACCAATGCTTTTCAAAGCACGGTAAAGCTTGTAAATAAAAGAGGGCTTTTGGACTCTTACTGGATCTGCATCCTCAATGATTTCTTCCTCCGGTTGATGACCCACACCCTGTGGAGTAGATGGTGGAGAGTGACGCGGTTGAGAATGTTGCGAACTCTGTTGCTGACTTGGTATCTCCTCTTCCTCAGTGAGATTAAAATGAGTAGGCCCCTCACTTATTCTTTGTGGTCCCCTACTTGCAATCCTCGATGACTTTCTTGAAGACAACATCTGTCTCAGTCTTTGAAAGATTCCTTGCTTGACTTTCCCAAGAAAGATGACAACTTTTTCAAAGATTAAACAAGAGAAGAAAAACATGAATGGAGGATCGATGCTTCTTAGGGTTTTAGAGTTTTAGATGAAGAAAAACCATCTGTATATAACTTGGTCGAAACAAGGGAATGCCAAACGGTGTAATGGAAACTGAAAAGGTTTCTTTAAAAATAACTGCTTTTTCCGCGAAAATCATCATTTAAAAAAAAAACTTCTTTTTCAAAACGGAAACGATGCAATAATTACGTCGAGTAAATATAGCAATAATCAAACACAGTTTGCCAATCGTACATTTTCAAGATGAGATTCTAGAGAGAGAATAACTTACCGTCATTGTCTTGTATGTCTTAGTCTGAGAGTCCCTAGACTTTGATTTCCTCATACCTCAAAATGTTTAGTCTGGAATGGATGGTTTCAAATTGATTTTTCTCCAAAGGCTTTGTGAATATATCCGCCAGTTGGTTCTTTGAATCAACGAATTGAATTGATACTTCTCCATTTTGAACATGATCTCTAATGAAGTGATGTCGAATCTCTATATGCTTTGCTCTTGAGTGAAGAATTGGATTTTTGGTAAGATTGATTGCACTGGTGTTGTCGCAATTAATCTCCGTACATGAATGTTTAATTCCAAAGTCTCTTAGTAGTTGTTTTATCCACAGAATTTGTGAACAACTTCCAAGAGCTACATACTTTGCTTCTACTGTAGAGAGAGCTACTGTACTCTGCTTTCTTGAAAACCAAGACACTGTCCTACCTCCAAGTAGTTGACAGGTACCCGAGGTGCTCTTTCTATCGACTCTGCATCCGGCAAGGTCTGCGTCTGAGTATCCGAGAAGAGTAAAGTCTCCCCTTTTTGGATACTAGAGACCAAAGCTTGAAGTTGATGAAATATATTTGATAATTCGCTTTGCAGCCTTTAGATGAGATTCTTTAAGGTCTGCTTGAAATCTAGCATAAATGCAAACACTAAACAAAATGTCAGGTCTAGAAGCAGTAAGATAAAGAAGTGAGCCAATGATACTCCTGTATAATTTTTGGTCGACTTTCTTTCCTCCTTCATCTTTGTCTATCTTCAGTGAACTTGACATTGGAATGTCAGCCTTTTTGCAATTGTCTAGTCCAAACTTTTTGACAAGATCATTAGCATATTTTTCTTGATGAATAAAAGTTACATCCTTCAATTGCTTTATTTGAAGTTCGAGAAAGAAGGTTAACTCACCCATCATGCTCATTTCAAATTCATCCTGCATAATCTTAGAGAATTTCTTACACAGACTTTCATTAGAAGATCCAAAAATAATATCATCGACATATATTTGCACAAGCAGAAAACTCTTACTTTCTCTTTTAATAAAAAGAGTAGTGTCTACTTTACCTTTAACGAAACCATTTTCAATTAAAAACTTACTCAGTCTGTCGTACCAAGCTCGAGGTGCTTGTTTTAAGCCATACAAAGCCTTTTTGAGTCTGAATACTGAGTCTGGTTTTCTTGGCTCTTCAAACCCAGGTGGTTGTTCCACATAGACTTCCTCATGGATGAATCCATTTAGTAATGCACTTTTGACATCCATTTGGAATAACCTGAAATTTTTATGACAAGCAAATGCAAGTAATAAACGAATTGCTTCTAACCTTGCTACCGGTGCGTAAGTCTCGTCATAGTCGATCCCTTATTCTTGCGTGTATCCCTTGGCCACGAGTCTTGCCTTATTTCTTATAACTATTCATTTCTCGTCCATCTTGTTCCTGAAAACCCATTTAGCTCCAATAATAGATTTACCTTTTGGTTTAAGAGTCAACTCCCAGACATCAGTAATTCTGAATTGTCTGAGTTCTTCTTGCATAGCTTCAATCCAACTTTCATCGGATAAAGCTTCATCTATGCTTTTGGGTTCTATTTCAAAAACAAGAGCCACAACACTAGACTCTTCATGCCTTTTGGATCTTGTGCGAATTCCTTCATTCATGTCGCCAATGATAAGATCTTTGGGATGATTGGACTTATGCTTCCAGTTGCTGTTCGATTTGTCAGATTGATGATTACTTCCTTCATCTGAATATTCAACAGATACTTGTTGCTGTTCCTCCAAAGTTTGAGCTACTACTTGGGATTTATACTTTGTAGAGTCTGGAGCAGGTTCCAATTCTTCAAGATGAGTCTGAATAGATTCATTTTGTATAGAATCTTGAAATTTGACATTCATTGATTCTTTCACAGTTTGAGTCTTCTTGTTGTAGACTCTGTATGCTTTGCTTGAGGTTGAATATCCAAGGAAAATTCCTTCATCTGACTTTTCTTCAAACTTACCAACTCGATCATTTTCATTTTTCAATATAAAACATTTGCATCCAAATACATGAAAATATGAAACAATAGGCTTCTTTTCTTTGAATAATTCATAGGGGTTTTTTTGAAGAATAGGTCTTAGAAAGACTCTATTGATAATACAACATAATGTTGAAACTACCTCAACCCAAAATCGTGAATAGATATTGCTTTCAATTAAGAGTTCTAGCCATTTCTTGAAGAGATCGATTCTTCCTTTCCACAACTCCGTTTCGCTCTGGAGTATATGGAGAGGAGAACAAATGCTGAAAACCAGATTCATCACAAAATTTTGTAAAATCTTGATTTTTAAATTCACCTCCATGGTCTGTTTTTATACTTGAAATAACATACCCCTTTTCATTTTGAACCTTCTTAGCAAATTTTTCAGAGTAAGAGAAAGTTTCAGACTTACTTGCCAAGAAATATACCCAAGTAAATTGTGAGTAGTCATCCACAATTACTAGGCAATATTTCTTACCTCTAATGCTCTGTGTTCTTGTTGGTCCAAAGAGATCTATATGCAAGAGCTGCAGTACACGGTTAGTGGAAACTTGATTTATTGGTTTAAAGGAATTTCTTACCTGTTTCCCCAATATGCATGGTGCACATAGATCAGACTTTTGGTATGATAAATTGGGTAGATCACGAACAAGCTTCTTTGCTGAAATTTTGGCTATCTGCTTCATGTTAATGTGCCCAAGTTTTCTGTGCCATAAGCTTGCTTCGTCTTGGATTGAAATTAAGCATTGTGATTCATCTAGTTTCAGATTCAAGAGGTAGATATTTCCATGTCTTCGCCCCTTAAATGACCGAGTAGAGTCTTTACTAGTTCCTAAACAAATACCCTCTTGAAAGTAGATTCTGAAACCGGCATCACATAGCTGACTGACGCTAAGCAGATTGTAGTTGATCCCTTCAACTAAAGAAACATTGCTTATTGTGAGGTTTCCAATCTTTACAGTTCTAAATCCCACAATTTTTCCTTCGATGTTTCCTCCAAAAGAGACTTTTCCACCATTCACTTGAACAAGCTTTATGAAGCACTTTGAATCTCCTGTCATATGTCTTGAGCATCCACTATCCAGATACCATTTTACCTTTTTCTTGATAGTGACCTACATTTAAAAGAGAAACTCAAACTTTCTTTGGTACCCAAATTTTCTTGGGTCCATTAGAGTTAGTATGATATGCGGTTTTTGCCCAGACTTTATTGACAGGATTCCAAACCATAGGACAATCTCTTTCAAAATGATATGCATTATTGCACTTTGAACATCTGAGTGCATTGCGACCTACTGGTTTTACAAAGGTCCTTTTAAAATGATTTTTCTAAGTATCTCTTGTGGGTCTTTGTTTGATTATTTCTTTCACTTTAGGAAAATCAATTAAATGAATGGTTTCAGCAGTCATTCCCAAACCAGATTTATTGAAATAAGGTCTTTGAACAGAAAGTATTTTTTCCAGCTTTTCATATCTTAAAGTAAATCTTTTAGAAATATTTGAGATATCATTTTTCAAGAATGCATTTTCTTTTAAAAGACTATCTTCACTTTCTTTAAAAGAAGAAACATTCTTGTCTAAGAATTTCACTTTTTTTTCCAAAACATTTTCTCGATGTTTTAGAGCTGAATTTTCCTTTTTGAGTTCAGAAATTCTTTTAAGAGAAGTCTTAAGACTAAAACACAATTCATCAATGTACTTAGAAATTTTGACAGGGATTTTAAAATTACTTACCTCAAATTCACTATCTGAGTCTGATTCGGAGTTTGAGTCTGAGTCTGATTGTGCCATCAGACATAAATTGGCATAATCATCATCACTTTCTTCATACTCTGTATCACTCCAGATTTCGGCTTCGAGAGCCTTTCGAGACTTTTCAGCCTTTCCTTTCTTCTTCCTTAGAAAAGGACAGTTGGGTCTGATGTGTCCATTTTTCTTATATTCAAAACAAACTACATCTTTGTTTGATTCATGATCATCAACAGACTTGGTCTGTTGCCTTTGAAAACTTTGTTTCTTTGAAATGAACCTTCTTCCTTTTCTGTTCAGCTTTCTGAATCTTCTTATCATGAGGGCACGCTCCTCATCATCCATATCGTCTTCAGAATCTGAAACATCATAATCATCAATAGATTTTAATGCAATGGATTTCTTACCTTTAGGGTCTTCATCTTCATTGATTCGTTCCACTTCATAAGACTGAAGAGTTCCAACCAACTCATCAACATACAGTAGCATGATTCTTTGGATCTCTCTGATTGAGGTCTTTATGTGATTCCAATCATTGGATAGTCCACTCAGTAGCTTGTTTACTTTCATGGGATCAGAAATTGGTTGACCTTGATTTTCAAGACCATTCATGATTTCTATAAAACGACTAAACATGTCAGTTATAGATTCTCCCGATTTCATTCTGAAAGCTTCGTATTGACCAAGAAGGATGTTGGTTCTTGTCTCTTTCACTCGATCGTTTCCTTCATAAGTAATGTGTAATCTATCCCGGACTTCTTTGGCTGTATCACGAGAAGATATTCTGTTATATTCAGTAGGTGATAAAGCACAGTATAAAGAATAAATTGCTTTTGCATCAAGAGCTTGTCTCTTGATTTTCTCTTCCTGAGTCATTTCGCTAAACTCAACAGTATCTTTTCCTTTTTCTGAAATAGGCGCAGCTTTAGGAATGATTCCTTTTTTTACAACGTCCCATTCCAGAGGATCATTTGATCTTAGGAATACCTTCATCTTGTTTTTCCATATGTTATAGTCCTTTCTATCAAAGTAAGGCGGTCTGGTATTGCTTTGCCTTTCTACCAGCCTTGGAGCCAACATACTAGCCATGGATCTTTAACTCTGAAGTAAAAGACTTCAAACAAAGTGAGTACACGAGCTCTGATACCAATTACGATAGCTAGTATAAGCACCTAGAGGGGGGTGAATAGGTGGACAAATGATTTTTCAAGATATGGAAGCAATTCTAGGCAATCGATAGAAATGGAGTTCTCTTTTGATTAACAAAATGAAGTACGATCAAAGTAAAGTAAGGAGTAGGGAGGAGAAAATTGAACAGAAGGTTTATAGTGGTTCGGCTTATTCCAAGCCTACGTCCACTCTTCCGCACTAACAGCCCACCGGCTGGATTTCACTATGGACAAAAGAGATGTTACAGCACAATCCTTCCTTGATTCCATAGTCTAGATGTTCTACCACACTTCCTCAAGGATTCTCACAAGTATAAACTCTATTTTGCGTACAAGTTTTCGCTCAAATGAATTGACTAAACAACAAGGAGCTTCAAACTTTAGAATTCTTCTATCGCGCATCTCTCGAACAACTTAAAACGTCTTCCTTATATACTCCTTCATGCCATCATACCTATTGGCACTTACCAAAGGAATTCCTCCAATCTATTTGTTGGACGGAATCAATTAGGAAGATCATTCGAGTTATTAAAGGAACACGTCGATAGCCCATCAATCCTGTTCGCGCATACAATCAAGATCTCGGTTTCCATAAGTAGAACCTTCCACGAATGTTTCGCCAATCATCGGATCCTTAATCTTCGAATCAATCTCAATCAATCAAAGGATTCCGTTATGTCATATCCAGCCAAGAGATTTTCTCCAGTTAATAAGGTCATATCCTTAATGAAACATCAAGTTCTGGATAGCTTTTAAAGCTTTTGATCTGGGAGGCCATCAGATTGCTCGCAGAGTGTGGAAAGACTATTAAGGTATGCCCTGGATGTGAGTTTGAGAGTTCGTTTTGCGCCTTTGGATGTTGCGCGCCGAGGGTACTTCAGTTGATTGTGAAGTGTCTGCATTGTAGCCCTCGCATAAGCTGTAATTGCTACCCTAGGCTTGGATTTTTATGCTGTAGGAGTTGAACCCACATTACTGTCTGGTTCTGTTGAGGCCTCGCTCGTTGATCTCCGAACATGGGTGTTCTTCATTTTTGGTGCTCTCAATTGGGTTGTGAATCTTGATGCGAAGGCAAGCGATGGGAATGAAATATGCCAACAAGCAAGATTGACTTGACGACGATGGGCCTTTGCCATAGGCAAAGAGGATGAGCTTGAAGTTGGAAAGCCAAGCGATGAAGAGTGAAGCAAGGCCTCCAAGAGAGATGGTGGTGAGGCTTAGAGGAAGCATGAAGAAGAGGCCAATGACCGGTAAAATGGCCAAGAGCCTCTTGGTTCCAGTAGGGACGGTTTGACCGATGGTGTGGCAATAGGTGAGTGATATCACCACCAAAGTCCACACCATTATGAAGTTGCTGATCTCTCCCTCCATGTTTGCTCACTAGAGGCACACACTTGCAGAAGCGAAGCTTGTGTATATACTTGGTGTTGTCCAAGTGAAGTTGTGTCATATGATTGAACCCTAGCTCTCTCTTTGCTCAAGAGACTGGTCTTAAATTTTCATTTATAAGGAGTTGTTGGGAGGGTCGATGCGGGTCTTGTTTTGAAGAATCGGGAATCAAATTTAATGAGAACTATTACCAGAAATAAATTAATTCCTTTATATGTTGGCAGTCCAGTTATTCTATTTCTTATTCAATGTTGGTCGTGATGAGAAATAAGAAGTACGTGGTACCGCAAGATTGACCGTTTCTTATTGCTGAAGTGGTGTACGGTGAAAGCGAGCCATCAATTTTGAATAGTCGCCATTTTCAACTCGGTCAATTGCATAATACCAAGTATTATTATAGTTGTTAGTACAAAATATGTTGTTTTGTTATCATATATGCCTGCAATCGAATTTCACTAGTTTGTGAAAGGTCCATGTAGATTATAAATATCAAGGATAAAGACACAAATGATTTCTGAACTTTGGTTCAATATGCAATGACATTCATGTGTAATATCGTTCATCAACTTTTAATTTACTTAATGCGGTTCATAAACTGACAATTTATGTTCAATCTAGTCACTAAATTATATGAAAATATTTAATGTTGTTCTAAACTTGAATTAATGAAAAGATTACACTAAATACTTTTATATAGTTTAGAAATTATATATTTTACGTATGGCATTATATATTGGATTAAAATTCAAGGACCAAAAGTTGAGCTTTACATCTAATCTATAATCAAATTCTTTTAATATAATTTTTAAATAAATTTACTAATATGTATCTTTTTTACATTACTCTCAACATGAAAATATAAAAGGCTATATAGCCATTGTTTCTTTTTTGCAATTTTAAAATACTAAAACTAAAAAACTTAATTTGGTCATGCCAAAGGGCTTTTCGAATATATGTTTACCAAACAATCTTACATTTCCCTACAGTACTTTTCAGTTATAGTTTACCAAATAGTCTAGTATTTTGAAAAACCCCTTTACCTCAAAGGTATTAGCATTATCCCAAGGGCATTTCTCCAAAGCTAAACCAAACAGGCTAGTGTCATAGGCCGATCGATTGGGATCGTGACTGCGTGGCGACTCGGGCACTTTAGGATCAGAATGGATCGCCGAAGCACCTAAGCCAAACCTTACTCAGTCGAAACGCTCACTCGCTCGCCTTACCCGGATTGTAGAGAGATAAAGAATCTAAAGAGAAGAGCTCTGGAAAGAAGACTTGCTTTGTATTGCGGAAGTAGTGGATGTTTACAAATGAGGGAGGACACCCCTTTTATAGTTGAGAGCCTCGGATTACATCCATTGATTTAGAATTCTATCGGCGGACAAGATCGCACCGCCTCAACTACCGACATAATGTCAACTACCATCTACCGACATAAAAAGGAACAGACTTCTGTAATATGGCTCAATGACGATTTCGCCCGCCTTTGCAATCTTCGAGGAGAAGGCTTGGTGGGAATCCGAGTGAGCACAGGAGGTCCATGGGCGAGTCGGGGTCGACTCTGGGGAACCTCTCGGGTCGTCCTTTTTTCGGCCTGTGACATTCTCCCCTACTCAATCGAGCGACATCCTCGTTGCTCATAGCTTGGCGGTCGGCCTTCTTGGCACAAGCACGGGCTTTGGCACGAGCTTTGTTGTTTCGACCTCGTTTGGTGCGGACGCTCACGTATGATGGACCACACCCTTCGATAATGAAATCGGATTTGGCACGCGACTCGGTCTTCGGCTTGGACGGAGCACACGGTGCGCACTCAACCTCGAGGAAGAGCGCTTGGATGGGCATGGCATGCGTTGGAGTAGGATCCAACTCTACCTTCGGCTTTGCCTCAGACAGCTTGTTGAGTCGCTTCACAGACTTCAAGTCTTTGTCGAGGCGTCGGATCGCGGCGATGGTCTTGGTGTCGACCACCCCTTTGATCATGGGGATCGTCGTCGGGTATTGCGGGTCAAGGATCACGAGGCACTTGGTTCTCATGTCGATCATAGATCTCACACTATGGAAGAATTGAATACCAAGGATGAGATCATAATCATCGAGTGGGATTACCTCGAAATCCATCTTGCCCTTCCATGCGCCAATCTTGACAGCTACATCTGAGGTCGACCCTACGCCATGGACGCCTTCCGAGTTGACCGGTTTGAAGATGTTCCCAGTTGGCTCCACACGAAGCTCCAAGGTCTTTGCAACCTCGGTCGACATGAACATGTTCAACGCGCCAGTGTCGACCAAAGCATAAAGCATTCGGCCACACACTTTGACTTCAACGAAGAACATGTCAGTGTTCGGTGTGATTCCTTTGGGCGGTGATCGAGCTCGGACGGAGTTGATTGTCTTCACACCTCCAAGTCGGGTTTGTCGCCGCTCTTCTTTGGGCTCCTCCTCCACCTCATCGATGGCTAGAAGAGCGTTGATTCGTCCCCTCTTCGGGCACTTTTGGGTCCAGTGCGGACCTTTGCAAATAAAGCAAGGAGAGGGTGGCGGTTGATCGAACTTACTCGCGTAGTCCACTTGCGATCGACCTCTTTGGAAGGACGGCTTAGAAGTCCCTTCTCCCCATGCCTTGGCTTGGCCGCCTTGATCGTGCGCGCCTCGGGGAGTGCTTCTCGTGTCGTCTTCGGGTCGATCCGACCTCCAGTCTCTTGCTCGGTTGTTCCTCGGCTCAACCTTGGTGAGGTCGATAAGAGACTCGGCCATGCTCAGCGCATGCCCAGACTACTCACGTCCCGTCGCTTCAGCTCAAGTTGTGCCCATGGCTTGAGTCCATCCATGAACGCTCCGAAAGCCTCCTCTTCGCTTAGGTTGCGAATTTGGAGTTTGAGCTCCGTGAACTCCTTCACGTACTCTCGGATCGCGCCTCTTTGCTCGAGGCGATGGAGCATGCTCCGGGCTTCTTGTTGAGCGAACTCGGGGAAGAAATAGTCGCGGAATTCCCTCACGAAGTCGTCCCACGTGTTCACGGGATCAGCGCCGCGTCGAATCTCATCGCACCTATTGCGCCACCACAGCATCGCCGTATCAGACAGGAACATGGAAGCGGTTCGTACCTTGGTCGACTCGTCTCGGATGTTGACGTTGCCGAAGTATTGCTCCATGCTCCACACGAAGTTGTCCACCTCTTGGGCGGACTGGTTGCCTTTGAACTCTTTCGGCTTTGGCACCTCGATCTTGGTCACCGTTTGAGCAGGCACCGCACCGTTCATGATGCTAAGTTTGCATAGGGCGAGCTCAGTCTTGAGCTCTTGGATCTCCGCCTTCATGGCTTCGACCTCGTCCCTACACGGGCTAACCTCTTCGATTATTTGGACGTGCTCGTTCAAACCATCGATCGATGCTTCGAGAACTTCGTCCTTGTCGAACAATGGAGCCATGGCTTGGTTGATGCCGGTCGAGAAGTCTTCGCGGAGCGAGCCCTCAACCTCCATGATCCGGTCTCGCACGTCGTCAAGACCTTCCATTAGCTCGAGAACAGCACTCCGAACCTTCCCGATCTTCTCATCGAACGTGGCCGCAGCATCCATTGAGGCTTCCCTCTTCTTTGGTCGGCCGCGGTTCTCTTTGACTTGCACAGCCTCTCCAACTATATTCGCTTCTTGGCTTGACATTCTTTCAAACAGTTGGTGCTCTTCAATCTCTTAGAAACGGATCTCTCTTTAGCTCTGATACCACTTGTCACGGGCCGATCGATTGGGATCGTGACCGCGCGGCAACTCGGGCACTTTAGGATCAGAATGGATCGCCGAAGCACCTAAGCCAAGCCTTACTCAGTCGAAACGCTCACTCGCTCACCTTACCCGGATCGTAGAGAGATAAAGAATCTAGAGAGAAAAGCTCTGGAAAGAAGACTTGCTTTGTATTGCGAAAGTAGTGGATGTTTACAAATGAGGGAGGACGCCCCTTTTATAGTTGAGGGCCTTGGATTACATCCATTGATTTAGAATTCTATCGGCGAATGAGATCGCACCGCCTCAACTACCAACATAATGTCAACTACCATCTACCGACATAAATAAAGGAACAGACTTCTGTAATATGGCTCAATGATGGTTTCGCCCGCCTTTGCAATCTTCGGGAAGAAGGCTTCGTGGGAATCCGAGTGAGCGCAGGAGGTCCAGGGTCGAGTCGGTGGGGAACCTCTCGGGTCGTCCTTCTTTCAGCCCGTGACACTAGAGTCCTTAGGAGATACAATTACATCTTGCCAAAGTCGCCCAAAAAATCGAACCAAACGCGTTTGCATTTGGCCAAGGGACTTTAGAGTCCCAAAGCCCATTTGCAAAGCTGAACCAAACAGGGCCATAGTCATTTTGATTTGCTGGAGAAGATCTTGAACTGGTTGCTTGACCTTTTTGTGACAGTGAGACAAGAAATGAGACATCGTCTAGTAAAAAGGAAATGCGATGCAAGTGAATGCTATCAACAAGGACGAGTCAGAACACATAAGATGAAGTCAATACCTTGTTCCGATGCTGGAAGCAGCAAAGGAATAGGAGCTTCAAGTGATGAAGTCTGTGTAAAGGCATTAGTGACCATTTCCAATTGGCTTCGATCATCCGCGCCAGCAATAGTAGATGTGCCTACCGACGGACTTCCGTCCATCGCGTTTGAGAAGGACGAAGGCTGCAACCGTCGTCAGCAATGGGGACGACAGCATAAGAAACAGGAGGTTCGTCAATAAGGACAGTACCTTACGTATAGTATCCCTAGTAACATTATTCAATTCAATAGGGCAAATGATTTTCCGGAGTGTGAAGGCACAAGTCAGAAAAAGAAGCCAAAAACCACTCATAACCCAAGGTACGTACGAAGCAAGATGACAATCTAGACCATAACCTAACTCCAAGACCGACTAAGACAAAATTTAGGTAGCATGGAGACCCGCGTACGATTCACTTACCTTCTTCTCCTCGTCCGTCAAGATCAACGCTCGCTTTCCCATTCTCTTATACACATAATCGACCACGCCTTCGACTATAACCCGAGCAGACGGCATGCCGATCTCCACCATCTGTACTTTTTCAAAACATCGATAGAATGAGCCTTCCTGAAAGGTGTACAACTCAATGAAGCCCAGACAAGCAATGATCAGTTAGAAATTTTGGTTGGTCCTAGTTCACAATACATCGATCGTAATTCATGAGCAGACACTTATTTTGAACTCTCAGGATTCGTTTCTGTATAACCTGAGCGCATGCTTCGCAATGCATTGCAACCTTCAACACGACTGTTATTTAAGCCGGAGGCTTAATAACCAGCCATAGAAAATTAGTGAAGGGTCAGCAAAGAGGGAAAAAAAATGCGTGAACGTCAAGGACAAAGGAATAGGACGTCGTGAATTGGCATGCACCTTACAACAGCAATAACCACACATTCAAGCTCCTTGCTATATCTTTTCCTAGTAGTAATAGCGAATATCAATTCCTTGAACATAATTAGCAACAAGGTGCCATTAATTATAAATGACTAATTGAATTTGTAAAGTTAGGCATTGCAAAACGTTTTACTAGAGCTATTTACTAAGTATGTCACAAGTTTTATACAAACATACATATAGTATAAGAGGTGCCATCATATGTTGTATGGCCTTGTCTTTTCACATCAATTGTTCGTAGTAAATATTAATATAGTAAATATTAATAAAATGTACTTACATATAGTGTCCCTCGTAACATTATTCAACCGGAGTGGGTAGGCAGAGGCCAGAAAAAGAAGCCAAAAACCACTCATAATCCAAGGTGAGAAGAAAGACCATAACCTAACACGAAGACCAATTTATTTAGTGCGACATACTTTAGGCAAATTGGGTCCTACCCATGGAGACTCACGTACGATTTACTTACCATGCTTTCTTCTTTTTTTTTCTTTTTTAATTTAAGCTATTCACCGTCAAGAAATGGACACGAAGAGTGGACCTAAACACACTTTGACCAAATAATCCGGATATACATCCATCAAGATATATACTTATGAAATATGATTTGTCACCCATCGAATAACTATTTTTTCACAAGATAATTGTAAAAAAAAAATTATTATATTGATTTAATCATAAACCTTTTAACAAATTGTTAGTATAGTTCTTTTCAATCAACTTTAGTCGAAAATCGCTGATTCAGTCAACACTAACCATTTTTCATAGCTGTGTCATGGCCAAACCAAATCTAAATGATCTGCATAATTTTCTGAATTTTTCTTTTTTCTTTTCTTTACTTTTTTTTTTTGTGCGCCCTGTTCATCATCTTATTTAACCCACTCTCAAGCTTTCCTCCCAGTCTCTAAGAAAAGTTTCGCTTCTCAATTAAATCAGACTCAATATTGGATCTAGTTGCGTCAAACAATTTTCCCAATTCTTTCCCACGTGCTTTACAAAGCTTACGTCACCAAATGAAATTCAAACTCGTGATTCGCGGAAGATCGGTAAGGTCAAGAGACAAAATAAAAACATGCGCGTTCTCTTACATCACCATGTTGGATGCCGTACCTGAGGCCGATGTGATTGGAGATGTAAGGCGTCTGAGGAATCCTCCCGACTCCAAAAAGAAGCATCAACGGGAGGGGCGGGGAACTCAAGAGAAGCGTCCTCAGTGACTCTGCCTGCGACTGGGAGAGCTCCGGGGAAGATCCCGCCGGCTGGCACGCAGACGGTGAACGATGGAGAAGAAGGCAGGGAAAGCTGAGAGGAATCATCGTCATTCTCAGAGAGATCGGGGCTCAGATAATTGAAAACCATGCTTTCTATATCAGAGTCTTCTATTGCTGGTTTGTGTTCTCCGAAAGAGCGAAGATTTGATTATAATGGAGCGGATGCCCCCAGTTTGATGTCCTCCTAGGCTCCTACTGGGTTGTTTCTGGTTAACATCCCGGAACCATCACAGAAATTTCCTTTCTTTATAACAGTGAAATCATTCCTGCAAGGACAAACTGCTGAGATCAGTCAACACGGTGGGGTCAAAAGAGCCGCTCTTTTTTCTTTTTCTTTTTTTATTGTGAGGCTTATCATTTCATGTACAAGCGAGCCCTCTAAAGTAAGGCACATCAAAATACAGAATCTCCTACAGAGCAAGTAATAAGAAACCCAATAACGTGGAAGGGCCGTATATTTGGAGGCCTTTACAACCCAATCTGCCAGTCTATTTGTATCTTGAAGGTGGTAAGCCAACTCAAGACTCCCAAAAAGGGCCATGAAGCCTAAACATTCTATGATAAGCGGCTCAATGTCCAGGAGTAAAGAGAGGAATCTTGCAGGAAGTTTAGCAAGGAGGAGCTGTTAATTTTCAGCACATATTTCGGTCCGGATCGACTAGTGAAATGACGAAGAGCATGGGGACAAGCAAGGGTTTCTAAATGGAGAGCGGAGGACACTTGAATTGTTTTCATGGTTTACTGTACCTACACAGCTAAACTTGTCTAGTTTTTTTCATGTCAGTGGTACTTAATAGCAACTTCACCGCATTCACCCCCAACTTCACCCAAATTTACCAACTTACTATTGCAATCTTTAGGGGTTTATTAATGGAACCCATCACAATGTTCATTCAATGAGCTAATCATCTGATGTCGTCACTTGTACCGTCACACCACCGTACACATTTAATCAATAGGTGCTGATACGATTGTCAAATTCCTATGAGCTCATAAATGGTTCGATCAATCTGGACCATTCAACTCAATGCGATTCACAAAGAGTAGTAATTTGATTTACAAATTATAACCCTTATACACGATTATCATCCGATGTCTTTTCTTAAAGAGAATATTTTTCTTAATTCTATAAATTTTTAGGATTGCAGGTTATTTTCCTTGATTAATTGTGATTGATGTAATTGATAATGTAATATTCAGTTACTCTAGATAGTTATCCTATAAAGTGAATAAATAGGCTAATCTACTCTTCATTATTTATGCATCGAAATATACAGAAAATTCTACGATACTCTTTTCCGCTTTTGTTTTTACTTTAATATTAGAGGCGTCGCACTTATTGGGTCTTCACAAGGTGATGGTCCCAGCAACGGGAGCAAGAGTCACTGCACGAGCCTCCAACGCTATTGGCGGGTTGCCTTGACAAATGAACACCAGCACGGGCCCACACGCTCCGCCGCGAGTGATCGCGGCTGAGATTCGCGCGACGCCATCGCCTGAAGCTTCTACCCCTCCGCCGACATCACTCCCGTGCCATCCACGTGCATCTCCTCGCGTCGCAGCGGCATCATCCTGCCATATAACGCCACAGCGGCAATTGACGGACCGTTTACTGTTGACCGGTTCAATCGGATCGGCCTGAGTGTCGGTCGACTGGTTCGACTGTTTTCGAACGGATTCCTCGGGGTTGTACGACTTGGTTCCTAAGGTATGTTGAGGTTTAGAGCCTGTTCTTGGGCCTTATTTTCTCCATACCCGGTCTGCCGATTTTCATCCTTTAAGTGCACGTAATGGATAAACTAGAAGTCTCACTGTTCATTCGGACCATCTTCAATAAATCAAACTATATTTTACGGGCCAAAGAAATATCCACCTTTTTTAGAGGATGCGGACTTCCGTTTACGTCAATGACATTAGTGGACCTATTAAAGTTGCAAAAGAAACAGAGGCAAAATTACGTCAGTGACATTCATGCACCTATTTTCAAATCTGTACATGGTTTCGAAAAACCTTAATTCTATCTATCATACTTCAGTTTGATCACTTTAATACAACAAAGGAAGGCTGGGATTTGCTTGCCAATCAATATTCCACCTTAGACATTGCTTAGTAGTGTAAGCTATTAGAGAATTTACATCGCATACATCAGGAGACTACTCAATCCATTATTGGTTTCTTATCCTCCGTGCATCTAGGATCGACTAGCCTTGTTTAAGTTATGTTCCAACACTTTCCATTGCTTGTTTCGAAAAAATCAATACTACTACCAAACTCACCACTTTGAGAAGAGCCAAATTCGAGAATTTCACCATGACCCACCCTGCACACCCTCTCACGTGCCACCATGCGCTATTGAGAGTAAGAGTTGTTGAGAACGCGAAAGCACTCTTAACAAATGGTATCAAAGCTGATGGTTGATCGGTGGTCTACTCTCAATGTATATCAATGTTTGTTAAGTATCTTAAAGAATAATCTAGTGACCAACTCAATTTTCGGGTAGGTGGGTATTGTAGAGTAGCAACATGAGCCAAATGGCAAATTTCATGGTTCAGTCCAAAAAAAGAGACTTAGGATGAAGTTGGGCATTGAAGATTTAAATTGAGATAAGTTGATGCAAGAGGATACTTAAATTAAGGTTGGAGCTCATACATGAAGGGGGGATTGCTTGGATACACTTATAAATTGTGTTAAAGAAGTCCTACATCAAAGAATTGATATAGTGTTGAGTAGTTAATATATCATTGTTAACTCATAACTCATTGATTTAAACTTTTGAGTGAAAGTAAGTTTAACTCAATATGTTAACGGGTTTGGATCTCTGTCGTGCGCTTCTAACAAGAGTTACGAGTTGGTGGCTTGCTTTGACAAATGATGACCTTGCTGTCTGCCAATCGACCATGCGCTACACGCAACTAACGTGTCTGCTACTGCCAACATTATTGATGACATCACTCTTTTGCCGTCCACGTGCACGTTCCAACCGTGTCATCCTGCCACATCATCCGCCACATCAGTAATAGATTGGCTGTTGACTGTTGACCGGTTCAATTAAACCGGCCCAAGCATTGATAGACTGATTCAGCCGTTGTCAGGCCGAATCTTGGGGTTGTTCAACTAGTTCCAAAGGTATTTTGACGCTTTAAGTCTCTTTTCGGCCTTATCTTCTGCATATCGGTCCTCTAAGTGCTAGTTTCTTCACAATTCTTTATCAATTCTTTGATTTTCATTGTTAAAGTGCACATAATGGATAAATTGGAAGTCTCATTGTCCATTCAGACCATTTTAAATAGATCAAGCTATATTTCATAGGCTAAGAAAAATTAAACTTTTTGAGAGGACATAATTTTGTCCTTATGTCACCAGTGATATTTGTGCGCCTACTAAGTTTATTGATGAGAATGAGGTGATATTTGTTGATTGCTTAGAAGAGTGGACTAGGAAGAATTATCAAGTCCTCACATGATTTCGAAACACTTTGATTCCATCTATTAGACTTCAATTCGGCTGCCTCAAATTACAAGCTTAACGAGTTTTGTTAATTTTTGGTACAGCTGAGTACGCTACTGTCAGTTTCGTTTACACTAAGCGATTGTTCAAAATCCTCTAAAATGGGAGAAGGTCAAAGTGAATGGCTGCATGGCTCTGCATTCTGCTGCAACTGCATCCATAGAATCCAATCATCTCAGTGGGACGGACTTGGTATTGTTTCGTTCTGTTTTCTTGTTTAGTAAGGCAACTAGGCCGATTCAAATTGTCTCCTTGTGCTTATCGGTATAACATTAGAATTTGGCTCTTTCTATTTGGTGGAACTCTCAGTTCTTGATTCCGAAGGAACCGGATAATTCATAGATCAACAGTCTGAAATGTCTGAGACAGACATGGCAGATGACTAGGGGCATGCAGAATCTACATGAAGGCCAACCATAAAATGTTATCAGAATGGAAGTTGATTAATCTCAAGTGATCCCATCATTAACTATGAAAATGATATACAAGATGCAGATGAGAAATCATAGTCGCATCATTAATGAATAATACATGAGCATGGACATGATCTTCTGAAATATCTCTCAGCTCAGTGTCTCCAATTTCACTTTCAGTTAAAGTATCGACCCGCTTGATCAGCTAGTTTTTATATATAAAAAACAAAAAACTAACCAAAACCATAAGAGAGACTTAACAATGGAAAAGTAGATTTAACATGGAGAGATTGTGCCATTTTTGCTTTAGCCAAACAAGACGAGGAATGAGGGTGCTAATAAATTTTGTGAGCAGGTTGATTAACACATGCGTAGAAGCTCATCAATGGAGCTGGTGTCACTTATGCAGAGACAGAGAAATAAGGTCCAGGGATTCATCTTTGAAAGCTATTTGCAGTCGACAAATGCTGTTGATCAGCATGTCTTTTCCTAATTAGATGTGTTTAAAACACCAACAGCTAATTGTATAGTCAATCCAAGCTTCATACTTTGAACCGACCACAATTTCTTGTACTTTTCTGCAGTAAGCTTTCCCAGGTGCCCTGTTTTGCATATCATAGCCTTATTTACTTCACATGAAATGCAACTTGGGATGCAACGTCCTAATTCTCTACCTGGTACAAAGTTTATGATTACTAATCGGTTAGAGAAATTAACTCTAAGCCAAGCGCTCAACCAGCAAAGACAAAAAAACCAGCTATCAAATATAAAGCTGAAGAGTTTCGTTGGGCACAAATATAGAACTGAGTCAATTTTTGAAAACGCTGGAATTTCCAGTTAGCTAATTGTGACCCTGCTGACTTATTTTTTTGCAAACGGCCCTTTAATTACTCTCTACATGCACTTCTTGTATATTTTAATGTCCTTCCACTTCGATTCCATGTTGTATAGCTCGTATTTTTCGGTTTTGGAAAGGGGGTGGGGGCAGCGGCATTCGCTCCGCATTTAAAGAACAGGTTGCTGAGGCCACGATCTTGCTTCACGAACTTTGAAGTTCCCTCAAGGTGAACTTCCACGATGCCTTGATCCCTGTCATGGATCACGTTCACCCTGAACCACTTTTGGTAAAGATTGGTCGCAACAGATCACGAAGGTAGTATCTTACCATCCCCTGCGCATATCCTTAGTATCAGAGTAGTGGTGTGCACTGTGCCCCATGTTGCCGTGGATCCGCACTATGATGGCTCCAGAGGTCCTGTTCGGCACAGGACCATGGCCTTTAAATTGCCATACCCCAGATGAATAGTCAAGCCTCTGTGAGAGAGTACATTAGGATCAAGTTGTGAGTCCTTCAATCATCGTGAAGCCGGACTAACTTGAAGTACCAACAACATAATGCATGTATACACAAGGAAAAAGAACGACTTAAAATTCATAAATGTAGGGATGGGGAGAGTACTCTTATGTGTATTTCCATCCGGGCCATGGTCTTACTGTCAGGTTAGTGCGGTTTATAATCTGCATAGACCCAAATCCTCATAATTCCATCTGCAAAACTATACCTCCTCCAACGGCTTTTCGTACAGTTACTGTATCTTCCACTCGTCAGCAGCACAACAGTGAACCCATTGGTGGGATCTGCATAGTCACGACCTATTTCAATGATACGAACGAGGTCAAGGCAGAGAATCAGATATGAAGAACGCATCTTCCTCAGTTCTTGATCCTGTGAATTGACAAGGAAAAGCTGAGCTATGTGCTGATAGGATTGTCGTACGCATGAAGCAGAGACAACAAAAGTTTAGCCTAGAACCCTTTTGGACCAGTGTCAGTGTCTTGTTCCTTCAAAATTAAGTGTATATGCAGCATCAAACACTAAGAAGAGGTCAAATGCTCGATACAGATTGAAGATATAGTTCATAGGTTGATAATTGAGGATGACAAAATTGTTGTGTCACACTTCCTCCCTGGATCCAAGGCCTTGTCCTCCTTTTCGTGTTTTTATCAGACGGGAGTCGAATATTGGTGATGGCATGAAGACTCTTATGCTTATGTTGAATCAGCATCTGCTCTAAAAGTAGTCGTCTTCTCAATGCACTTTGTATTTGCAAGGAATTGTGCCCCATGATATAAATCAATGAACGATTTAGTTCGGAATGCGTTAAAGTACTCTTCATCGACATCTAAGCTTTTCCGAGCGTCCTTTGGTTCTTCTCTATCTGAAGCATCTGCAAAGTACATTGAGAGGTCTGAATCATGTTGCTCTAGACGAGGCAATATTTGATTAATTCCAACAAACACAAGCTTCCCATTAAAGTCGATTTGTTACTGTGCAGGCTTATTCTAATAGATTACGCCAATCACATCTCAAAAAATGGAGCGAACCATCACAAACCATAAGTTACTATACTAATTTTTTGGTGATCAGCTTTGACCCAACCTGTATTGACATATTGTGATTCAATTCGGTCCACAGACGACTTCATCTAATGTCTACATCCAATGTCTTTGGTGGAAAAACAAAGATGAGGGTCAACATTGGATTAGAGAGTTAACAATCAGCCATTTATAGCACTTGAATGAACTGAGAATCATCAAAAGCAAGCATATGAGTCACCTGTATTCACTATATATGCCAAAAAGTGACATACTTTTAATGTTCATGCTAAGAGATTGACTACTGCGGCTTTAATTAGATCGTTATCGCCTTTCGTTTATTCTCTTTATGTCTGTTAAGCAAAAGGCTAGGAAAGGCAACCGGTATTAACAACCTCTTAGAGATAGTTTGCACAATGTGCATCACTAATATATTATAAAGGTGCATGCATCATATAGCTATCACAGAAGACGTATCTCTTCTAATCATTCTCTTGCAAAACTCTATACACATCACTTGGGCTCTCTTGAAGATCAAACTCGACATCATTGTCCAAATTCAAGCTTGGAACAATTCTAATGCACTATATGGAGAAATTTTCAAAAAAAGGAAATGTGCAAAGTAAATTATGCAAAAGAATGAGCTTGGCCGACTTTGTAAGCCGTTAGATGGAGAGGATGAAGGTTGCCTTCTAAAGAGTGTCAATATGCCTTGTATTATACGTTAATCTTGGACAGGCTCTTGTCTGTTTCATTCGCTTGCAGGCATTGTAGACCGCCATTTTCGGTGAAAGCTTTTCTTCATTGTTCGTCCTTCTGTGCAGTAATGGCCCTTTTAGTTTTCTGTTCTTTCCTTTTCTTCTCTTTTGTGCATTTGGGCAGCCGCCATATGTCTAGTATCTGTGTGGGCATTGAACAAACCAGCAGATTGACTTTCTTCAGGTAAAGTAGTAATTCGTTTACGCGTGTCGTCGTGTATGTTCAACACCAGCAGCTTTAATGACTAATGAGGACAATGGGTGATGATGATGTCCGCTTTATACCCGTTGCGTTTGGATCATATGCCCTGCCCATACATTGCTTTCTTTTCATGAACTTCTGTTTCATTGGTTTTCCAACTTGTCATACCATGAAAGAGAGGCTTGAGAGAGGTACTTACAAGGCTGATGCTGCTTTTCATATCTCTTCGCAGTTAGCAAGGCTTGTAAAGCAATCATTAACATACATGAACCCTATCCATAGTTTAATAACTTATGACTCGAAAGAATTATCAATTTATTCCTAAACTTATTGTACATATGACAATTCAATCTTAAACTTTTCAATTTTATTAATATAGTCCTAAAATTCTTGTGCAAAATTTTGATATAACCTTTTGGCTAATTGTCAATGGAAACCACTAACGCGATATAAGCAAAATCATTTATGTCAACATGTCATGCAGGATTGTCGACAGTGACTAGACGTTATGTTAGTGATTTTCCAAAAGAACTACATTAGAAATTCGTACAAAGATTTATAATTCTATTTGCAAAATTGAAATTCTATTAATAGTTCTTAATAGAAGTTAAGTTTAAACTTCCCTTTTAGTTTTCTTCCCATGAAGGTATCTGAATTTCTTTTACATGTCCTACTAAATATAATGAGTTAGGTTGATGAGTGGCCATCTCTTAATATGAATAGTCTTTCGTGAATATATCGAAGAACTCTCGTGATCAATTCGATTGCTAGATAAAGATAGTGTTGTGATTAGTTTGATGGAAGACATTCTTGGTAAGGTGAGTATCATGTTGTAGTAAGACACTAGTCAAAAATACAAGTAGAACATTAAAACTTACTTTAAAATTTAAATTAATTTAAAAATATCTAAAATAGCAAAAAAATTTCCTCAACAACGCTAGTATTACTCTTTGTTTTAATTAGAAAAATTTAGCAAAAAATTATTAAATTTATTATATGGATGTCAATTTAGTTATAAATATTTCAATTTGATCAATTTAGTTATAAACATTTAAACGATTTGTCAATGTAATCCATTTTAGCCAATTTTGGACTCAATTATCCTACATGGCATGGTCAATGCCAACGTAAATAATTTTTACATTTTTTCAAAATGATTTTTTCCCAAATTTCTTGTTTCCTTCTTTTTTCTTTTTTTCTTTTTAATTTTCCTTTGTTGATCCACAATGCCCTCACCTAGCCCATATCAAGACAAGGGTTGTGACGCCCTCCCTATAGCTAGTGAGGCTTCAGGTGAGGATCTCGATGCTCTCACCAACCAAAAAAGAAAAAAAGGAAGTTTAAATAAAAATTTAACATTTTGTCCACATCGACACAAGATGCCATGTAAGATGTCCAACACACAAATTAGCAACTCCTTGCCAAAATTAGCCGGAATGAATATATTGGCAAATTGTCTAAAAGTTAAAACTAAATTGGCAAAATTAAAATATTTAAAACTTAATTGGTATCTATACAATAAGTTTAGAACTTTTTAATAATTATGCCTTTCAAGTACTTAATTAATGAGGGGTCTCAAAGTAGTTTATGAACTGGCAGGGAGCTGCGCTTGTAGTTTATGGAAAACATATAGGGTCTCCAAGTACATTGATCCAGACAGAGAGGGTGTCGGAGTAATTTCCGTTAAAAAAAAAAAAAAAAAAAAAAAGGCAAGGGGTGTCTAAGTAACTTAATCCAAACCAGGGATGTTCGTATTTACTTTTTAATTTTGGCTTTTTTCTACATCTCATGATGCATGCGTTTTATCTCTTTTTTAAATCTTAAACGCCTGAAGTTTTCACAAAGTAAATGCTGATACCTATTTTCAAGTATAATCTTTTTCTTCACACGGAAAATCAAAAAGGTTACCTTTTCTTTCGGAAATCCCTATAAACAAACCTTAAATTTATGTTACAAGCCTCATCCTTCTTTCATGAGGAGACTATAGGAGTGGCTAAATAGTACGAAAAATCTGTCGGACTAGATACATTAAACTTCATTTATCTACAGTTTGTCGCATTTTGGTCAAAATTGACCAAATTAATCGATGTAAGCATATCTCTCCTCTCTTTCAATTGTTCGATACTATTTGAGTAAATTGAACTTTTGGTCATCGAAGATTAGCACAATATGCAATCAAATCAATGAACTTATTTCATTAGCCAAGTACATTAATCTTTTATTTCTATACTTGAAGCATTTTGGTGAAAATTGACCACTTTTCAACGAAATAATCGATTTGACAGTGATGTGATATTGAGCATGACATTTTTAAAATTAGTCATGTGCCCACCACATAAAAATCTATTATAAAATCGACATGATATGGACCAAAGCACGTCAATTGAAAATCCACTAAAATCTATCAACAGAAGTAATTTGCCCAAATTTCGAGCTAGAGAAAAGAATAAGTAAAAGGAGTGAATTCTTTATCAATGAATGGAGAAAAAAGAGCTGGCCCTTTCTCTTTTTGGGCTTCCCAAAGCAAAGATTTGGTACCACGCCTTTTGTTCTTTTCTTTTAAACACTATTGTTTCTGTCCTTTTCTTTTAGGGAAAAAAAAAAAAAACGTGAGGCCCACATCGAAATTCACAGACATGTCGAAATAAAGGCTGTCACGGTTTCGCTAGCGGCCACACTTCAACATTAAGTGAAGAAGCAGTCCTTTTAATACGACATGTGGTTCGCCCCTTGTGGATTTATAGCAGTCGTGCCTAGGCTTGTGAAGGTTCTATCCACGAGAAACTTTTCGGTCCACGCATGACTTTGAACCGCATTAAAATAGTGTCATTTAATATGGACCTTCTTGTTTGTTCTGGAATAATGTAATCTGCTTGGAGGATCTTGCTGTTTTATATGTAGATTGGTTCTGTCATGGCACTAAGTACATCGGTTATCTCAATCTAGGAACCCCCTACTAGTCTATTCTCTGCTCTTCTTTACCTCATGTCCATGGCCAAATATAATCTGAGCACTCAATCTTAATCTAGCATATGTTAGGAAAAGTGATTTGAGAGAGTTAATTGCGCTGGAGCACTTACCAATGGTCGTTACTCATCGCTGTCCTCCTGTCCACCTGTTCATGGGATTATAGAGTTTGGTTATAAAAATTAGTAAAACCAATGTTGACCTAGTTTGATCGATCAGATTGGTGAGTCGTTGCTAGATGTAATTTGATCTAGAAATTTGAAAAAGATGGAAAACGGACAGCATGGGTTGTGAATTGAAATCAAAGCTTAAAAAGGTCATAACTACTGCTTTACCAATTGAATCTTAGAACCTTAAAAAGGCTTGAATTTGAATATGTGGTGTTTAGAGACACACAACGCACTCAATCCATTTGATGTGAGAAGAAGTTTCATAACATCTGTGCATCATTTTATATATAGTATTGATGTTTGCTCAAATTAATTAAACCGCTTGATTTAAACAGTTTACCTATTCGAATAGCAAACCACTAGCCTCTTAGGTTCACTTGCCCAAGCGATTTTGGAAATTTTGCCGAGAGGCTAATGAAATATCTTAAAATTATCATAAATTAGTTAAATTTATATCTATGGCCCTTGCATACGGCCCTAACCCTAAATGGTTTTTATGTAGTTTGTGGGTTTCGAAGTTTGAAGCCGAATTCATACCAAATCAAGCCTTTAGTCTAGTTGGCTTGAGCTAGTCGTGCTAGCCAACTTGATGGCCACCACCTTTATCTTTAAATCTTGAATTGGAAATCTTATGACATCTCAACAAATTACGCTATATCTTGGAATTACTCATCACTATTTTCAATGCATGTATGAAACGTTTGTTTGGTCAATTATCTCATTATTCTAACTTCGCTGTTTGATTACCACCTACAAATCTAAATGCCTAGAGTGAAGTCTCAATCAAAGAGCAAATTGCATCGACAATGCACCAAAACATTGTCCCCATCTAATTCCCCCCAAAATTCTCATCTGCAGAACAAACAGAAAAACAAGAAAATGCAGACAACAAAAGTGAATTAACGCTACCTACGAAGGCAATGAAACAAAACGGAAAATCAGTGTTTCTGTTCCTGACCAGAATCAAGAACATAATCTCAGCAACAGCCGTTAAGATATCAAATGGCCCATCCGCCCATGTTTTGTTGTGTTAATGTTTATTCACGTGCAAGGCTGTGCCTCAGGTCTCAAAATAATAAAAAGAAATCGCCTTTGTTATCCCCAAGCTCCATATATTTTTAATTTTAATCGAATTTAATGCATCGAGAATTAAAATAAAGAGAAAAAGGGTGAAACTTTACACGGCATAATTACTCCATTATACAAAAGCGACTGTAGTAATTATGAAATACAAAAGGTTGTGAGGATTCCTAAGAGAAAGTAAAATAGTATGTATTCTCCACCTCCCAAGAATATATATATAGAACAATTTATTTTCAGCATTGAAACTGAAGATGTTGCAGGATGATACTACACCAATCATTTTAGAATAATTAGTGTAAATACTCTTCTTGATTAGTTAAGTTTTGAAATCTCGAGATGATTTTTTTAAAAATAAAATATTTTTATCGACTTTTTGCAATAACGAGAACACACACCATCCCCAACACCCATTTGTCTGTCATCCATTCAAAGCACCTCCTGTCAAAAGCCCAGCACTCCTGACACTTGGTGCAGCTCTCTCTCTCTCTCTAGACATACACACGGTGGAAAGGAAAGTTGGAGAGAAGAAAGAAGAAAGAAGAAAGAAAAAAGAAAAGGTTGCTGCCAGAGACAATTAAAGCCACTGCCGGTTCCACCTCTTTTCATCTTTCATCATCTCTCTCGGCTTCAGCTTGCAAGAAAGAATACAAGAACCGCTCGTTTCCACGATGAAGATCGCAGCCTTCATCGCATTCCTCTGCTTCTTCTTCTTCTTCTCTGTTTTCTGCAAAGTGGGTTACTGTTCGACGGTGCTCGTGGATGGAGTTTCGGAGTGGAAGAACCCGACAGTTCATGTTGGAGATGCCATCAGTACGTGTTTTTTTTTTTTTTTTTTTTTCTTTTTCTCTTTGTAAAGGGAAAGAGTGATTGTGGATGAGCTCTCTATTCAGTTTCGGATTTCAAGAACTCAAAGCTGAGAGTTAACATTCCCCTGTTCTCTGTTTCCTTTCTCAGTTTTCAGACACAAGTATCAATACGACCTCTACATTTTCCAGAACCAACGAGCCTTCACTCTCTGCGACTTCACTCAAGCGACTCTTCTTACAAAGCCGGGCTCTAACACATTCACGGTATGCTCTCTCTCTCTCTCTCTCTCTCTCTCTCTCTGTGAGTGTTCATGTGTGCACCTTTGGGTTCTTTACTTTTCTGTTTTTTCTCCTTTTCTTAGATGAAGACGTTTATCAGCTAGTAATTAGCTTGGACTCCACAAAAGCTGCTAAAAGTTTGGAATTTTACTACATTTATTATTTGAAAACTATGTTACGAAGAAGCTCACAAGCTGATATTAGTTTTCTCTTTGAACAAACCCAAAAATTAAACGAAAAGAAACGTTGCCATCAATCGGGTTATTTCTTGGATCTTTAGTAATATCAGCAAAATGAAGCATTTTTAGCTCTCTTTTTCCTGACCATTTCTTTCAATGCCAATCCAGTGGCACCCATCGCGCCCTGGCTATTTCTACTTCACCTTCAACAATGGCTCTCTCAATGCGTGCCCAGACACCCAAAAGTTTCCCGTTAAGGTCTCTTCCGAAGCACCGCCACCATCCCCAGAGAGTGTAATCATCCCGTCAGAATCACCTCCAGTGCAGGCCCCGGCCCCGACCACGGGAGGGACCGTGTCATCCTCGCCGGCGTTTCCATGGCCATACCGCCCTCACGAGAAGCTCTCGCCGGGACCTGCACCAGCCGCGAGCTCGTTGCCGGACAAAGGCGGGATTCCCTTTATTAATAGCAATCCTGCAGTTCCTCTGCCTACAGGAGAAGTGGACTCTGCCACAATAAGGCCTCTGTCTCAGGCAGATCACGGAAAACAGGTACGAGACTAGTTCGATTCATCAAAGGGATTATTTACAAGAATATTCATTCGTGAATGAATACTAAAGTGGTTATATTGGATGATTGAATTATGTCAGAGTACATTTTGATGGACCGATAGTGCCTATTGTTTTTGTCAGTGTTTGTTCAGTTGGGGTTGGTGTTGATAGAAACCCACGTTGATATTACAAGTCTCAAGAGGTGACCAATTATAGGACCTATTTAAGTAGGGTGCAGCTCCCGTGATCTTTACAGCTTTATTTGAAACCTGACGGTTGGCTTATGGCTGAACTCCACGAGGGATAGTTAGAAGCTTTTTGCACGATGTTTTAATGTATCGAAGTCTAGTGGGTTCTGATTTTAAATCATGCCGCGCATCATTCTTGGCTGTTCTTTATCAGTTCTTGTGGCTTGTTTTAAGCATTTTGAGACAATCGATAGCTGAAAAACATCTGCCGTTTTGAAAATGAGCAATTCATAATATAGTCTTACTCAATGATCATAACTTTGCCTGCTTAAAAATGTGCCGCCATCATTGCTCTTTTGGTCCATTCTGTCATCTTTTACACTTGCAATCCGAAATGGGGGGTAAAACCTTATGTACCCAAAAGTCAAATAAAAAAGGAAATTGCTGAAAGGGTAGGAAACTTTATCTAATTACTCTTTTGAGTCTTGACATGGTCTTCATACTTGAGCTTCACATGTAGATCTGAAAAGATAGATGAGCTGTTGATTGGGGTCTCAATTACATATCCCTTTGTCCTTTGATTGCAGGAGGTGGTGGGGTTGCTTCAACTACAAATGGCTCTACTGTGTGCAATGTTCTTGATGCCGTGACCACAAAAATTGAGCTAAAAAGAGGGGAAAAAAAAAGGAATTTAGGAGGCAACTACAGCTAGTGTGTAAAGAATGTGAGTAGGCTAATGAGTGGCAGGTTATTTGGGGTCCTTAAAAGTAGCTTTAGAGAATATAATTAGACCATGTAATATGATGATGCTTCTTGCCTTGACCCTACTTTGGAATCATTGGCAAGCTTTGGCCTTTAGTTTTGCTGTGTAATCAATTACTCCCTCTTCTCTTTTTTCAACTTTCTTCTTTGCCTTTATTTCCTTTCACCCACTTTCATCATTCTTCAATCTTTACTTGTGAAACTTATCGTCGCCCAGAGGCATGAATCGGTTTTCTTTTCGTTTCGGCGGCATTTTTTTTTAGTTGAAAAGCAATTTAGTGTCAGGAAAATTTCCAAGCAAGCCAAAAAGCTGTAAAGTAAAGCTTAAATAATTGTGGGATCTTTACTAGGTAAGAAAGGTTATTAATCTCAAGGATGTTCTCTCTTTCTCGGGTGACGGAATTTGACTAGCTTTAGATGCATAAGAGCGATTTATGTGACAGTTAAACGCGCGAAAATCACTTCTATTACATAGACTTTAATGAGAAGTTCACAGTCAAGATGTGCGAAAGCACGGTTGCGTCTGCTGCAATTTATGTTCAAAGGCACGTACTGGTGAATTTTGACACTTGATAGCACAATCAAATTCGTCCTTTCTTAATGTGCCTTACATAACGTGGGAACTCTCAGCCTGCAGTAACCTGGCCGGCGTTCTTAATCGAGAAAATTTAAGTGGAGTTGGAAAAGAATTTCTCGTCAGTACAGATGAGCAATTTATCTGTTGGACCAGAAACCGGGTGGAGGACTACTTGCGCCCTCGAGCCCTGCGATATACTAGCATCTATCAAGGGATCTGATTCCCCAGGTTATACATCATATTTCGTGATTGTCTAAAACGTAAAATAAGTTTTCAAAGATATATCATCTGCATCTTATATCAGACCAAATACCAATGATACAACAGGTGCTTCAAGCAAACTCAAATAGAGCACACTTCTCTGCAATTTTCTATGGAACTCTACAACTGTTTGTCTTCTAAACTTATGAGCACCTTCAAGTCCAGTTTCCCTGCGTCACTAAAGAAAATTTTAACTATAAGACCTGAATTTGAAGACTCCAAAAATTTCTTTTACTAGAGCAGGCAATATAGAGCATCTTGAGTTAAAGACTATAGTAAGCCCTAGTGAAATAAATTCAACGTCTGAGTTCCCAGAATTTCGAAAAGCGGTGCTCAGTAATTAGTACACGATCTAGGTGAGCCGATTCCTGTTGCTTCATCTCGTGTTCACCTGCATAGTCTGTGACGTTAACGATATAGCTCAAACTTAATCATTTCGTTTTCAAGACTCAGGATCCGGAAAATAACAGCCAAAATGTGTCGACCAGTGTCCGTTTCCAGCTAAACCGTCATCCGGGTCATAAGTCGGAGTTATAAGTTCCACAAAATTTCCAGTGTACATACCATACAAGATCGTGTTACCGTGTCACGCCCGAGAATCCCTCAGCCCTGGAGGGGCCTGGAAATTTTGCAGTGCTCTCCATCGACATAAATTCATGAATGTTCATCGTTAAAGAAAGCTGGAATACTTAGCTCACTGGCGATGGAAAACGCAAACATTTTACCAGGAGAAGCAGGTATTTGCTAAGGCGCAATTGCTTGGCCCCATAGTGACGGATTGAATCTCCAAAATGCAGAAAGTATTGGGCCAAAACGTCCGGACCTTGCTGCCTACCCGGTTCCTATGCACTGCAGCTTAAGAAAAGCTCATGACCCAGGTCATCATTGGTCCAAGACTCAGATTGAGTTTCATGTGCTCCCCTAATTACATTTTTCTATTTGTACCGGACTTCACCAAAAGTATCCTTTTGTTTGGAGAACAATGATGAAATTCGTAACATTTGACGATCCTTCAGCCGGAGAATATCATGAGCCAATCTTTGGCAACGCTGTGTTGAAATACTAGCCTCATTCTTGTTTTGACGAGATTAAAATTTCTGGGTATTGACTTCTACGTTGGAATTCTTGGACTTCGGTCAAAATCATAACATTAACAAGGATCTTGTTTGCTGAATAAGAAATCTTGAATTTTCAAGATCATACTGATTGTTCTCGTAATATACACGTAATTGATATTTGAGAAAGCCAAATACTTTTAAAATTACGCTCCAAAAATGTTCTCGAGACCCTTGTTAAGTCTAAATCCAGATATACGTCGCGTCAAAGTACAGTGCTGATTAATTCCATTATGCTGGTGGTGCTGTACTTCTCCAAGTCCAATTTGAGGCTCGCATGATGCTCGACCCCCTCCCAGCTTTCGGACGGTATTCAGCCAGGTGGAATGGATGCGACCTGAGGGTTTACATTGGATAAGACGAAGAAGACAAAATAAGCTTTTTTTGGGTACTGTGTTGCCATCGGACAGCTAACTACCCTAATCTCAGGGAGAGGTCCATTCGGCATGGTTGGTAAAGGCCCCTTCTTTGCGGTCGAGAATGGAGGAAGGCCATTTCTGCATTCAATCCCTTGCTTTGGCATTGATTTGAAGTGTCACCAACCCCAGCTCATATCGAGAGTGTTTGATAGTGCGAGGATCGACCACGAGTGCCGACTATAAGAAAATCGACAATCTATAATTATACAACTTAGAATGCCAAGATGTTAGAGCATACTTGGTTTGGACAAGAACCGTTCGAAAAGGGTGAAATCACGTGAATCCGGACCCGAGGATTTCTCTCATTTTCCCTCTCTTAGATGGTCTCAATGGATGAACAATTGGTGTATATAAGAGGGGGGGTGGAGGGGGAGGGGGGGAACCTTATTCTATTTAAGTGGGTACCATAATACGTCCATTCACCACAAGTTATTCTTAAAATATCGACCTACACTGACCCTCCAATCACATTATAACCCTACCCGAAACATGGTAAGACCACTACAATATGGGGAAATCTAGCAATGCCTTATTTATTTTGTGAACTTTATTATACCATTTCTTTTACAAACCTAAATTATTATGCAGTTAATGTTAACCGGTGCTTATAAGAATTTCTAATGATGACTTAATAGCATCTAATTCACTATAGATAAAGTAGTTAGGATTTGATTAGTTTGGTTCATCCTTTTGAGTTTAATTCACCTCAATTAGACTTGTGATGGTACAAATGTCATGCTCGGTTTGGCCACACAATTCGTGATTTTCGTAGTCCTAAGGACAAAAGGTAGCTTTTGGAATTGAAATTTAGAGAAGACTTTACCACACCCAACTTCCTTAATTGCGGTCAAGAAAGACGGGAGGTCCATCTGCAATTAGATTCTATGGATGTAAATGGGTAGGTTGCTTGAAGTGATTGGTGTCCAAATCTAGTTGGATATATCTTTTATTCAATCAATGTAATAACACATGCACAGATTATAAGTAAATTGAGAAATTAACCGTCACTATCTTATATTCTCTAAACATTTGTAGAGAGATTAAAAAATGAATTCAAATTTTCTTCATTAATCTAAGGATGAAGGAATTGACTTCGAAATTTTGCTAGTCCTACTTTAACATTTTCTTCATTAATCTAATGTGTCATTTTCATGAATTACACCCACAAAAGATAAATAATCCAAACAAAATAGTTTGAGTCATTATTCGTATCATGTTCAGGTTAAACCAATCTAATAAGAACTATTTAATTAAACAAGTCACGCAAATCATGCTCGGGCTACTTATTATTAGCTCAATCATTTTTAGATTAAGATTTTCGTCATGTAATAGATCGATCTTGTCTAGAATGAAATTCCTAACACGACCAACAAAATGAATGGTTCTTCAAACCAATCCGGCACGTTGGAGAAATTTGACTAGTACTTTAAAGTATTTTTGTTTTCGTAGTGTGAACTGATTAACTTCTCGAGAGAGTCAAAGATCGAAAAAGTAGATCATGACATAAACAGACACGCATAAAAAATTAGCAAGATTGCAGACCATGTGTTTGTGTTTCTTTCTTTATTTGCTAGGCTTCGGCCGCTGCCAGCCACGCTGTCCTCCTTACGAACGTTCTGCCAATACCACGACGTTCCAGAGACAGACAGACAGACACCTCTTCAGAGTTCATAGTTCAGAGTTCAGACACAAAAGAACCGGTCAAAAGTCAAACGTAGGAACATTTGTCCTTCACCTCCTCAGGTCAGAGTCAAATTCCAGCTCCAGAAGCTGTAACCTTGACCGACCGCACCCTCGAGACCCCGGCACAGCAATTCCCTGAGCTGTCGAAGTTTCGTTATGGAAGTCACGTACCACCGCCAATCCAAGATCAAGGCAATTTGACCATAAAACATTGCAACGGCGCACAGCCAATTAAAAATAATCGAGGAGTACAGAACCTGAATGGCTCTGTTCCTTAACATGGAAGATCACATGTGGTCAATGTCAAATGTTGGCAGAACAATCTGGTGTTGCCACATAAAATAAAAAAAAAACAAGCTGTGCTTTCCAGTCTCTTATGTTTTTATACAATCAGTACTTTCTGCATCAATGTCGAATGATCCAGAAAGACAGAAGAGAGTACTGAATCAATGTCGAATGATCCAGAAAGACAGAAGACAGTCATCATCTGGGACTTCAGATTCCACTGTCACAACTGTACCCAGACCAAAACTGGATTGAGAAGCCTGATGAGAAGCAAAACAGATGGTGCATGTTCCAACCGAGTTCAATCCAGTATTTGCAATGCAATGTACTGACAAAAGAGCAAAAAGAAAAGAGCATAGAACAAGAACGGCCTAATTATACAGATGCTCAAACACCAAAATTTACCCAAAACTCAGGTAAGACATGCCATATACCTTCCTCCAAGACATTATTAGATCATGAACAAAACAGTAAAAGAAGCACAGAACCCAGTAAGGTTCTTCACCTATGCTACATTCATATATATTTCTTTACAAAAGTCCGACCGTCAAGACCGCTCCCTCTACTCAGAACGGTTCGCCCTCCCGATGTAATCGAGCCCCTCGGTGCGGCTCCGCACGATCCGATGGAAGACCTCTCGCACTTGCTTCTCCAATGGATCCAAGCCATCCTTCACAGCCTCAAACACCTCCGCCAGGTCCTCCACTCTCTGCCTCACCTCCTCTTCCTTCTCGGCCGACAGCGGGAATTGGGCCGAATCCACCAATTCGCTCATTATCCTGGCGCCCCTCTCGATTTGATGGATCTCCCGCAACAATCCGCGCGCGTTCCTCCTCTCCCTCTTCTTCGATTCCTCCACGATCCTCTCGTGGAGCGACAGGATGGGCGCGGCCCAGGCGAACTGCCTCGGGATGGAGAAATGCACCTGCAGGCCGCGGTCCTGGCACGGAATCGCCGCCACGAGGGCCCACGTCACGAAGAGGAGCACCGAGTTCATCGTGAAGACCGGCACGGCGAGGCCATTGGTGGCCACGATCTCGTTCGCCCTCGGGGCAGACAAGTTGGTCCCGATCGCCTGAATCTGCCTCGCGGCGGACCACGACCTGGAGACGCTCCAGGAGAGCGACCTGAAATGGCCCAGCGAGCGGTGGTCCCGGGACACGCTGCTGCGGCCGAAGGACCGGTTCCGGTGCGCCGCCACCCCGGACCCGCCGGCCTCCTTCTCGTCGAGCATCCCGATGGCCAAGTCGATCAGCGCCTTCTTCGCGCGGCGGAATTGGCCCTCGCTCAAGCTCTTCCGGCTGTCCAGCGCGCACAGGACGATGTCCAGGAGCTTCTCCCACTGCCTAACCTGCTCGACCCCGTCCCGGATCGCATTACAGACGTCCAGGGCCTTGATGCTCCTCTCGTGAAAATCGGCAATCGACCTGTCCATGGGGGACTTCGACAGCTGGGACTTGTGATTGAACATGATCACCCTGAACTCCTCCTGGCAGCACAGGAACGCGTCGAGCAGCTTCCGAATCCACGCGAGCGAGAGCAGCTCCTCCGGGCCGGCCGACGACAGATCAAGAAACCGGTCGGCGACCTGCTTCTGGAAGGCCTCCATCTCCAGCTCGGCGCTCGTCGCCTCGTGGGTCGGGTCCACGGAATGGACGGCCTGGTCGCGCCGAAAGCTCAGGATCGACCGGCCAATGTACGAGCCCTGGTACTCCGTCGCAGGCATTTTCTTGATCCTCCTACGGCAAAGAACGCCGAGACCCAGGTACGGAAATGGCGAAAGTTCGTGGCTTTATCGGATTTCTCGACCGAGGAGGGCTCGAATCGAAATCTTAGCAAACACCCATCTGAGAATATGCGCCGAATCTCTATCGATTTCGAGGCTCGGTTCTTGCGATTGAAGTCCGTACAGCAAAGCGAGAGGAGGAGAAGGAAGGAATGATGAAACCCTAAAGGGGTAGGGGAATTTATGGGCGGGGAAGCATCCTGGACCGCGTATTATCGGTAGCTTGAAAGGAGAGGTCCACGCGAAAGCGAGGGAGATTTACCATAATTAGCATTCGATTAGGTTAGATTAAATTTTAATTAACTTAACCCTTCCTGCCGTAGAGTCCCCATAGATCGCCTTTTCTTTAAAAAAAAATTTTACCCCGCTCGACACGCCACCCACGCGCAGCCGTCGGGATCGGATCTCGGCCGTCGATTTCGGACATCCGCATCGCGGACCGTCGATCGACGATGCGTCACTCGGAAGTTGCCGTCGCCGGCCGCGGGATGTCTGTCCGCGTATTCCTGCACTCGGCAGCAGCGGATCATTTCCGGGGGGTGTTGGGGGTGTTGGGGATGTCTGTCCCCGTTCCGACTGGTGTGAACTGCCCGCTGCGCTAGCGTCACGGGGCTGTCGCATGGCGGGGCCGCGTGACCGGAGGGGTGGGCCCGCACGTGAGCACGTGCGAGGGGCCGCGTTGACCACGTGGAGCGACGTGAATGGGTCTCGCGAGACGCCAAACGTGGGGGATTGGTTGATGGGTGGGGGGCGTGGGGAGGGCTGGGTCTTCGTCGGCGCGTAACGTGACGCTCTCTCTTCGTCCCCCTTCTAGAAGGACAGTGGGGGGGCGTGGAGGTGGTTCGGTCCTAATTGGAATTTTATGACAAAAAAGAGGAAAAGCATATTGTTGAAAAGGTAAAAGGGAAAAACAATTTGTCAATGACACAAGTACTAAGAGGATAATGGAATGCATTTCACGGAGGCAATTTTTTTTTTTTTTTTTAAGAATCTTTCATTTTCTTTTTCTCGTCTAAAGAGGGAGAAGGAGCAGTCACCGTCGTCTACGGAAGTTTTCCAACATGCCTATAGTCCCGATTCTTTGTAAAAATATCACTATAAGTCACGGCTATTTATTTAAAAGTAAACTTAATCTATAACATATAGCATAATTAAAATGTAAGAGTAATTTTTATGGTCGATTGAGGTAATTCATGGGAGACTCGTCCGATGAATTCTTTTATGTTGTTAGTTATTCTTAAACTTTTAAATCGGGCTTTTTGTTCAATATCGACACCCTAGATCCCAACCATTTGCTTTTGGCGTTAAAAACTTTCTTTGACTTAAAATTAGGTGAATTGGAAAGACTTTTTATCCATAACCGTGTGATAAATTGTTGATCTACATGTCCATTAATTATATGGTGAAGTGTGAATCACTGAGCTTTTTTATTGTTGTTTTTTTTTTTTTCAAAAAAGACTTATTTCTTTTCGTGGAGCTATACGGCGCGTCACTAAATTATCCTCTCGAAAGGAACTGGTCAACTTTCATTACGCACCACTCGTTTTGCTACGGGAACAGCCCGAGTTTGACCTCATAAAGGCCTTCTCATGCTTTCATGACTGAGAATAAAATAAATCAAATAAAAACTAAAATTCTGGGATGCTCAGTGCTCAGTTGCGGTCGGTCAATAATTGAGAAGGATAATGATATATTCGGATGAGAATGAGTATTGGTAAAAGGGAGGGAAGCGGGTTAGGGTTTCCTGTACAAGGACAGCAGCAACTCAAAGCCCTAATTCGAGACCACTGAACTTTACATGCCAAAAATAAAAAATGCAATTTTTATGAGTTTACTATTGTTCTTGCCCCGTGAAGGGACAAGAAATATGCTTGAAGACAGGGAGGGATGCGACAGTGAAACGTCAATGTCGATACCATTTGTTTTTTTCCCCTTATTTTTATCCTAATTTTGTGTGGGGTTTGACAGTGTCGCGTATAATAGAGTAGTTTATACGTCGTGCTTTCGACGAACAGAGAGACTTTTGATGAGGAAACAAACAAGCACGAGTTCTCTTTCACGTTCTTTAATCGCTTGTTGGTACACGGATTCGGATAAGGACCGGATTATGGTCGCGCTAGATGCATCGTTTTTGGTCTGCTGAGATGGGTTTCAAGAACTCCGATCCTTGCGTGAAGTCGAATTTTCCAACCTAAAATATAGAAATACATGTGATGAATTGAGCTGGGTTTGTGATGATTAGGCAGTGTCTCTTTTCATGCTCGGCTAATGACGTCGAAGACTAAACTATCCTCTAATGTAATTTTGCCTCTAAAAGTTGATCTAAGTTAGGTTGTGACACGTGAAATAAGTAATTTATTGAGATTGTAACATGCCTTATATAGATATAACATTTCTACATATAATGATTTAAACTTTTTTGTCAAATGTTCTAACATGATTTCAAAAGTAGAAATTCTTAGTTCAAGAACCTTGGTAGCACAAATAATTTGTATTTATCTGGAACAACTTTATATATACCTAGAGCAATTTGTGTTTATTTGAACAACGAGAAAATTGTACAAAAATGCCTCAATTTAGTGTATTTTTATCAATTTAATCTTAAATGTTATAATTTTACTAGTTTTATTTTTTTAATTTTGCTAATTGAGCTTTTGAAATAAATTTAATTTGTTAAAATATTTATGATTAAATTAATATATATATGTAATTTTTGGATAATTTTTCCGTGAACAACTTGCATATCTATCCACGGGTTAATGCGAGAACTGAGAATCTTGGGGCCACGGGGATGGAGACGGGTGATGATTGACCAGTGGAAAGGTCCAATTCTCGAGGGAAAACGAGTGAGTTCGTGACCTCAATTCCTTCATTAAATAAGACGCCAAGTGGGCATTTTCATATGAGGGAAAAAAAAATCAATTGACTAGCTCTTGAAAATACAAGGAATCTCTACGTATTCAAGAATTGATTTCTTGGAATACAAGGAATTGGTCCTCGTTGTTTGCTTGTTCAGCTATTTTCCAAGCTCCCTCTCTCCCCACTTGAATAAAACTAAAGGGCTCACGACGTGGAGTAAAGAAGAAAGAATTGACTTTGTCTCTTTCACACGTCTCTGTGATGAGGTAGAGAAGAAAACGTTGGCCTAGAATCAGAGAAAAACCCTACTTCGTCGGAAGAAGAAGAAGAAGTCAATGGAATTGCCAGCCGAAAATGATAACAAAATTCGCACATGTCCTTTTAACACTAAGGCTTGATTTGTTTTGTAAAAATTGTGGCATTTCTAAAAAAATATTTTCCCAAAAGAATAAAAAAGAAATATTTAAATATTTTTAAAAATTCAATTTTCTTTATAAACTTTTTTGGCCTCGATGAACACCTAGGCTCAGCCTCCACATTATCGAGCCTGGCATTTGGGCATAGGCACCCTTGTAAAAAAGAATTGGCCTTGATGGACCTAGGTACAATCGACGAGGGCCTAGGCTTGACCTCAATATTACCAAGCCTAGTGTATGGAGCATGAGCACCGGTGTCTCAAGCACAACCTAAATGGACCCAAGCCCGGGCACCGGAGTCCCTAGGCAAGGCATCGTGGACTCAATCCCACTACCAAGAGCTCGAGAACAAGCGTTGGGGTTCATGTGCCCAAACATATAGTTTTTGATCTAAGCATTAATACCTAGCTATATTTTGCAAAACAATTTCCGTCTTTTGCAAAAGGAAATTATTTTCTTGAATTTAAACATTGATAGTAAAACATTTTCTATAACTAGAAATATTTTTATTGATTCATTTTTCTAAGCGAATCAAACGTCGGAAAATAAAAAATATATATTTTCTCGAAAAATATTTTTTCTGAAAATAATGGAACCTAAAAGTTAGGTTTCCTTTTCTTTATTAGGTCAAAGGAAGATGAAATGGCATTGAACAACGATATTTACAAGAGCGATTAGGTTCGTGAGACCTTTCAGCATTAAAATTCAGCAAGAAGCTTAAGGGTATGGATCTTGACCTCCGATTGATAATTTTTTTCTTCAATAGAGAATACTCATACAATTGGAATTATTTAAAACCTTTATTGGAAAAAAAGGTCGCTGTTTTTTTTTTTTTTTTATCTAAGCCAATGCTTAATTGATAACGTATTTAATGTAAAATGTACAAAGTAAGTAGAATTCTTTGGATTTTTAGAAATGAATAAAGGAAACAACTTTGCTGATCATTCCATACTTTTTGTTTGGTCAGAAACTCCTCCAAATATTATTTTGATCTTCAGTTAGTGATCTGTTTTGATATCTCTTTTGAGAACTATGAGTAGGGAAATTAAGTCGCAAGAATTAATGTTACTCAATCTAGGATTGACATCTTCAACCAAAAATAAAAAAAAAAAATCTAGGATTGACATCATACTCAAGGGTGTGCTTGTTTTGCAGAAACATCAACGATTTTAAAAGTATATTTCTAAAAATAATTGTTTGTATCACCTATAAAATAAATGAAAAAAGATGAAGATATTTTCGTTATCCAATTAGCTTTTGGCCGTTGACGAATATAATTTTAGCTTGATCTTCAATTGATTATTGAAGTGGGTTAAAGTTGGCGTGCACTCAAAAGCCTCAAATTTTATGGGAACTTCAAACATGTTGTCAATATTTATAATGCTAATCTAATTTAGATTGATATTGCAACTCAAAAGTGGGACTGCCGCCTTGCTGGTGTTGCAATCGCATGCCATCGATCCGTGTCGCCAAAAACGCACAAGACACCAAACGTGAGGACACGTATCGATGTCGCAAATCGTATTTAATTGCGATCCATTCATCATCACCTCTCTCTATTTCTCTCGAGGCTTCGCTTCTTCTTGATCTCCTGGCTTTTGGTTAAGGTTTGCCGAATTTCTCCTCTTGCTTTTTGAGTATGAGCGTGAGCTGTCTTCAAGTTTTTCGAGGCTTTGATTAAGACGTAGTGGAATTCCAAAGTCGGGCAGATTCGATCCTTGCTTTTCTTGATGGAAAGTAGGCCAGGATTCGCTAGTACCTACTTACACCGTTTGTACGGCGAGTAGATTTGCCCGGCTTGTTTGCACTATGACTTTAATATTATTCTGTTGATCTATTGGAATGAAACTTGCAGTTGAAGTTGAAGACCACTTGAAAGACTTGACTAAAGGAGACTGGCCAAGGTGAGAGATGGGCTACGTGGTGATGATTTCGTTGCCGGCGATACTGTTGTGCCTCTTGATCATGGCCTTGATATGTTACTTGATCGGAAGGGCATGGGGTCGACGGCGGGCGCAGTACTACCAGCCTCCTGAGCCGACACTCCGCTCGCACCCGAGGCCACCTGAAGTAATATGAAGCTTTTGCGTCGCCCTACGTAGGTTTATCCGCAAACTCAGCATGTACAGTTGTACAAATGAACAGGCTAAAGTTCTTCTATAAAAAGCCGCGTAGCACCGTAGGTCTTGCTAAAGGCAACTCGCAGTTTCAGTTTATTTTCCTTCATCAGTGCAATTTATTCTCAGCGCTATCTTAGACATAAATGGAGAGTAGCTTGCTCAAGGTTTCACCATATCCTGGTTCATTTCTGTCGAGTGATCTCATGGTAAGTACAAGTCCTCCGTGAGATATAGGAATTCTCAATCTACTAATTGCTCGCACTCATTACTCAATGTTTCCACATTCCATAGGCCACTGTAACTGTCCGTCTTTGGTTGGTCGGACCACTGCCAACCGATCTAAAACATAATCGTGGATTGACATTGAAATGCTCTAACATTGCCCCTTCAACAAATAACTTTGCTATATGTTTAACTTGAACAAGGGATATAAGAAAAGGGTGATGAATAAAGTGGTTTCCGACAATCAAAAAAGGAGTGGGAATGCTGAAATCCTACAATGAGAAGATACGGAAGATATTTCCTCACGAACCAGATTCTCATTGACCAGATAGATGGCTTGACTGGAAGCATCATAAGCTGCTAATATAGTCCCCCTCATATGCTAAAAGACACCTTTCTTGTGATTTCTCTCTCCTACTTAAAGAAGTAGATATTTTCTTTTATCATAAAAGAGAAAAAGAACACCCATTTGGGAAGTTCTCCAGCTTGCTGCTTCTTTAGCTTCAACCCACAACATCAGCAACAAAGATGCTACCCGAGTCGCACCAGCCACCTAATACATCTCTGCCATGGGACTGCAGTGGAAAGAGCAGATCTTTGAGTTCACTGTGAAGAGACTTTCATGATCAAGTACAGCAGCATGATGCTGCAGTATAAGCCCAGTCCAATCAGAGTGGCATAAGTCCCACTTCACCCAATGTGCTTTAACAGCCATTAGACCTTTTGGGTCACTTAAACATTGATTATTCAGACGAACCTCGTACCTGATTGAGGTGAGTCTTTATAACACAAACTCTTGATAATTGTTAACTAATAGGGTCACCATATTAACGTGCAACAACATACAGAAGTAAAAGCTTTTGTTGCCAGACAAATAATTACCGCTACATTGCCCTTTAATACATAGGCAGTCAGAAAAGTAATGATTGAGGATCTAGACGATTACCTTATTAAACCCTAGCCAGTTCGAGTCTCCTCTAAATGTAAATACTTTCTCGCTCTTTTTCCACTGCCCACAAAAGACCTGCCCAAACAAAAGATTAAGAGTAAGACTAAATCTATCAAAAGAAAGAAAACTGAGGCTAAATCTTAGGCATCAACAAAGGTAAGCTAGATTAGGAAGTGCCACGTTTTAACTCAACTAAAATCAACATGAAAGAAGACATATTACTTTAACAAATTTCAGCAGCCCCAGCACTAGAAAGAGCAATAGCTGTATGAAGGAATAAAGTTTACATGCACCTAGTGTACCATTATGTCATGATGGACATGCATACACCTAAAAATGATCTCTAAAAAGTATTTTTGCCTGATGAAATGTCTTCATCAATAGCCACCTATTCCCTCAAGTCACGCCATTTGCTACATCCATGTTAGGTCATTCTCATCCTGTGCTCTATTTGCACATGCCCATGTGTTAAACCAACAAAAAAGTCCCAATACAGTCAGATATGATAATTAGAACAAGGACATACAAGTGAGAAGAAGCAAGCAGACAAGGTACGTAAGAACTTCTCTGCCAACCTTACCTCATAATCCATTCCTTGGACATAGATATAATCAGAGTTTATTGATGAAAATGCAAGTCCAGTGATCTGTATAATGAGCCAGCAAAATATTTACTCTCACCAGCAGATTTTGATAGCAAAAGCCAGAGATACATGTACAGATATAGCTTCATTAGCATAATGCGTAAACTTTAGCCACTAATGCATATCATGAGATTTTGCTGTCACGTGATGGAAAAAGACATGAAGCTGGAAGTTTATTCCACATTCTAGAAAAATGAAGCCAACTGATTGTAAATGAATACAAAAAGGGAATTGGCCTGAACTGATGAACTCTATGAATGATTATTTAGTTTGACAAGCCACTCTCTTGTTTTCCTCATCATTTCAGTTAAAGAAGCTTGCACTTTTCACAAAGCAAAAGTGAATTTACACAATGATGATTAATTGACACATGGGTCCTTAATAATATAAATTGCACAGGTAAATGAAGAGAGCGGAGAAGCATCATCATGTAAAGCGATATATAGGCTTGAGACCAGTAGTTCTTCTTATTTCAAAAGAGATATTGTGTTCAGGTGGCATGTATTTAGACAGTCCAAAGGAACAGGTGGTGACATCCAGATATCTCAAAGCAAAGATGAATCTTCATCTGTGAATATTCTATCACATGGAATTGGAGAAGGCAGCTCCTGGGATGGTCAACCTCTGGCTTCATCAACCAGCCACTCATGTCTTCACATAAAAGCCAAATTATCTACTTCCAACTCGTGACTTATGACTTTTAGATACAGAGATGTTAAGCGATTCTGAAATCCACTTACAATTAACTGAAAACACACACTATTCTTCATCCCTTGAAATTGACTAAACTACTAGACCATGAAGAAGTGTCAATATGTGTCTCACACTCATCATTGTAAAACAGTTTGCAACTGGCTCCAAAATCAATGATAAAAAGATTTCTTGCATGCAAAGAAGATGAGGTCTCAATCCTAATCACGGTGTGAAGCATAAACATTAGTAAAGAGGTTGGAAGTGGGGAATAGCTTACCTCATACTTTGAGCAATGCACCCATCGTGATAATGCTGACCATCTGTATTAGAAGTACAAAAACAATATTACATCTCTTTTTATGTATAAATAACAAAGAAATCCTGATTCACCCCAATAAGCAGACCATGTAATAAACACATGATTCATGTACAAAAATGACCAAAGAAGTGGAAGGTAAATGTGCAAGAATCATGTATAGTAATTCATTTAATTCAACTTGATTTCAGCATTTGGTCATGAATCCATCAACTCATCCAGTTGGAGGATGAAAATTTCAAAAAATCCAGCATCTGATTTATCTAAAGTCCACCAGGATAAGGAGCCTTAATGTAAATTGGATAAGATTCTAAATTGGATTCAATAATAAAATGGGATGATAAACTCATATATTATGTAATCATACAAACTACCCAAGAGAGAACTCAACATTCTTTCTTTCAGTTCTCTTCTCTTTAGTATTGTCAGATTTTAAAAGAAGAAAGGAGGCAATAGTTCACAGTTCTTCAAACTTGCATTTGCATGGGGATGCCATCACCCTTCAACAGACAAGTCATCACGATACAGTATTGCCACCTCGTTAAGGAGGCATGAGGAGTCTACACTATTAGAATATGAAACGAGTATATTCAAGCTTTTTGCACTCTGTTTAGTAAGGTAGAATGAACTGATCGGGTGAAAATAAACTTTAATTCATATTTCTAGTTCTAGTTATTTAAGAAGAAGCTTAATGTCAAGTGGAATAATCACTTAATGCATGTAGGAAAATGAATAACAACATTACTTTCCCATATTTATGAATTAAACTTAATTTAGTCTCAATGCTTCTTCTCAATCCATTCTAGAACTTGTCATTAGATTTTTAGATTCACAACCATACAAGATGTGCAATTCTAAAATATGGAGTCCTCTGATCTGATGAATGCATCTCAACCTTAATGAGACAACAGCAAATGTGAAATTTTTGTCTCCACCACTTTCAGGAATGGCACCAAAGCTTAGCTAGGATATTCCACATCTTATCAACATAAGTCAAGTCAAACCAACCTGACTAATTCAACAAGAGACAAAAAATATAAGCCGTCGACTTCTACATGTTAGTTTTGATTACTCAGTCTAAGTAACTGCATTTACAGGTATTGATAATGAGAAACCTGCGAGGATCATATACAGTCACGGTACGATCAGCTCCACCAACTGCTATGCTGCTGGTAGAAGAACTGCAGACAGCATAGAAGTTGTCACCAAGAGAGCCAGAGATTCGATGGAGGCAACCACCATTTTCTTTCATCCTCAAGTCCCATATACTCAGCTGCAACAATCCAAACATAAACTGAATTAAAGAATAAATTCAACCACAATGTCTAAGACAATTTATCTGTAAAAACAAATACTATACAGCCTTTCTTTAATGTCATTACTATACCTGACTACCTTCAGTGACAGCTAATATAAAACTTCCATTCCCATTAGACATATTCTCTATGAAGTTCAGTGAAGATGGATACCACAGCCTGAAAGACCAGGTCTATAAGAATAACCTTTTACTCAAGTCTGCAAACATATGCCATGTACCTATAGTTATCAAGCACTAAGAACATACGTCCTCAGAGTCTGAAGATGGATATCCTGATCATATATATCGATGCTTTTGCAAAAGCTCTGCGCCACAGCAGCCTGTGATATACAACAGTCAGGAGAAGCCTCTAAGAAATACCACACAAGATACTAAGTACTTCTAAAAATAAGTACGAGTAAATAAACATGAAAAAACTTATGTAGAGGCAGTGATCTACTCTCCAACTTTCAATGCACTTTCTTTAAATGACCAATTACAGGTTCCCACTAAGTTTTGAACCCAGAGGTTCTCAGACAAACTATTATCCACGTTCCTGAGGGGGCAAGAATGAAAGGACAAATGCCAAGCACATGTAATGTCTAAGATAGTCAAGTAAAGAAGCGAGTGTTCATAATGAAAGAGATTGCTCGAAAGGCAAGTCAAATTCAAAGCTTGAATAAATATTCCAAAACCACTTGAAGAAAACAGAAAAGGGAAACCACAAAAAGTGAAAGTATGCTTTATCAATAAAATCTCTATGCAATTGAGACTACCCTGTAGTAAGACATTAAAGAGATAATGAGAACACAAAAAGACATGTGCCACGAGATAAAAAAAAAAAACTTATTTGATTATCAATGCTTCCAAATTTCAAATGGAAATTGAAAAAAAGAAAAATTCATGGATGACTAGGTACCATAGACCATTGATTTGGACTGAAGCAAAGTCCTGCCCAACTACCTTCTCCAATTCCACAATCTTGAGGCAATACCGAGTATGCAAGCCTGCTATCATCTGAAACTAATGAATTGAAGACAGAGTCAACAAGGAAAGCAGGTGATACAAGGAGTTTTAGCAATCATAATGCAATTAGATCACTTACATTATATATATGTCCAGAAATTTATCATATCTCAAATAAATACAGTTTAAATAATAGAAGATTAATCTAATAGCTTCCATTGACGAGCCACAACATAGATAAACTGCACAGTGTGCTATTGGTCAGACAAAAGTCGGTAAAAAGGTTGTGTAAAGAGTAATATTTAACAAGGCTAGCCCAGCCATGAAGGGCAGAACATTAAACAAAAAATCATTGGACTCTTCTCTGTCATGAAACCTTTTAGAACCAAGGAGAGGAAAAAAGACTAATAATGCAGAAGAGAGAGGACTATAGCATGGAAAGGACATAGAACATATTAGAACCTTATTAAAAGGACTCATGAGGAGGGGAATTTCACAAATCAGTAACATGTCTTCTACATCCACACATTACTTGATGCTTTCTTCTTTCAATTTACATATTTGCAAAAACCCCAACCTGGTATCGAAGTTGTTGTAGGAACCGAGAAACCATCATTCACGTCCAATTGGGGATAAAGACATTTGAGGCACATGCTTGCTCTTTTTCCATTTACAAATTAAACATTTCTAATTCTCCTGCTGAAAGTCTCCATAAAAATTTAAAAAACATTTAAGGGGAACATACCCTCAACACCTATATGTAGCTTAGATACAATGAGGTGGCCACAGGAATCCACACTTCCCAGCATCAAGTAGCCAGCGCCTGCAATTGATCAAAATAATATAAGCCAACTCTATTGACACTGCCATGCAGCAACTAAAATTCGACAAGGAGAAGAACAGATTTTCTCACGCGAGTGAATCCTTAAGACAAACTAGATGACCATAAATTAAGCATCCAATATTGAACACATCACTCCACCAGGCATGGAAGCTGACCAGACACAGCATGAAATAACTGTTTAAGGAACTAGTAAAGGAATGACTCTTTCAATCATAATCAACATCGCAAGTCTATTTTCCCAGAAAGATTATGTCAAGCTAAGCCCAAGTGATATCTTACAAGGGAGCCCACCCATCTCTGTGTAGGACTGGCAGTATCGACAAATATAACCTGCTTCATATATGTCTTTTTGAAAGTAGCTCCTGTGTAGCAATTCAAGCAACGTTGCTTTTGGATAATAAAAGGTTCAACATTAGTATTTATTAAAATTAAACTTCAACTCTTCTTTGGCCCTTCACTTAGTCTGGTGGTTGGACAAAACTCACATGCAAAGCTTTGGGTTGTAATTAATGAAAATCAGCTGCACACATTACACTAACCAATTTGAAGTCACCCAATAAATGTAATTATTAATACCAAATTGGCCTAAAAGAAAGGGCAACAGATTGTTTTATAAAATGCAGTAGTTTGTTGTAGGCCTGCAGTTTTGCTAGGTGGTACTCTACTGTTCGTGTCAAATAGTCTTTGAAAATTAATTGAATGAGCTGACTACCAATTAAAAAAAAATTAGTTTAATGAGCCAAGCTTTTTTTTTTTCTTTTTGTCTGCTGGCTTTTCAAGTTGAATCAGCCAAGGACCAGATATTTCTCAAGCACAACTCAACTCAACATCATTCTTCAACATCTTTTTCGTGAAATGAAATCTTCAGGTAGCTTAAAAGAAAAGCCACTTACTGTCAGATTCAGTCAGCACTATACTCTGAATTTCAGATCGGTGTGGGCAACGGTTGACTAGCATAGAGTCTATAACCTTCAAAAAGCAAGGCCCTCACGTTACAAAGGATCCACACAGGGGATGACAGAATGAACACCAACCACGGAAATAAAACCCTTTTGCCAGAAGAAAAGCTAAAACCAGTTCATAACTGAAACTTGAGATCACCACACTCAAGTGAGCCTTACCTCTGCATGAGCAGGAATAAGAAGGCTTTCTTTGCCTTCGCCAACCAAAGCCCCCTCCAAGGGCACCTGAAGTCATGAAATGGAAAGAGATAAAGATAAGAGATATAATTTTCAGAAAGAGATCAGGACATCAATGAGGTGTTGTGAACCCACGATTCTCTAGCCTGTCTAATTGCATAAGCATATATCCGATAGATGAGTCTCAAAAACCTTCAGCAAATGGTGGTACCCATTTATTTTATCATCTCCAATTCGCCCAGAAAATCTCCACAACGAGTGGTCTCAATAACAATCATTCAAAAGTTCAAAACACACGGCCATCAAAGGTCAACACATTTAAGTTTCCGGCAAAACTGCTCTCTATAACCACCCCAAATTTCATCCTTACAAAACCGAAACAGCACCAAATTCCAGTCGAGTTACCACCATTCCCATTCCCATTCCCCATCATCAGTCAACAAGGAATTATCAAACACTACTAACTACCACGCACTGCGGGCTACGACGGACCCGACCACACAATATCAGAACATCACAATTCATGCAAATTCCAGCTAAAAGCGGCCGCGTAACCTGGACTCTGAAGACGTGGCAGCCGGAAGCGATGTAGACCCAGCACGAAGATCCTTCCTCGTTAGCCTGACCAGAAAAAAAAGGAGGCAAATTTAAGCTCATTCCGCCCTCAACAACGCCCAGAGCGCGAGAGAGAGAGCAAGAGGGGTTTAGGGTTTTGGAGAGTCGAGCGATTACGTGGAGAGCGAGGCGAGTGGACTGGAGGTTTCCAGGAGAGGGATGGCGGATGAGGGTGGAAGGAACCGCCGCCTTCACCAGATTCCTCGCCTCCAACATTCTCCTCCTCCTTCTCCCTCTTCCTCTCTTTCGGCCGGAACTGCAGACTGAGCCGTTCCCCGTCGTCGCCCGCCGTCGCTCGATTGAAGTAGGCGACGGAGCTCGGCGGCGGAAGCGGCAAACCGCCAAAACGAGTTTAAATTGCACTTTGCTCCCCTGAAACTTGTACTCTGTTTCAATTTCTCCTCGAGCTTCCGTTCGTTTCTGGACTTATTTTCCCCCCTTAAACAAACCTTCCATTGCGTCGAAGTAGTTCAAACATTACAAGGAGAAACGCATCAAGATCTAAATTTTTACTCTAGATGAGAGTTCATTAAAAGGGAAAGACGATGCAATTCCTAATTGATGAAATGCCCATTTTGCGACTCATGAACAACAACATTACTAGTTCTATTGGCTCACCTCAAATTCCATCCTGAGTCGTTTCTAAGTGGTAAACGAGAGTCGAGACAAAAGGATGAATACACCAAGGGCAAAAGCCCTTTTGTTGAATAGTATTGATTAACACATTACAGTCACTTTCAAAGACCGTTTTATGAATGCCAAAGGATTGAACTGCTTTGCATGCAAGAAGAAGAGTTGCAGCTTCCACTTCCACAGGCGAGTTCCATCTTCCTTGTCTTGTCCATGCTTGGACAACTAAGCCTCTATCCGATCATGCAATAATAGCTATGGCCCCTTTATTATCTTTCCATGGGCCATTTACATTTTACCCCAATAGAATTTGGTTCCTCGCTTAACTTAACTTTGTTCTCTCTCCTTAACATATTTGAATACTCCAAGAAATCTTGTATGGCCATTTGAATCGCCTAGAAAGCAATTGGAATAGTCTAATCATGTAACTTTGCATTCCCATAACGCCACATTCTAGTGCAGAGAATTGCTACATAAAGGGTGAAGAGTTCGCAATCCAATCCCATTCTTTGTGCTAATTTTCCTGGATCAAGAAAGTGGTTCATCATCTCTTTCAAAGACCTGAAGTTCCAAGCAAATGAAATTATATACCATGGGCTTTGTTTCCACAAAATTTGGGCTAGAGGACATGATTTGAACAAATGTACCAAAATTTTCCTTTGAAGCTCCACACAATGGGCAAGAAGGAATTGAGTATTAAATTGCTAAAGAGAGGAGAGATGAGGCTGAAACTTTATCTTTCGTACAGAACAATCAAGTCTTTTACAAAAGACAAAAATATATAACGTAAGAAAAACAACACCACTACAAGAGGACCCATAGCTGCCAATGTTCTGCATAAAGCACTTACTCCACTAACACCTAAAAACTAGGATAACCAACACACGACTCCACTAACTCTAATAACTGAAAAACCAAATCAGCAAAATGTGCAAAAGGAAATAATTATTATTTCAACAATCCCTCCCTTAAACTGATATTTACTAACATTCAGTTTAAAGCCTTGACTGTTTTCAACGTACAAACACCTAGTAACCTTATGAGCTTCACAAATGACTCCATCTTGAGGGCCTTAGTGAATATATCAGCAACTTGATCTTCACTCCTGCAGTAGATTAGATCAATTGTTCCATCATTGGTAAGATCTCTCAAGAAATAAAACTTTACATCAATGTTTGCTTCTTCCATATAGCACGGATTCTTAGAGAGCTTGATTGCCAAGTTGTTGTCACAAAAAAATTTAGTAGATCTTGGTTGCTTGAATTGCAGTTCCTCAAGAATTCTTCTTAGCCAAATAGCTTGACAAGCACTAGCTGTTGCAGCAACAAATTCAGCTCCTGTACTTGACAATGTGACCATTGGTTACTTCTTGGATGACCGCGAAATAGCACATGTCCCAAACGTAGAAGTATAACCCGAAGTGCTCCTCCTATCATCTCGATCTCCTGCATAGTCACTATCAGTAAATCCCAACAAATTGAACTTTTCACAATTCTTGTAAAATAGCCCAAAGTCTCTAGTTCCTTGCAAGTAACAAAAGATTCTCTTGATAGCTAACAAATGCATTTTTGTAAAATTCTCCATATATCTATTGATTAAACTCACAGAATACATTATGTCTGGTCTTATTGCAGTTAGATACATCAAACTGCCCACAATTTGTTTATAAATATTCTGTCAACCTTCCTCCCTTCATGATCTTTGTCTAACTTTAAACTAAACTCAACTGAAGTGTTTATAAGATTACAATCCTTCATCTGAAATCTATCCAAAATTTCTCCCACATATTTCTTTTGAGAAATAAAGATCCCATCATCCGATTGTACCACTTCTATGCCAAGGAAGTAATGCATCATACCAAGATCAGACATTTCAAACTCATCCATTATAGATTTCTTGAATTTTTCAAACATGTCATCACAACTTCTAGTAAATATAAGATCATCAACATACAAGCAGACAATAAGCATTTTCCATTTATCTCCAATCTTGACAAAAAACGTATGCTCATAAGGACATTTTGAAAAATCAACTTTAAGAAAATAAGTTTCAATACGATTATACCAAGCCCGAGGGCTTGTTTTAACCCATAAAGAGCTTTCTTCAATCTATAAAATTTATGCTCATTTCCAATCTTAATATAACCAGGGGGTTGCTCGACAAATACATGTTCCTCCAAGTACCCATGCAAGAATGCCGATTTGACATCTAATTGGAAAATAGGCCAAGAATTCCGTGCTACCAATGCAACCACCAATCTGATCGTGTTATGTCTTGCAATTGGAGAAAAAACTTATGTATAGTCAATCCCATATTGCTGCTTGTATCCCTTGGCTACCAAACGTGCTTTGTATTTGTCAACTTCACCATTTTCTTTCAATTTTGTTTTAAAGACCCACTTTACACTAATGGTTTTTTGTCCATCCGGAAGATCGGATAGCTCCCAAGTATCATTTCTTTCGATAGCATTAATTTCATCATCCATCGCTTTTCGCCATTTTTCTTCTTTGACAGCACTCTCAAAAGTTGTAGGGTCATAGTCTGAAAAAAAAATAATTTTTGCCTTCAGGTCCTTCAACTTTCTAACTTCAAATTCTACTTTTTGGGGATTTGTTAAAGCCATGCCTGTTGGTGGCTCTTGAATTCCTGATTCGACAACCAACCAATACTCCTTTGATCGTAAAAAATTCTTCATTAGCATGCTCCAATGATCATAGTGACCATTAAAGCGTGGAATTGCTGGTTGAACAAAATTTTCGATGGCCATTGGAAATATTGCTGCTGCAATTATCTCACGAAAGTATCTCACACCTCTAAACCTTCTTTATCTTTTAAAAAAAAAAAAAAAAAACTCTCTCACGCTTCTCTCAGGCTCTGATACCACTGTTAAATTGCTAAAAAGAGGAGAGATGAGGCTGGAACTTCATTTTTCGTACAGAACAACCAAGTCTTTTACAAAAGACAAAAATACATAACGTAAAAAAAACAACACCACTAAAAGAAGACCCATAACTAGCCATGTTCTGCATAAAGTACTTACTCCACTAACACCTAAAAACTAGGATAACCAACACTTATGACTCCACTAACTCTAATAACTGAAAAACCAAATCAGCAAAACGTGCAAAAAGAAATAACTATTATTTCAACACTGAGAAATTGATTAATTGAAACAAGTTAGCTCGACGAGGTAAGACATCAGTTTCTATCCTCCACAACATCATTTTATGTCGCTCATGAGCTCTAGCTTTCCATATTTTGTTCCAAATCATGCAATTGTTACCATTTCAATCCACAACTTTATGAGTTTGTAAGAAGATTTAATAGAAAATATTCCATCAAAAATGGATGCCAAATCGGTTTGTCCACCCATATGGAGTTTGGCACATGGACCTGAAGAACAGCTTGGATTGAGATTGGCAAAGTGTTTGATTTAGACTTAAATACATCCCAAGTTTTTGTCCTAGGAATAAAAAAGCTTTCTTTCTTTGCTTCAAAACATGGTCTGGATCAACAAAAGAAGGCAAATGAGTTAAAATGTTAGGAATCCAAGGGTGATTTCCTACCTCGATTGATTTTCCATCCCTTATATGATATAAAGTTCTCAATTTGAGTATTTGTCTAGCATCCATGATTGGGGAAGCCTTCCCCAGAGGAGAGGCCGATGCCTTGAGTTTGTCACAAGCACTACGAGGAAGCCGACTAGATTTCATAGCAAAGATCAGTGTGCTCTAAACAACCGATCGAATCTATATTGCTTTACCCATCCAAGATAGTGTTTTCCTTTTTCAGGGGCTAAGTTTGTTATCAAATTTTCGTTCAAGGGATTGATATTTTGTCCAACCTTTTCCTGGTTTGGGAGGGGATTTCCAAGGTACAGTACATACCCAATTGGCCCACCAAATCCTTGGCATTGATTTTTATTTTATTTTATTTTTCACTGGAGTATAGTTAGGAAATACATTACATATCACTCTCCAACTTTTAACTTGATTTTGTCTTGCCCATCTAATTTGATGTGATAGATTGTGATTACAAAGTTTCGTTTGTATCTTGGATCACAATTAGGCTCCATGATCTACCGGATAGTTTGATCAAAAGACCCAACCATACATTTTCGAAGATGATTTCCCTGTAGAAAGCACCCATTTTGATCAACATCAGTTTTTTAGCTTCAATTTAACTACTTAATGTTATTTTCGTTGGTCCAAAAATGGCAACAATGTGGCGAAACTGACTTCAAAATCATCTCACATGCCGGATACAAGGTCAAATGTCCCGGCGAGGTTGTGGGGCAACTTGAGGAAAAAAGAACATGGGCTTCAGGGAGTAATGCGACACAAAATCAAGTTAAGAGGGGGCAAAAATTAAAATCAAGAAACAATTCAGTGGGCAATCCATAGTATCTTCATTAGGTGAGTGACTCACGACTGTAAGGTGACAGAAAATTTTTTGGCCAAAGAGATCAGTGATAACCCTAATTGGAAGCTTCTAAGCTTTTCCTCTGGATCGTTGCTTTCTGCAGATGAATTATGCAGCATTGGAGATGAGAAGTAATTTTCACCAACTGTCCTGTGGAAACATTGAAAATATGTCTAGCCCTTACGTTTTTTTCCCGGAGTCGAATAAGGATGCCAGAGATATTTACGATCCAAAGATTATTTGATACACTGTTCTTGCGATGTTTTCTACTGTAGTTTTCTTGCGGCAATTAAAATGTTTCTATTACTAGAGATTTCTCAACTATTACGGATATATACATATATATCTATATGTGTGTATACTTAGATAAAGTTTCATGATCCGCTATACCTGCGAAGACTCAATTGCAATTAGATCGCCGAGCTTCATTTTCATTCACTCAAAACACATTAACTTTTGATTCCACGACAATCTATGCACTAGCAATATACTAAGGTGGCCGTTGTTAGGTGCCAACACGGTGTCTAGTCATCTCGAACTTAGAAGAATAATACAACCACATATAAAAAAAAAGGGGATGTGGACAGCCAGCTCCAAATGAAATGTAGGAACAAGTAAGATAGAAAGGTGACTCTCACCCCCACCGATTAAGCAAAAAGCCAAGACAAATCAACTAGAGATACCCTAATGGGTTGTATGCATAGAAAACTCCTGTTGGTGGAGCACTAAGAACTTATTAAAACCACAGTCATTCTTGGAAAATACTAAAATCAATGGTTGCACAAGAAAGTATTGCAATTGGAGACGTTCAGCATCAACGCATCTTCTTATTCTTCTTTTTTAAGGAGATAAACGAAGGATTTCATATAAAATTAAAGGGTTCTCTATCTTGTTTCCTTGGCATTAAGACATAGGTCTTTGTGACTGTGACGGCTTGGCATTAGCGTCATGTACTTGCGTGTGGGGAATATCTTAAACCAAATGTCGGCCGAAAAGAGGAGTGACAGATTAGTGATTGTGGGTCATCTTTTTGTCAAAAGGATCATTATAATTAATTGCTTTGATCAACTGATAAACTATATACAATTACTAGCTATGGCTATCAAGCATTGTTGTCTTAGCTAGGGTTAAAAATCTGCAGCCAAATTCTCTTAAAAAGCACCAACATCGGAGTCAAGTCTTATTTCTAGCTCGAACTCTTTCTTGGCTTGTGAAAAATGCCGAATCTAGGTTAGTTCCCGATTTCTACCCTTCGCTTTCGGTCGGTACCTAAATTTGACCCCTTCAAGTTTTCGTACAATAACATCATTAAAGATCCGACATGTAATTTCAAGTGTATGTTCCCTCCTCTCTTTCGTTTCGTGTTTTCTTTTGAAAAGATCTCTTTAAAAGAAGCTTGAGATCTAAGTTTGGCGTATGAAGAGCTTGAGGTTGTTGATTTTTGAGTTTTAGATGGTACGGTGTTTTGATGGTGCTTTTTCTTCATGAGGAAGGAATTTGTTGGGATAAAAATGTAAATGAAGGGGATGAAAGTAAAAGAAAAAGGAAAAAAAGGAAAAGATGAAAGCAGAAAAAAGAAGAAGTAAAAGACTGTGAAAGGACGCTTGGAGAGAGAGTAGATAAATTGAGTGATGTAATGTGAAATGACAAGTCAGAATCTTTAAACACAGGAAAATTTAACATGAGTTAGGTTTTGCAATTAATTGTCTATACTTTTTATTAAATTAAAAAAATTCAAATCAGAATTGGAATTGCTTTCAAGTTAATATTTTTGTATGATATAAAAAATAATCAAGTCAGAATTGAAATTTCACTTAAAATTATTTTATGAAACAAAAAAGAAAAAATTCGCGTTCGAGCGACCTAAATTTAGAGAATCGGGCCAAAATAGAGTAAAGGGCTGTAAATATTTTCCCACCATGATGAAAGGAGGCGACTGACTTTTGTGTCGGTTCAATGTACATTTTGTCAAAAAAGTACAAAAAGTGGAACCCACCGGTTATCTCTCGAAGGAAATTTCTCTATGAAATCAAGAGATGACACGTTTTTTTTTATTTTTCTATTACTTAGAAAGGAATCAAGAAGGGGGCAGCGTAGCTAGAACCTCGTAAGCAACGATCATCTCAGGAACTTTCACTTTCAAACTTTGATATGACGTTTGATCTCATGAGAATTTTTTGAGCTATTAAAACGCTCGTGATTCGTGTTTAGGGATTTTATTCAAAGTTTTTTTGTCTAGTGGTCAAGTGCTTTATTTGAGGATATCGATATCGGATGAATATAATCATAAAAATTATAATATCTTATATTTTGTGTGTCGAATAACACAAATTAAGAATAAAGAGCCTTTAGACATATAAACCCTGTTTAGTTATTAGGGAAACGACACATGGAGTTTTTAAATAGTGACTCAATGTGTAATGTAATAACCAAACTTTTAATTTGTTTAATTTACTCCTTGAATTGTCTTTAAATGCTCAATTTGTTCCTCGAATGCTCAATTTGTTCAATTCGATTCATAAATTATTCATATCTAAGGCAAATCAGTCATTCGATATTGGTTAGCGAGTTTTTATAACTACACTATTACCCAAATATAGGGACGTTTACAAATTGAGAGACTATAAATATGTCTCAAAGAAAATTAATAGCTTATTGGATTCCAACCATTATGTCCATGTCTTCTTTTACTTTTTCTCTTCTTTTTCTTGTCCTTGTTCTTTTCTTCCCTTCCGATTCTTCTTCCTCCTTCCCCTAGAAGCAGCTCCTCCACCGCCGTAGTCGATGTTGTTGCCCACCAGCCATTGCCACCACCATACTCGTCCTCATACTAAAATCCAACTGAAGCCATCGCTTCCCCCCAAAGGGCATATTTGTATCCTTTTGCGGTAAATATACATGATCTAATTGCCTCATAACTTTAGTGGATCTCATAATCCTTGTAAGTACAAAATAATCTAATTCCCATTCAAAGTCAACTTAGTCGAGTAGATCATCGCATGATAATTTAATTTTTATTGGGTGATATTAAGAAATCACCTTTTTGCTCTAGATACTATCTATATGTGTTGATGATAACAAAATCATTTATTAGAAAGATGTTGCCATTTGAGTGTTTTAGACACGGATCATAGCACCAACACTATCATGCATGGCATCACAAAACTGGAAGCAATTTATATTACAAGGATCAGACAACTCCGTAAGCATAAAACAATCAATTAACAATCACATTGAAGGAAACTTGGAGATTTTTAGAACACTAGCAAGGTTTGAGTTTCGCATTTTGCTTCATTGTAAACTTTATCCACACTCGACTTTATCTTCTCTTATCCCTTAAGTTTTTTATGTTTTTGACATTCACTACATGACATAACCATTCACTTGTTACAACATCGTTTACCCATCTCATGGCACTTTAGCTCTACTGGTTTATGCCTCAGTGAGAATTCAATGTGGAAAAAGAGAACGTAATTTATCATAAAATTGATGCCATAACGAAAGAATAGTCAATACATACACATGTTTGGATGTCATTGCCTTTAAAAGGGTAGAATATACTTTAGTAAAAGGGGAAAAGTTCATGAGGCGATCACCAATGTTGAAAATGGTCCCCGTGATCTGATTTGATGCCTGGCATGCACTTTGTCAAATAAAAAACCAATATCAGTATACTGCTCTCTAATAGTGTAAGTTCTTAAAATATCAAATATAGATGATATGAACATGTAAGTGTGATCGAGAGAATCTTTGAAAGGGAAAAGAAAAGCCGGTCTCGCTATATTACGTGATAAAATAATTAATCACTTCTTTTCCAAACAAAAAACAACTTTAAGAATGGGGAGGACAGAGAGGGAGGGAGGGGTAAGCTGGTGAGGGTTAGTCTAAAGCAAGGAATAAGAATCAAAGCAATGCAATCTGACGTAATAACCGATGGCATCCCCCACACTACTGTGTGAATTGCACCCATTTCGGGAATGAGATCATTGACTCTCCCTTCCCCATTTGTCATTGCTCAATTAATAATGGAAATCCTTTTGGGTTCTTCTGCATTTCTTTATTTGATTTCATTTGAGTGGTGCATCTCTCTCTCTCTCTCTCTCTCTCTCTCTCTCGCATGTTGTCCGACGGACATAAGTAATCTACATAGGTTTCAGCCGGTAGGTGTTCTTCTCTCTCTTTTCGATGGGTAGGTATGTCAAGAGGGTGGACACCCATTCGAGAGAGAGAGAGAGAGGGAGGGAGGGAGTGGGAGGGAGTGGGAGGGAGTTGAGTTAGGTGCTTATCATCACCATCATCTTGGGTCTTCATGCTTGAAGGAGGCCATCGTTTACAGCTAGTTCCGGAGGTAGAAGGAGACCCATGTTTCAGCTTCAAGCCTCCATGACTAAGGCAAGAGAACTAAGCATTTCTCCAGGAGTCTCAAGTGCTCACTTCTCGCACTCTGTCAACCCAAATCTCTCTTCCTCCTCCTCCTTTTTTTTTCTCTCTCACGCACACAGAGGATCACGGCAACTGAAATTTGTATAGTTATTGTGATGCTTCTTCTCGTTATTCTCTCTTCTATGGATGTGTTCGTTTAATTAGGAGGTTTATCCATATTTATCATTCCCTGGTTTTTTTTTTTGTTGCCCATCTCTGTGTGTAGTTATGATTATGAATAGACTAACGACTCGACTCATATAAAAGGCATTCGTACAGGCTTCCCTTTTCTCTTATATCTTGAGGGCCTGTAGCAAGTGCGGTAGGGTAGTATTGATCATTTGTTTAGGTAAACTATGATTTTATTACTCAACTTATTTAGAGCACTCCGAGAATTAGCATATGATGGAATCATGTGTGTGAATCCTAATATACCGAAATTTAGGATATAATATTATCCATGGCAAGCAGGGTACGCAAGGCCACCGGCCTCCTCTCACATAACTAAAGCGCTTGTCTGAATTTATCATGTGCTATAGGTTATATGTATCACAATTCATTGGCCATGTCTCAACAATACTCGGAAGCTCAAAATTGGACATATTTGTCTTATTTCATTTCACTGTAATAATCGATTTTATTCACCGCGAAAAAATTAATTACTAAATGAAGTAATATTTTGTACAACTAATGGGACATTGTTAAAAGGGTTAGCCCGTAATTATAAAAGCATAATTGTTTAGCAACGTCACATCAATACAACATATCGTATCATTAATGCGCTCTTTTAAAGAAAAGTCCGGATTACAAGAATTTTCGTGACACCAGCAAATTTGCCCTAACATGTCACGGTCGGTTAGATGTCACCGCTAAAACAGGTGATGCGTGAATTAAAGAACTGCTAGCATTGGAAACCTCTTTTCGATAAATAGAAAACAACTACATCCCATCATCAATTATGGAAGAACCCCTGACAATTGCACTCGGCGGCTAAAACTAATGATTATCACCTCTCTTTTGGAAAAAAGAGAAAAAAGAAAGGCTAGAAGAGCAGAACATGTCTACATCCACGCGGGGATTAAATTAATCGAATCGAACTTATCGTTTGAAAGAAAATTTGATCAAGTGGGGGGTGGTGGCTAGAGGACTTTCCCAGCAGCTGAAGGGACCTCATGCTTTTCGACTTTTAAGTTTTTTTTTTTTTCAATTATTTTGATTAGATTAAGAAAGTGGAGCTGGACTGGACCGTGAGAGTTTGTGCGTTCTTTGGCTTTTCACTTCTCTGCAAACACAGCAGAATTAGGATATCTTTATATTCGATGATTCGGCATCATTACCGATTGGGGAGGGAGTGAAGCGGCCGCGTGTAATTCGGCCCGACAATTCACTTCCGAAAAATAAAAAAGAGTCGAAAAAGGTTCGTTTACAAAGTTGGTCTGCAAAGGAAGAGCACCGATTTCGAATCGAATATTTGAATGTCTTGCTTATTTAACCGATGATTCGGAACTTGTGACTTGACTTTCAAATTAGTTCAGTTCGATGCACGTCCTGAGCAAATCTTTGAACGGTTTGTGCCGCGTTTCCTAGCCACACCGTAGCTCGTGTGGAGACTCCGGAGATGTCATTTTCCTGGCTTGTGTACGAGTGTCTAGAATCAAGTACTTTTAAGGAAGTCCCCTGAAGATAAGTTTCTTAAAAACAAGGATGGTTCACTTCTATTAATAATAACTAACCCGTCTCGGCAACAAATTACAGCAACAATAACTTGCTCAAACCAAATACCATCAGCACGTTCAGCCACACCGAGCAAACGAGGCCTATCGTCGGGAAGACGTAAGGATCCAGTCTCTCTTTCTTCCCTCTTCTTGGGTAGGATGTAAGCGATAGAGAGAAAGGGCATACAGATCTTAAACTAATCAGACCAAAGGAAACTACACCTTTCAAAGGATATAAGTTCATTTGAGGAGCAATAAGGTTTTCCAATTGCTTCGATTATTTACAACGGACGCGAATAAAAAGGAAGATGGAATAAAGACCAGCTTCATCCATCATTAATCTCCCATTTTTTGGAAAGTCAAAGAGTTCAATTATGCTTTACAAAACTCAAAAGTCGTCGCAACATAATGGTAACAGCACAAACACACACAAGAAGACCCCAATGAAGCGAACTCGAAAGGGGGATCAATGGGAGAGAACTCCAAGCCCTCTCTAGGAAATCTTCTGCAGTTCCAAGGTCTAACTACCCTGCTTCTATATAGATAACACAAACTCTTTCTAAAACCTTCTCCCACATAATAGATATCTTTACAACTCCCCTCATTTTCTAAAACCTGACATTCTTCTTTATAACCTTATTTATTACCTACCGATTTTATTCACACGCCAATTTGGTGTCGAAGCTAGTTAGACAGATGGCAAAAGCTTGAAATGCAGATAGAGGGTACCGGTAATCCATAGTAAACATATCCTTTCCGACCTTACCAAACTGAAGTATAATTTTATCATGGTCGCAATGAGATGGCTGAGATGGCTGGGATGGCTGGGGGCTGGGATGGCTGAGATGGTGTTGGTGCTCCAGCTGCCTGGTGGTTTGCAGCTATCAACTGAAAATTCTTTACAGAGGCTACAGTCACTCTTCCGCGGAAGTTAAGGCACCAACACTGCAACTGTTCATGCCACCTTGGCGCCTTATTTTTAAGGACCAAAGGTCTTTCTTTTCCCTCATCTTCCTCTTCATGGGGGCCAACGATGTCCGAAAAGCGGGAACTGCTGAATTCGGTTGAATTATCAATTGATCTTGAGAAAGAGATGCTCCGGAATGAATCTTCCAGTGAGCGAGGAAGAATCTCTGGCTGACCCGGGACACTGCCGCCTGCCTCAAGGGCTGAGGCAGGAATAGAGTGCATTGTGCAGTGCATCCTCCGGGGACCCCTCGTGCCCAGCACATTCAGCTCGTATGTGACCTGAGCTATGTTGTAGCTGCCGGTGGGGACCTTAGGTGACACTTTTTTGGAGTGGAATCTGCGGCTCCGCCCAGGTGGAGAAAGCTGAGCATTGTTGTATGGAGGCTGTGTATCATAGATGATGAACTTGGTGCCAAGAAAATTAGATCTGGAACAAGAGGGAAGAACAACATATTGAGTAGTGTGCAATCTTTCATTTGCCAAATTTTATTCAGTTGTCTTTGCTAAGACCTACTTATATCTAGCTTAAGAGCCTCTCCCTCCTATCTATCTATATTATCACGTTCAAACAGTCAGGTTATGTTACCATGTCCCATGCTCAACAGCAAGTGCACCCAATGGACAACATCATACACAAAATAGTGCATCAGATGTGCATGTTTGTGGAGAGTATTAGTTGATGGCACAAAAAGATGCCAGTCATGAACTATTATTAACATGGTCTTGTTAACAAGTGCTTCCGGAGCACTAGTTAATCATACGTAACAAGGAAAACAGTTCCAATACATTGATTACAAATAACATGGGAAAAATGCATTGAAAACGACACTTTCTATATTAAGGTGTTTATCAAGTGGGCACTTGTCAACAAAACCCTATTAACATAAGGCTCAGCTAAAAAGCCAATAATAAAGAAGCTCTACAATTCAAGTTGGCGCAAATGCTATCAACAACAGCAACAGCCTAAAAATCTGCAAGTCAGTGTCTCGCTTCCCAACTTCAAAGGTTTACCATTTCATATCTTTTTTTCTTTATAAAATAATAGGATGGTGAAGGGGGGCAACCAGTGCTAGCGAGCCTTCTGGGCCTTACTATAATGGTCTTACACCTGCTACAAAATGTTCGATTTCAACCATAACACATTTCGCACCACCCACAACCTAGAGGTCAGAGGTTGGCCAGCCGTCAACGTAGCCCCACCAAGATGCTAGTAACCACAAAATCTCCCCAAAGAGGTATACCGAAGCTAGGCAACATAACACGAACCGTTCAGATGTTTGCTCAGGACGTGCATCACTCATGAACTCATGGAACACGGATGACCACTTTACCACTAGGCCAACCACCTTAGCAGTAATTGTTTTCCATTTCTTTTTATCCCGCCAGTACCCAAAATAGTACATTCAGGAACTAAGAATAATTTGCACTCCCTTTTGGTATCTTTCCTGGCCTAACAATGAATAGAGCCATCTTATGTACTCTTTTATCAAGCCACCTTGGCGGTTAGAAGATTAGCTTTAATTAAGCTGATAAGGGTTTTGGGTCTCTTATGCTATATAAACAAAGCCATCTTATCTACTCTTTTATGAAGCCACTGGATAAAGATGTAAACTCCAATCTCCTTTCTTTCCCTCTCTCTCGAAGATCCTCGAATATTAGCACAACCATTACAAATAGAACTACTCTCCTAAGAGAATTTCAGGAGAAATGGTGATACCAATACAAATAAATCACTAATGCTTGTGTTAAAGAGTATTAGTTTCATAGAATCTGTCACAAACTAAATATGAAGGCATGGCCTAAAGAAGATATGATTGATGGGCTGTCCCAACCCAACAAATCCTAATGACCATCGAAAGGATCAAACTTTTAAATTAAGTGAAATTCCTTCTCTCTTGATAAAAATCTTCAAGGGTGTAAACTTAGTATCTTTGTCTTTAAACATAATGGGAAAGAGGATAAAACACCAAACAGCTTCTCTCACCTCAATTTTCCAATGTAGGTGTTACTTGATCTTGATACGTTATCCGCATCCATGGAGATCACATACTCAGTGCAAGTAGTTCTCCTTGTCCGTTTTGCAGAGAGAAGGAACTTGCCATTCTCAACCAACAGAGCTGCAAAGAGATAGGATCGACAATCATTAAGCCCTGTGCATAAATAATAAGAACCAGGGAACTGATTCAAATAGGAGGCGATTATCTTTTGATAAGTGAGATGAGAGGGTGACTATAATGCCTTAATATAAGCCTTCAGGTGACAAACAGAAAACAACAAAAGGAGAGGCTTCTTAGAAAGGAAGGACCTCTAAAATCATCAGCACATCCATTCAAAGATAGTTTGATCGCTTGAAGACATAAGAACAAAAGTGAGTACCACTCTTCAAAATTAGATAAAGAGTCTAAAATTGAATTGCAAATCCCGGTTCCCTGTGTTTACCGAATTGCATTTTCCTACAGAACAGTTCTCCCCAAGCAGTTTATCGAATCCACAAAGGCCCACAGAGAAAATTGGTCCAAAGATTAAAAAAAAAAAAAAAGTAAACCTTAAAATTCTCTTTAAACATCTAGACATTTCTAAATATAAACAAGAATGCATAAGTAAGAACAGCATGATAGGAAGTGTTTCTTGACCATCAGGCACTAACGGTAGCATTAATACACTAGGACCCACTGGTGCAAACAAAGGGAACTCTAGCAACCTTGACTGTTTTATAGCTAAAGAGCCGTAAATCCACTTTCTCAGTCTAGTAATGTACAGACTCAACAGGATTCTTCAAAGTGGATTTCCTCCACTGTACACAAATAAGAAGGTTTTAATGACAAAATTATACTAGGTATACATTCAAGATTAAATTCTGAACTTTGGAATCTCCATTTAAGTCCATTAAAATAAAAATATATGGAGTTCAAGTTCAGCAAAGGTAAGACTCCAGGTGACTTGGTAGTAAGAATTGTAAACCAGGATGTACAAAGGAGTTAAGTGATTAAGTAATCTTGAATCTACTTTGTGAATAGATGAATCGAGATATTGGAATCTCAAGAACCAAACACAGGCAGGATAAAGGAGTGGAAAGATGCATCTGGTGTGTTCAACAATCGCAAAAAGAAACTTAAGGCTAAGTACAAAGGAGCAACACGGGCAATACAGAAGTATAATAAAAAAGGAATTGATGAGTTGAAACTAACTATGGGATAAGATTTCAAATAGCAACATTCATGGAAACGAATTATGGCTGCAACTATGGACAAGATGAAAGAAGTTTGTTCAAGGTGATGGGACACATAGAAAGACAACGTTTGCATGTTTGAATGAAAGATGCAATTCTAGAGTGCAGATTAGAGCTACAAGGAATAAGGAAGACTTGAAAGCCATGGAACAAGGCCGTAAAGAGAGATCTTGACTTTTTGGATCTTTTCTTTTTAATGATAATTAAGATATCATCAAGAAGGTAACAAGGGAGTATCACCCCTATACAAACGGCTTGGAGTGGAAGCCACCCACATACAAACTTATGCATAAAAGACTGTTTCTAACCTCTCCAACAAACTAGATGAAGGCTTCATACAAAAATGAGCGGAATCGAGTGAGAAGATCCACATAGTGAAGTCATAGAGAAATTGGGATGAAAACTGATGTTTGTTTTTTCTGTTGTCTGGCTTACACAGTGAGTTTTTTGCATCTCTCTGCCATGAACTTGGCTTTCCATTCACTCTCATTGTGCAAGTAAGACAAGTAAAAACTGAAGAGCTGTTTTTGGTTTTAATATTTGAGATGAAGGGAAGGAGCAAAGTGCTAGAAGACAAGTCTAATTCTATTTTTTCATTAAATTGGATGAGTGGATAAGGAAGGTCATTTATGAGAAGCTTTTGTGAATACCTTCAGATCAGGTAGAGGTCTGGTCATCTAATGGTTGTAAAATTAACTTCATTAAAGTTGTAAGGTGAGGTGATTAAGAAAGGTTCCTCTTCTCCCTTGGATGAGTAGGATAAGAACGGTCATTTATGAGACACTTGTGCAAATAATTACCTGGATCATGTAGTGATTTTAAGTTTGACAACCTAAAACACTGTAACTTAATGATTTTGTCCATGAAGCAATTTTTTCCTGATAGATCGTCTATTTGGCTTTAAGAAGGAAAACCAAAATAAAAAATGAAATCTGCACAATTAAGAAGGCGAGAAAAATTGTATCTTTGCATGGGATTAACCAAATGGAGATGAATTCAAAACGAAACATCTATTGATACACAACTTTTAGCCAGACATGGCCTCAACAAGTAGTATAGCATTTTAGACCTAGTTTATAAGAAGCTATGCATTCATAAATCAATGTAAAAACAAAACAGGGTCTGAGGGCATGCAGAATAATTTCCAAATATCAAAGATTACAGACTTTTAATGTAAAAGCACAAACCCCCAACCCTCCTCCCCCCCCCAAACACGGCCCAAAGTAACATTTCAATTAAATTAGTCTCCTTCACTTATACAAAGAAACTAGCCAGGACTATTCAAAAAACTCAATACTAACTAGATAATTAAACTTTCCAAGTACAGATCACTAAAGCTGTCTACTTTAAATTTCAGACACCATGGCCTTTATCATAAACAACACTCGAATATCTAAGCAACCGTTCACTTTTGGAATACCCAAGGGATGCAAGACAAGCCAACAAGCAATTCATTTTCGACATCTGTAGTTAGAAAACTGGGAACTTACCAGGGCTAAGGCAGAGGAAGAGGCGGTAAGTCAAATTAGATTTGTCCCTTTTGATAAAACACTGAATAGCTCCATCCCGAGGTCCTGGCTGTCCGAGACAATTGGGGAAACTTTCGTCAACTCACCAGCTAAAAAGTAGAACAGAAATATTCACTACGAGTGGCCCCAACAATGAAATCTTTAAGGAAAGTACCTGCTTCAGTGAGACAGGGAAAGTAATCTTGCCAGAGATTTCAGGACATCTAACAATTTCCTTGCACATTGCCCTCCATGATCTGCAAACTCCAGCACAGGCAACAACATGTTTCCGAGCAGGCCAAGTGGTCTCGCTCGCCTCTAATCTCCTGATAATGTCGCGTAAAAGCTCAGGAGGAAGGCTGGCCCATCTGCTCGTTTGGATTGCCAGAGGCTGATCATGGAAATCTTGAGAACCATGTGATTTCCCTCTTATGTGACCAGGCAACCTCACCTCAAAACTTCGCCTGGATAAGCTTCCAAACCCATCCCTTATGTCACGAACTATGCTACGGAAAGACATTTGCTCCAGCTCAGCGACAGATTAGGAACGTTAGACTATATTCTAACGTGGCTGCATCAGCTCGTCTTCGCTTGAGTCAAACAAAGATGACGAACTGTAATGTACACATATCACATCAGCTAAAACAAACTCAAACTCATGACTAAGGCTTAGTATCTAAGAAAGACGACGCCATAAAGGAACATAGAGTGGGAATATCTCATTGCAAGATAAGGAGATTCGCAAGAAACCCTAAGAGACCTAAAGCAGCTCAAAATATGGAGGCTTTGCCAGTGGTGACTTTTGAAGGGCTTTGGACCCCATCGGAAACCCAATTTGCCATTAAATCTAACCAAGCTATGCCTACCCCAAGTGGAGAATCCACAAAAAGAATTCACGAAAACCACAAAAACAATAAATAAAGAAAAAGCTAATCAGACATAATCCCCCATTACAGAGCCCTATGGAGATCCTAATAGCATTATTATCCAAGTCAACACGGTGCTTTACAACAGAGCACCCACTATTACGCATTAAAATGACAATCTCCCGTGAGTACACACTTCACATTTAGCATTAGCAAAAAAAAAAATATATTCTTGTCTTCGACATGTTCTCTAAGGTATGGGCTGGCCACAAAAAAATAGGCCGACATCTTCGACCTACAGTCAATCTTTAAGAACAAGTAAATGATCTCCTCCTAAAAATACCACAGAGAGTCGAATTCCCGCCTCGTGAAGTCTCCGTCAGTTCAATTCGAGCAAACAACTAAAGGGCTTCATCACATACGAGTCGGAAAGAGAAATTTTTCAAGTAGCGAACCTGCAGAAAAACCAGCTCAAAATGGCGGAACCCGACCTCGGCGAGTCCTAATTCAGGCGAAATCGCTCTTCCCGTCGGCCGCAAGCCCAACCAGTCCCAGCGAGACCGACGAAGATCAGAGCTCCCAGACACGCTCCCGCGCGAAACGGAACGAGACTGCCGACTCGACCTTCCGCTCCTGCTCCAGTTCAACGCCGGAAAAAGGACGGTCAGAAAAAGCCGAAAAACCACGCGGAAAAAGAGGAGACGGAAGGGATCAACGGAGCTCACGAGCCGAGCAGGAGCCGCGAGCGCGCGCGCGCGCGCCCCGAGACGAGGGTTTCGAGCTCGGAAGAATCGAGAAGCGGGGGGACGGAAGGAGATCAACGGAGGCGGCGCGCGACCGGAGATTGCATGCTCGCCGGCGGAGGGATTTCGCCGGAACGAGGAAGCTTCGAGATTTGTCTTCTCCGATCGTCCACTTCGCCACTCACTCTCTCTCTCTTCTATCTATCTTCTGTGTGACGCCAGCAATGGCGGACTGACGTGACCTTCGTCTCGTTATATAGGATTCCACGAACTAACCTTTTTACTTAAACAATAGAGAGAAATAAAAATAATATACTTTCCAATTTTGTTGATGTAAGAATGTGCTTTGTGTATGGGTCACGATGCAATTGGGATTATTCAATTGATGCCAAGGATAAGCTCAATCCCTAATATTTTTATAGTAGCCGCTAAAATTCAAATAAAATATCTCGAAATATGGAAATTGGAATTCCCAACCTGTGAAGCTATTGTTGGCGTCGAGAAATTACAAATGAATTCAAAATCGATTATTTTTATAGGGAATAGTTGACGGCATGAAAATGAATGTGATTTTTGTTGTAGTTTCCTTTTTCTAATTAAAGGTTACTGACTTCATGAAGAAGTTACTAATTATTTATGCATGGGATTTTTGCTCACACGAGTTTAAGGACTCTTTTTTAATATTTTGAAAATAACGAAAAATTATTAGAAATTATAGTAGTGGTCGAGATGGCTTGGATGAATAGTAGTAACGGTATTGAGGTGGCGAGCAAGCAAATCTAGGATCATGCATAGTGAAACTTGTTGCGCAATAAAAATAAAGACACATCTAGCTCGTGGTGACACATTTCGCAATGAATTAATTGCATTCTTTTAACATATTAAGAAAATAATAATCCTTCGCAAAAGTGATGCACCTATTAAGGAAAAAAAAAGGATAGAATTCAAAAGTGCCAGTATTTCCAATACATAAGATATAGTTTATAATTTTCTATAGAGTGTAATTTCAAAGTGAAAGATTGTATCCGGAAATAATGTCGGATTAAAATTATAAATAAAGGGCCGATGAGTTAGGAGAGGGAAACAATTTATTTATACCGACCAAAAAATAGAAAGAAGGAGACCCTCATTTTGTCTACGGGGAACATTTTGTTAGGTCACCGGATATTTAATTAGCCCAATCATCCAACATAATCTAGAATTCGCTTATCCTAAGGACGCGTGTTGCTTTCTTTTCAATTCTAATTTTCTTTCTCTTTTCTTATAAAAATTGTCTGCTCTCATTTTCACGAACAATTCATAATCCAAAAGTCAATACCAAGACCGATTGCTAATCATAGATCAATCAAGCTTCCATTTTCCATACATAATTAACACATTTCTTTCGTTACAATCACTAATTTCACAAATCATTTCTGACTCAATCAAAATCATTCTTTCAAAATCTATGTGTGGTATTCATCTTTAGTGAAGATTTTAAATTCATACTAGTTTCTACACACATCAAACATATAATATATTATCTTCGAAGTCGTCTATTTTTCTTTTTCATCACCTTAATCTCCTAGAAAATCTGAGAAAATCCCACAAACCCCACCACGAAATTTTTAAATATTATATATATTATTATTTTTTTACTATAGAACAGACAGAACAACAAGAGTTATATAGTATTTTTGCAGGAATGCAAAGTCGACACGCAACACGAAAAAAGGAGAACGCATGACCTAAGCAGGATGATGCGTACCATTGAGTAAATATTATATATATTAACTGGGCCGACTTTAATGTAATTTTGCAATCGTCGTTCTTGATAAAATCAAGGGTAAAATGACGCCAACTTATTTACAGAGTTAGGTCTACCCTTCCAGATTATGTTATGAAATTTAATGAGCTATCCTAAATAGCAGCACGTAAGCAAAATCAATTGGATGCTCGTGTTCGAGATATGGATTGATGACGACTTAATCTGAAAATTTAATCTTCCTATCTTCTAATCCGCGATGTTGTAATTACTGTTCATCAGCTACATGATCGAATACACACTCCGACATGGGATAAATATGGGTCACCTCTCCCTCCTCGTTTGCCTTCCCCCGCCAGCAGTAAACAAGCTGCCGCTGCGGCTCCGATGACCGCCCTTGTCGGGGCGCAAAGCTCGCATCCGGGTCGGGGCTCGCCGCTCGTGATGATGGTCTAACGCTGTTTTGTGCTCGTGGCCGGTAATGAAAGTGACAATGTAAACTTTCTTGTTGTGGCGGTGCACAATTACTAGACAAATAGAACGACGAGCACCGGATATAACAAATAATTAACACGAGAAGTCATGGTTTAGATTTCTTATCTCTAGTTTATGCTCATGTTATTAGAAAATAGTTTCCTGTTTGGTTCATTGAATAAAGTTTAATTAGAAAGTAGTTTTCAAAAACTTATTTTCAAGGAAAATGATTTTATTTTTATTACGTTAGGTTGTGTTTTGCCAAAAAGAAAAGTGGAAGTCATTTTCGATCTTTGTTACCAGAAAATATAAGAGAGGAAAAGTCTTAAGTTCAAACCCGCATTTTCAGACTTGGACTTGGTTGTTAAGGTCTCAGGCTTGGCCATCACAATCCCAGATGCAGGTATTGGGGTCCTGGTCTTGACCTCAGGCAACTTGGCTTGATCGGCGGGACCCCGACGCAAGCCTCAAGGGACTCCATCACATGCATCGGGGGCTCAAGCTCAACTTCAAGGGATGAAAGAACTTATTTTTTAGGAAAATGATTTTATTTTTATTGTGTTAAGTTGTGTTTTGCTAAAAGAGTGGAAGTCATTTTCAATATTCGTTACCATAAAATATAAGAAACACACGTTTGAGAAAAAGTTTTAAGTTCAAACCCAGATTCTAAGTTTTGGTGTTGGAGACTTGAGCTTGGTTGTCAAGGTCTTAGGTTTGGTTGTCACAATCCTAGATGCAGGCATTGGGGTCTTGGTCTTGACGTCATGCAAGTTCGGCTTGATCGGCGGGACCTAAACCAAGCCTTCGAGGATTCTATCATGGGCACTTGGGGACTCAAGCTCAACTTCAGGGTCCCTAGGCTAGCCTTGGAGGACCCAGGTAAGGAATTTCGATTGATTGTGACAAAATTTAATCGTTTTCATTAACGGTCGAGACGCCTAAAAATGAAGAAAATATTTTCCGCCAAATAGGCAAACGCCTTCAGTTACTCTTACGTGTCTATGGGTACACATTTTTTTGTATTCACAATGGCGACATCGTAGAAGGCAAAATCACAAAAATTGACCTTCATAGAATTGATTTAAATCAATTTACGTCTTTAGCAAGGGACTTTATTTTAGTCAAAATTGAGCGTTGGCTCCGATCCTCTACTCAACCATAGGCTACAAGCTGTCTTTCTTTTCTTTTCTTTTCTCCTCCCCTCTTCTTCTTTTCTCTCGATCTGCAGATGTGAGGGTTGAATTGTCACTCAGTTAGATGGTTAAGACTTGCGCAAAGACCACGGTGTTAGAATGATGATGCAAAATCAATATAAGCGGCGCTACGCAAAGCATGCATTACTACATTGCCATTCTTAGAATTATGAAAAGCGTTATTATCCCCTGCGTCCACTGGAGTGATATGACTTTTTCGTATTATATATGTTTGGCAAACACTTGGGGTGCATCTATATGTCTTAAGTAGTGCATGTTTCCGTTGATAATAGTATATTATATAGACAATGCTGGGTGATATTGTGAATGATTATATCATTCATATATAATTTAATTTATTACAGGTTTTTCATAATTTACACTAAATGAGAAAATCCAGCCATTACATCACATGACATGTTTTTTTTGTCGATACTGGTATATTGTGTAGACGTGCAGGGTGATATTGTGAATAATCATATCGGTCATATATAATTTAATCTATCTCAGGTATTCCATAATTCACCCTAAATGAGAAAAAAATCATACCCATTACATCACCAGTAATTCCACGCAAAGTTGTCATATCAAAACTTGCAAAATCAGCACCGTGCAAGGATTTCTACTGCCAAAATTAGTAGCTACATGGAAAGCTCCTACAAGATTGAGTGTGACCAAGCATGATATATCTTTTTTTTTTTTTATATGTAATAAAGCAAATCTTAGGAAAACCTAAAACGACATTTGAGAGATCAAACCCTTTTTGCAGTAAGACTTGATCATATGTTAATCTCCAAAATATCACTCCTATGTGGGTTCCATGGTGGAAGATAGAGCTCTATTCCAACTTTTCTTTACCATTGAATTGCATATTATAATTTTTTTATTTTAATCGTGCCCCAATACTCACAATTTTTCAGCAAATAAACAAACCTTGATTGTAAATACGGATCAAGATCATTGTGGCCCAATGAAGGCCCAAAACTTAATGGGATGGGCTTGCTATTTCCTCAGAGAGAGAATATCTTCGAGGTCAACCTATGTTGACCGTACTTGTGATTGGAGGCCATCATTTGCGTATCAAGTCTAAAGTGCTGATGTTGCTGAATTCAAGCAATTACTTTAAAGCATGCCAATCATTAAACTAGGTCCAAGTGAAATTGATGTATTGGCATGCGATAGGCCAGTCCCATCCTAAGAATATATGCATTCGCCTATAGCGCACGGTACTATATAATTAGTTCAAAAAATAGATGAAGTTTTAAAGGGACATATACTGTTCACTTAAAAAAAAAAAAAAAACGTTTCTTATTCGTATTAATAGGTTTCTAAAAGATTTGATAAATGTAAAAAGAAGGGAAAAAGTTAGGGTTGTAAGTGGTTTGGTTTGGTTAGGGTTTTTTTGGAAAATTGAACCGAACCAAACTGGTAAGGAAATTCATTAAACTAAACCGAAATCTGATCAGAACAAACCTAAATCCCAGTTCGATTCAATTTGGCTTTTCAATTTTTGTTTTTGTTATACATTGTACCCTTTCAATAATTTTTTTTTTTTCATTTTTTATAAAACGATTTTATTTTTTTATTATTTTTTCCTTTTCTTTCTTTTTCTTTTCTTTGTCTTCTTCTTCTTCATTGGCTTGTTGCCAGCCATGTTGATGGCCGATCACTAGCCAGAGGTGAGGTCGAGCCTTGCTAGCTTGCTCACCAATGTCGGGCGAGGTGGAGCCCCGCCATAGGCCGATGACCGGATCGATGAGGCTTGCCTAATTTGGTGAGCCTCGCCACAAACCTCGTTGCTCCTGGCGAGGCTCCAGCTTGCTTCCTTGGCAAGAAAAAGAATGAAAAAATAATAAAAATTTTAAAAATCAATTTTATTAAAAAGAAAAAAATAAAAGGAAAAGGTATTTGATGAAGGAAGTAAAATGGAAAAGGTATGAGAAATTTTAGATTTTATTGGTTTGGTTTAGTTACAAAACCAATTAAAAATTTTGATTTTTAATATTATCTCGAACCGAATGAGAACGAATTGAAAAAAGAAAAAATTGAACTTTTCGGTTCGGTTTTTCCATTTTTTAACACCCTTAGAAAAAATACTACAGAAGTTCTAAACCTAACATATGAATAAAATCAAGTTCTAAAGCATCCAATTGAATCAATGAAAACTATATTGAAGGGCTTTGTTCTTTTCCCTCTATCGGCAAACTCCCTTGTCTTTCAAAACTCTTCCCTCTTTGGAAGTTCTCCTATTTTTCTTAGTCTTTGATTTTATTTTTCTTAATTATGATTATCTTTTCTTTTCTCTTGCGACTTGTTTTGGCAATTGTGTGTGTGAATAAATTTCTACAGCTAATCTTAGGTGAACGTGAAGACCAGTTTGGCCATTCATTTAGTCGGCAACCATCAAGGAGGATATTTGTGACGTGGTTCCATAATCTTTCCAAGATTAGATTGCTCCCCTCTCCTGATTTAGATTAACGTTTAGATTCGACAGTCATACTATTCCGAACTAGATCGGGATGTAAATTTGAGAATTTCTTATATATATTTGATCAATGTTCTTTCAATATATTGATGTTGGTGTCTATGCAAGACGATGGTAATGAAAATGCTGAATCTATATGTGCATTGCAAGCTGTTGTAAATGGAATGGAAGATTTTGATGTATGTTTATCACCAAATCTAGTGCTTGGCTACTAAACATTTACAGTGGTAGATTTGTTCCACAATTTTTCGAGATTTGCTAGGCTATATACATCTTGAATATTATGTTAAAAAGTGAATGGAATCTTTCTTTTTGACAAAAATAAAAAATTAATGTAGTCATTTAACCCTTTTTTTTTTATTTATAAAAATGCAAACAAACCTGCATGGTGGAACCAAAGCTTGATTTTCTTATGTTGGTTACTTCCTATGGAAGTTAGTATATTCAAAGTGCTGGTAAATTATGCCAATAAAAGTTAATAAGTTAAAAATTACTAAATTGTAGATTATTAAAGTGTTGGTAAGTTACCATTAACTTAATCGAAGAAAAATTGCCCGTTTTTTCTCTTTTATTGACATTTTTTTTTACACTTGTCAATATTTATTGGAAATTGATGTTGGGAGAATGAAATCCATTTCTTTAGGCACGGAATAGAGTTCCATTTTGGGAAATGGAAAAATTCCGATGTTCAAGAAAGGATAAGATTCAAATTCCTTCATGGGTGATTTGAGGAATGGCTTGGGAAATTAATAACCCACTACTATACTAATTTAAAATGAACAAAATTTGGATATGTTCCACATGCCATTCATACACCAAATTAGACCATACTAAATATTTACCATTATTCTTTTGTGGGTCCAAACGCAGTCTTGTATTACCCAAACGACATCATATTTTTTCAAGGATCCACTAAAGAGAAAAACTCACGGAAAAAACGGACGGTTATAGTGTCAGTGCGTGTTTCAGCTGCTAAACGCAAAAAAAGGAAGTACAGAGGCGCCTGTCATATCACCATTTTCCCCCTTCAAAATGGCCAGATTCTCCATCGTTATCCGGCGGCATTGCGCGATGCTAAGAAAGGAAGGGCTTTGTTCATCCTTCTTCACTTCGATTTTTTTTCGTAGTTTCCTTTTTTTTTTCTATTTCAAGAAAAGGGAGGGAAGTGGATAACGATAAAAGGAAAGGGAAAAATATCTCGAGCTGGAAGGAGGAAGGAGGTTGGAAGCAAATGGCCATTGATGGCAACAGCCAAGGAGGGGGTCTTCCCTACACTTGTACAATTCGCTGTCCATTATCATTCATCTCCATGTTTCCGAACGCGACCCGTCGAGTTCGTGGGGCCAAAACTTCTTTTTGTGGTTGGACCACCGCCCCCCCGCTCCCTTCATTGCCTTAACTTCACCAAAGTTGGACACCAATATGGTAGGGCATAGGCAAGTGAAAGGAGATGATAATTATACACATATGGATTGAAATGTGTGGAATCTGACGTACGTAGATACAGCTCGTGAGAACGATTGGAACCAGTACCGACGAGACTGCAGTCGGGATGGCAAAGTAAAGATGTAATTACCGTCGCTAGAACGATGATACATTCAATATGTGACTATACATACGGTAAAAAACTAATGCAAAAACATTCTTAGAATTCATTGTAAAAGTTTTTCTGATGTGGTTAATATTATAATTTACTGTTATACGAGTTGATCTAATAAGATTAGATATAAAAATTCTTAATAAATTTAATATGAGATTGCTAGTATTGATCGAGTAAAGTCCGATCTATGATAAGAAAGTTTGTGACTGAAAGCTCTATAAATAGTTTTCAAATTTCTCTTCTAATCCTAAAAACACGCACCACCTCATAAGAAGAGAGTACAGGATAAGGAGGGTGATAGAGAAGAAGGCTTGAAACTTAAAGCGACTGTCGATATCCCGCATCAAGAACAATGATCTCCAAAATAGTTGCACAAATCACTTCTTCTCCGTTATCATGTTCTTGAATCCTGGTGATGTTGGGGTACTGATTTCGAGGCTAACATCCATATAATGTATCGGACAAATAATTATTATCGAAATTATACATCTCTAGTATCTTCGTCGAATAGTCATAATGGAGGATGGGGGTGGTCCTAGAATAGACGCTATATGTGAGTTCTAGTGAAACTCTATATATCTCACTGGCACCGCTTGAATTTGACGAATGGGATGCCCTACCTTCGGCCACCACGCCTTTAAGTTGCTAGGGCATGATGTATTTAATCTTAGAACAATGTTAGATTTTGCTACGCACCTAAATAAGTCACCAACCAATGTAGGTCGTCAATAGCTATTTTTCTTCACCATTTTTTTTTTAACTACATGATAATTTAGCGACCGCCGCCAAATAATGGATCGATACATACCAAGAAGTAATTAAACCTCCACGATTTAGTCATTTCATGTGAAAAAGTGACTTCTTGATGATTTTAACGCGTGATTAGTGAATAACTTAATTAGAATAATCAACACCGAAAATCAGAACTCTGTGTCAAAACTTGCTCGTGCAAGAAAAGCGACACAAACCCAAATTCTCTATTAACCACATCATTTACACCAGAAATGAAAAATCTTATCCTGTTCTACATGTATCTCTATCCCCAATGTGAAATTTTATTTTCTCAACCCCAAAAAAATCGTAATAAATTATAAATAAACATGAAAGTCCGCTCACCTTTATCTGCAACAAGCCCATTTCACTCTTGCTTCCGCATGAATCCGTCCACCGCATACCGACGGGATCCGACCAGTTCATCGATCCCCACGGAGTCTTGCCTGAACCCGGTGAAATTAGCCAAGTCTCACTCGGTTGCGTCCATTGAAGATGGTTTGCTAGCCACGATCTCGAACTCGCGCCCGTCGTCGTCCCCGTCGTCATCCTCGCCCTCCTCTTCCTCCCGATCGATATTGCTGGGGTCGTCGTCGTCGTCGTCATCTTCTTCTTGGTTTTCACCAATGTGGTCCCCTTCCATCTCATCCATCTCTTGCTGTTGCTGTTGTTGTTGCTGTTGCTGCAGCTGCTGCGGAGGCGGCCACTGCTGTTCCGGGGCCACCATCAGTGGAGCTGCCGTGCTTATCATCGGACTGAACTGAGTGGTGCACGTGAACAGCGTCGAAGAGCCGTGGTCGCCGCTCTTGCTGCTCTTCTCTCGGTATAGCTCGTCGAGCTGCTGGAAGTAGGGGCACGTCTTGGAGTCCTCGCGACGCTTCTTGTTGGATTCCTTCACCTTCTTGAAGTACTTGTTTATGTTCTCCCACTTCTCCTTGCACCGCTTCGAGCTCCGCTCGTACCCGAGCCTCCGCATTGCCACCGATATATCCTCCCACAGCGGCCCCTTTGGCCCGTTCTCTTGGTACTTCCCATCGAGATTCGTTCTCAACCTTATCAGTGCCTCGACCTCCACTTTCGGCCACCTAGAAGAGCTCGCCGCACCACCTCCCGGGGGGGTCGCAAAATGCACCCCATTGTCGGCCTTTGGGACTTCGATGCTCCTCATCTGAGATGGAAGGGCCGCCGCCGCCGCCGCCGGTGGCGGCACCGTGGATGGTTTTGGTGTAGCTGGGGTTGGCACTGCCACTAGCTGTTGCGACAGCGGGTTATTATTCTGGGCCGGCGAAGACCTGCGGCTTTGCTGTTCCGCCATCTTCTGCAAGAACGACATGACCGCCGTATCCTTGGCTTCGGCAGCCAACCTCTCTTGGGCCAGGATCTCGCGCTCCCGGGCAATCCTCGCGGCCTCCTGCATCCACCACGACTCTTCTCGGGCGGCCCTCTCACGCTCGCACTTATCGATCATCTCCAGGAAGCTGCGGTGCAGCTCCTCTTGCTTGTCCATCACATCCTTGATCACTCTCTCGAAGAAGTCCCTCCACCTTCTCTTCCGCTTATTTGGACGTTTTCCTCGTGGCACCCCCTCATCCGAGAATGTCGATGACGAGGTCGAATTGGAGGCGGGCTCTCCAGGCCGGGCGCCCCTGGGGAAACCAGAGTTCGGTGGAGGAGGAGGAATGACAACGGTAGGGTTTGAAGGTGGTGGCAAGGGAGGCATCGTGAAGTTTAGGACGGTGGAGGAAGTGGCCAAGTTATTCTGTGGGATAATATTGATGTTGTTGTTGTGGTGGTGGTTACTCATGTGGGTTGTGGATAATGGAACGGCGGCGGTGGGGACGTTAGGGATGCTGTGAGGCCCGATCACCGCCTGCATTGCTGGGGGCTGTGCTGCCGGAGCTGGAGGCCTTGGTGGTGGTTGCGACGAGTGGAGGGTGTGATTCTCGAAGGCCTCCAATTGATCGAAGAAGCGGTAGGTCTTGCCCTCGTGCTTTCCGGTCCTACCGTCCTTGGTGCGCTTGTGGTACTTGAAGACGTTCTCGAATTTCTCCTTGCATTTCTTGGCACTCCGATGATACCCAAGCTCGCTCAGCTTCCTGTGAAAACAACAGTCGCAGAATAAACAAATCCCACACTCGCATCCACGGACAAAAACATCAACAGCCCAAAAGTATCTTCCTCGAGCGCACAACCGCACGAGGGACATACAATTATCAAACAATGATCTGGATATTGAACTAGGAATAAGCAAGAGAGAGAGAGAGAGAGAGAGAGAGAGAGAGAGAGAGAGAGAGAGAGAGAGAGAGAGAGGCAAAAAGATAATTGAAAGGAACTCATCTGAAGTAAAAGCTTAACGAAGATTTCTCTTGTTTACTTCAACAGAAAAGCAAAGACAAGACAGCACAGACAAACGAGTTCCCTCGATCTGAACTCGACTCTCCCCCTCACCGAAAGTTCACCTTCATTAAATCCACATACGAGCAACCCCAAGAAGAAAAGGACAAAAGAACCGCACATGTATAGGCAAGATTATCGTCCTAGACCCTGGAGATATTCTTGAAACATTTGGAAAGTGGGGAGAAGATTCAAAAGAAAAGCAGATCTACTGCACCAACAACTTCGCAAACGCTCGAGCTTTCGCTTCAGATCGAAGTAGAAACAGCTAGGGAAGATAGGACTCGGAAGTCGAATTACCTGGAGACCTCTTCCCAGAGCGGACCCTTTGCACTCGAGTCCCGGAAGGTCACGTCCATGTCCGACCTTATTTTCAAGAGAGCCAGCGTCTCCTGCCTCGGCCACCTATTCCCGCCGCTCTCCTCCCTCCTCCTCCCTCCCTCCTCCTCGCCCGAATTCGGCGCGAAGCTGCCGATCTCGGGTGCCCCGGCTGCTGCAGCGATCGCTGCCACAGTCTCCGCCGCGTCGCCGGACGCTCCCGGCACACTCGGTGCGTCCCCCATCACAGGATTCTCTCTCTCTCTCTCTCTCTCTCTCTCTCTCCCTCTTGCAGCAGCTGAACGAAGATGTAATGGAGGGCAAGACAGGAGAGGAAGAGGGAACAAAACGAATCTACCAAAAAAAAGAAAAATAGAGAGAAGGGTTAATCCCCAACAAGGGTTTCTATGAGAGGAGAGGATGATCAGTTTGTGGTGAATACAGTAACTTTTTATATTTTTGAGGTGGGAGGATCTGCTTGTCAATCTCAAGAAGCTAGCTAAAGCTATTTTTTTTTTTATATATTTATTTCGGCTTTTCTTTAATTTATATATAGGAGAGAAAAAAACACATCTGAGTGTACTCTTTTTCTCTTTTCCTTTTAGCTGAGGAATCTGCAGATTTAAAAAATAAATAATTTTTTTGGGATGGTTGGTTCTTCTTAAATAAAAAGGAAAAAAGGGAAGAAATTTATAGTAGGGAGCCGATCTTGTCCCCCCTCAGTAAACTATAAAAGCGGCACAGAAGGTTGCGTAAAATAAATGAATTTTAAAATACGAGCGTGCTGAAAATAAGATAGATATAAATTTAACTGGTTTTGATTTATTTTATTTTTATTTTATTTTTCTCATGTCAACAGCTGCATATGGAGACAATAGTGATAATAAGTTGGTTTTTGTCTGTCCAGCTAAATTGAGTTAAAAGCCGGCCCATGTAGGCCACCCCTATTCCCTCTCCATTCTCTCCCCACTTCCTTGTCTTCTTTTTATATTTCATCCGATACGATCGGTTATTCTGAAAATTCAAATCTTTGGAAGAGTATTTCTTATAATGTATGTATATATATAGATGTTCATATCTTTGCATTGACATCTGTGTATATACGAGCATAACGCAAGAATCGATCTACCTTTGAGAAATCATATTATAAAAATTGTGAAATTAACAAGTTGAAAGCAATTTGAAAATCGATACATCTATTTTTGCAATGATATACATCTTTGTCAAGGAAGTAGCAAGGCAAGTTCCTAGCGCCACAGATTACCACCTTTAGAGTATACTAGAAAAAATAATTTCAATTAATTTAATGAAAAATACTTTCCAAATCCTTTTCAAAATTTAAACAAATTTATATTCGTTACGCAATCCATGTGAAAAGAGTCACACAAACTATTTGATTCAAAAGGATATTACAACCGACATATATAGTGTACTAGACATGATTAGTGTAAAAATCGATTAAAAATGCATTTCTTTTTAAAAGAAATGAACCATCACGAGACTCTACATCAGAGTACGTAGATCTTGCCTGTAGATCGCATCTGATTGGCCGTGACTGAAATAATACATGGTCATGTGAACATGGTCACGGTCACATCATTTGAAGCTCAGCTAATCTCCTTTTACTTTCGATAAACAAGGGTTTTTCCTCGCGATTTCAAAGGCTGGCGGATCCACGTGGGGCCTCCAAATGACCTGTGTTTAGCGTAGCCCTAACATGGATCCAATTAGGCACTTAATCATTGAGGCCAATTACAGCACAAATCACACCGGATCGGCACGGCCGATTGCGATCCGAGTCCGCCCCTGCAGTCTCCCAATAGTTTATACCCGGTAACTCCCAAGTTCAACTGGCAAACAGAAATTTTAAAAAAAAATTGGGTATTAATTATTGTATTTAATAATTAATAATAGGAGTGAGAATGTGATACTCTCTTCTTGTGGGCGCAGGCGGGGCCCTACACTGATCATGACCCATGCAGCTTTGACAAGTATAATATGTAGTTTTTATAATCGGGTGAATAAATATTGACAAAAGGGCATGAGCAGCCGATCTTGCGAGGAAAAAGATATTTAGATTTTTTTAAAGTGGGATCCACTATTTTGAATTGAAACTAGTTAGATGGTGGGTCAATTTTATATGGCCATGCCCATTTATGAATCGAAGTGAATAGTGGCCATTTTCGGTTAGGTCGTGACCTACCGTGACATGTGGTATTAAACTATTGAATGGCTTGGTGACATGATAATTATTGGAAAATTCAATGGCCATTAACCCACTTGCGGCATAATGATCTATGACGAATGATAAGCAAGAGGGCTAGTATACACCAAAAAAAAAACCCAATTTCAGAATTTCTTTTCTAATTCAGTAACAAGTTCAACAGAATTATTGAAAAAAAATGGTAAATACGGAACAAAAAATCTTATACTCTATTTTTTTTTTGTATTATCAAAAATCCTAAATGTGCCGACTCTGACACAAAAACTCTCAATTTTTTTTTGTCATGAAAAAATCCAAATTTATATATGTGCGACATATATACTATCTATTTTAGTTGCATTCAAGATATAATAAACAAAAATAGTTTGGAATATTAGTGTAATAATGGGCAAGCTTAAGGTTTCATTGACACAAAAAAAAAGTTTAATATGTTTATGTTTTGGTAGGTATGATTTGAGATTTTTTTGTGAAATTAACTCAAAAAAAATGGATAATACTCGATAATTATATAGCATCACCTCTCATATATATATATATATATATTTCTATTTATATGCGTATGTATATAGTTTAACATTCAAGCACTATTCATGAGTGATTGGGGAGTCATTTCCATCATTATCAAGAATGAAGGGGGGGGGGGGAGAGGGTGGACATTGCCGTTGGCGCAAGTTGCTGTACTTCTTTGTCAATTAAACTCCAGCACGACTTCATCCATACGCACTTGCACTTGAAAACGACCCCCCAGAAGAAAAAGTTTCAAATAAATTTGCCTTCACGCGCCGGTTAACAAAAATACATAGAATACCCCATTTTTCAATTTCAACGACAGCCCGTCCCAAAATTGTGGATGAGACTTGAAGGCCGGGAAAGAAAAAAATATCCGAGAGCGATGACGTCATAAAAAAGAAAAGTCCATCCATCCCAATCTTTAACCAAGGTGAGAATATATTATATTTTATAGCTAGCCTCGCTGCCGTTTGTCCAGATTATTAGGGTTGCACTGATCCTTTTTTTTTTGTCAGGGTTAAAGCGTGAGGAGAATCATGTGGATCTTCGCTTGCATCGCAAGGCATGCGCCATGCATCTCCATTCCATCTTCTTTTCTTCGGTTCTTGCTGTCCTCCGCGTGGTGCTTCGCTGTCGCAGGACATTGGAGCTGGCGTGAGGAGTGAACTGTAATGGATCCCCCTTCGTGGGGCGGCTGAAGAGCTTCCCTTTGCAGGAGAGAGAGAGAGAGAGGAGAGAGAGAGAGGGAGGTTTACGTAATCCGAAAGCGTTTTTCACAGCCTGACAAGTACAACCGGAAATCTCTGTGTCAAAAGAACTAAATCTGTATCTCACATCCTGGATTTCCAGCGGGTTCGGCTCGCTGATGTTGATAAGAACAATGACGATGACAGAGCTGTACGGCCGCTTTGTAATGCATGTTATTAGGTTATTCTTGATTGGCCGAACATGGCTCGGTCGTCTGAGTGCTTTTCCAGTGTACCCAATCATTTTGCAAGAAAGAAACGCCCCAGAATAGATTCGGATCGAACAGGTCCTGTCGCAGTAGACACATGTATGATCAACGGCTCAGATAGGTTTTGATTTGATGAAGTCGGCTGTTGATAAGATCTATCCAACTTCGTCAATCAATCTGTCGGATCGATCTTTGCATCCTCATAGATAGTGCTCTTAGATTCCGGTTCATTTTCCTAAGTTCGGCTCCATCTCAAATAATATGGAAGCCGTTTGATGACATTTGGTACGAACAAATTAGGAAACGTGCATTTGAGAAAAAGGTATCGAGTACAACCCTAGGTTTCGAGTTCGGACATTGGGTCCAAGGCCGGCCTTGAGGGACTCTCTCGGTGTTGGAGGGACTCGGGGTTGGCCACTAGGGTCCTGGGCTTGTCCTTAGAGACTTGATCTCAAATGCTGCAAATCGGGGCACAACTAGTGAGGTCCCAATCTGGGTGCTAGGGACTTGAGCATGGATATTAAGGAACTAGGCATGGGCACCCGATTTGGACGACCTTGGCCTATTCCCAAGGGACTTAGTCCTATCAAGGCCTTGGGTCACTTGAGCCTGAAATTTTCTCGACTTCAGTGACCTAGGCACAAGCAAGAACAACCTAGGCGCGAAAAGCCGAGTAGTCCCGAGCTGGTCCTAGGGACACAAGCACGATCGCTGGGTACTTGGGCTCTCATGCCTAATTATTGGGGTCTAAGGTACAAGCACTGCGGTTTCATTGTATTTTGAAAATGATTTCTAAGTTTTTAAAAATGAAGTCTTTTTTTTTTTTTTAAATTTTATGAGGGTAGATTTTTCCTTAATTATGATTTTTTTTTTCCAGTGATTCATTTTGATTGTCATTTTTCTAAGCTATGCAAATGCCGAAAAATATTCTTGACAACAAATTATCTGTGGAGCACGCGGGTCGCAGGACTATTCTTTTGTGACCCCGGAAAAAACGGCCTTCATTTAATGGATGGAACACGGAATGTTCAGGTAGCCAACTAGCCACGGACCGAACGTACAAGATACGGCCAAGGCCTGATATAATTAGCATTTGATAGTATACAGGGACTATCGACCAGAGCAGTGTACGACAAAAAAAAAAAAAACTTGAGCAGTGTGTCTAAACTATATAAGCGAGCCAATTCCAGGATAACTAAATAAACCCTTCGTACAATACTTAATATTATCCTTATTTGCATCTATTGTAAATGCAATAATTCTAAGAGTACAAAATTACGTTATCACTCAATTTGTAAACATTATCATCGCGATATTTAGCTGTTTCCATTGAAATGTCCCTAAAAGTCAGAGTACAATGGACCCCCCATATGCTTCAATGGGGGAAAAAAAACCTTATCTATACGTATAACCCGAACAAAAATGGCAGGTTTTTAAAAAGAAAATATGCAAGCAATAATTCAGTGCACTGGATGCAGTCTAATGTATGGCACAGAAATAATTAATTTAATATATTATCACAAGAATTCAAGTAAAAGTATCCAATCAATCATATAAACCCGTAATTTTCGGCGCACTAACTTTTCTCGTAGAAATACACATATCGGAAATTAGATTGTTTTACATTAAATATGTTTAGAATTAGCCTTCTCAAAGCGCCCGTTAATTTCAGATATTATTATCGAAGAAAGAAAAGAGGGTTTAGAGAATTTTTATTTTTATTTTTTTTTTTTAACCTTTTGCCACTCCTCTCGAACTCGTGGGAAAGATTGCTTGCTCAGACATCATCATGTTGGCTTTGCAGAAAAGGGGATTGATTAATGATGGTGGAGTTCGGAATCTGTCTGAAGATGCCTGAGAAAATGTGCAGATTCACATGTGAAGAAGAAGGTGGTAGCAACGTGGTTATTTAATGAAGGAGGAGTCGTGCATGTGGATCGCCAAAACGTAATGCTTTGCCATTAAACTAACTGGTCAGCACTTAGGGTCCGTACGAACTAATTTCTCTTTTTCTGCTTTGCCTCGTGCATTGCCCAAATTACAATTATCTTAGGGTTTTGTTCTCTCTCTCTCTCTCTCTCTCTCTCTCTGTGACATTAAAGATTGGAAACTGGTTTTTTCATACCCTAAAGAAGAAAAGATCAGACCAGGTTTTTTTCCTATTATTATGATTTTGATTGTTGTATGAAATTAGTGGAAAGATAAAAATTTGAAACATTGTTTGAATCTGTAAGAATTGTTGAAAAGTTTATATGTACATACACATGCCAAACATTCGCATTTTTGTAAAAGTTTCGAGTATTGCGGATGTAAAGGGAGAGGGTTTTTTTTTTTTTTCTATTATTATGATTTTAATTTGTTGTAAGAAATTAGTGGAAAGATAAACATCTAAAGCATTGTTTGAATCTGTAAGAATTTTTGAAAAGTTTATATGTACATACACATGCCAAACATTCGCATTTTTGTAAAAGTTTCGAGTATTTCGGATGTAAAAAGAGAGAGATTTGACCAAATGAATGATAAAAGATAAAAGTCTATTGAAACAAATAATTCTATTTAGTTACATTTACTATGCAAAAAAAAAAAAAAAAAAGTAAATGAGTCAATGTTGTTTATACTTTTTTTGTTTCACGAAAAATCAATTATATGAAAAATATTCTCATGAAAATGATTGTTTATATTACTTAAATAATTAAATATTTTCATGAATGATGAAAATATTTTTCGTTTATTCATTTTTGTAAGTAATAAAAATAATTAATTTTAAGAAAATGTCTTCTATATCCTTTATTTTTCACAAAACAAGAAGAGTTTTAATGAGATGACAGCATAAGTCTTATGCAATTTAGAAATTAAAAACGTGGTGGGTTGTGCGTAACTATCCGTTGATACCTTAAACTTCCAGGATTGAATTGCCTTGTCAAATAGATCATTGAGGCTAAAGACATCGAAATGACAAGCTAGGGAAACAAAAGGTGGACACCCTCGTGAGGAAACCTAGTGACGAGGAATTCCATTTCTTCTTCAATAAATATACGAGCATTTATTTATTATCTTTATTATATATTATTCTTGTTTTTTTGCTGGATGTATATGATTGCATCGTGGATTGCTGCAAGTGCAAGTACTCCCTGCTACATATCCTGTCCCTCTTTTGTTCAATCTAACAAGAAATGATGTCACAACAAGTTATGTAAAATCATATCATCGTCCCAATAATTTTCTTCTGAACTTTACAGGCAGACTGGTAAGGGGGGGAGTTCTAAAGAAAATGTCAAGTAGCTAAGAATAATGGGAAAAAGAAAAGCCGAAATTTTCTAGGGCATTAATTAAATAACGTGAGCAAGGACTTTAACCTGCTGGCCCCGATCGAAAAAGTTACAGGCAATAGTACAAAATAAGTATAATAAATGTTAATAATTGTAATTGTGATTAGGATTTATTTGTGTATGTAGACAAAAAGGAGTTTACACCACATGATGGGCATGTGGATGTGAATGAACACTTAGCAAAGGGCACTGTCCACCATGTCTGTCGCCGACTTGGCCACACCCCCACGTGGATCCCTTTCTTCATCCCCATTTTAACCGCTTTTTTCTTCCTTCTCTTGCGTCCCCCTTTCATTTCATTTTATATTTTTACAGAATATTTCTCTGTTTCTATTTTGTGTTGAAATATTGAGCTAAAGATATAATTATAGGTACCATAGAATATTAATATGGAGGAGTCCTGATTATCTATGATTTTCACTTAAAGATGTGCATAACTAACATGGTTTCATTCACGTGAACTGTTTAAAGTAAAAGATAAGCTAGTTCTGATTCGGACACCTCTGATGTAAACGATTGTAATTTTCTGAAGTAAATTTTAGGTTTTGTGGCCTAATTCTGAGTATACCTACATGTTCTTTTTTTATTTAAGAAAAAAAGTAAAGACGACAATTATAAAATCACACCACTCCCCTCCGAATGTACGGATTCGATTAAGTGTTCACTTAATTATAGCATTATTCTTAGTATATACCTTCGGCCGAGGCAGATCAACATTATAAGAAAACAAAATTCAGGTACAAGAAACTTCATTTTCTTTTTTTTTTTTTGTGTGCAAATGTAAATAATAATATGTCCGGCCGCTTTTTCAACTGGATGTTTTATTCTATTCACGAGATCAGCCGAGCATTTCATGAATTTTAAATTTACAACTTACGGGTTTTCCTTATTGTATAAAAAATAAAAAAGTAAAAGACCGGTTCGTTTTTTAAAAAGGGTGAGATTTATCTCTCCGTCCTTAAATCCAGTTACTCTTATTTCATATATTTTGCAATCTTATTATGGTATTTCTTCGCTTTAAGAATTGAGATTATATCAAGTTAGGTATAACTTCACGTCTTAAATTTGCTCTCTTATATATACCATTTCAAAAAGTTGACACATCGGTTCAATTTTTCTTTTTTCGCGTGGCCCATAATTATTTTCCCTATCCTTTGCCCTCTTCCTTTTACAATGGCACCCCTTACCCAGATTATCCTGCTCTTGTCACCCTGTCCGCCGTTCCCACCAACCTCCGTCGGAGCCGAGCGACACCGCCGGCCATGTCGCTCAGTCACGTCTTCCCACCTCGCGCTAGCAGTGGCTGCACCGTCGCTCCTGGATCCTTGCTTCAAAGAACTTTTCTCCTACCTATTCTACACATTCTGTATCATTATCGAAGTTCAACGTATCATAAGAAAGGATTATCTAAAGCATGTCATAATTAATCCGTTCTACACAGTAACTAGCGCTATTCCTAAGTCGTCCTATTAAAAGACTTGATGGATTATAGAGTTGAAAAGTATAGTGGACTACCCCACTTGAGGAGAAAGGTCAGGGCTCATCGCGTTGGAGACACGTCCAAATTTGACATGACACGAGGAAAAGAACAACAGCGGAATCTATCTAATTGGACACCTGCCAATCCGACTGTAATCATTGCATGTCTTTATACAACACCTAAAAATAAGAGGAAGACTAAAACTTTGAGAAATGCCCAATTATTTCTATGTACTGAGCGAATGAATGCAATTATCAAATTCAAATTTTTAATGAGTCTTTATGTGAATTCCGCATATGTTCCAAATTTCTAAGTAAGCTTTTCCCCCAAAAGTTCATGGAACAACTCCCATGTGCATGTGCCAAACAATCAGCTTTTTTTTTTGGGTGAGAATTGGAATTCGAAGCCTGAAGTTTTCAAATGATTAATTGCTCTCGATTAGGGAAGATCCTTCTTGGAACATGGGGCCATGTGCATGCCCATTTCACCAAGCAACATATACGGATGTTTAATGTTTATTAATTGGGTCTGTCCTTGGCTCAATAAATTAGAGAAAACCTAATTTTGTTCTCTGATAAAGGATGGTACGATGAAGAAGGCACTGAAAAAGTCTCCAAGGGGAGAATAAAATTACCGAATAATGCATAAACTGTATTCTGCGGAAGATGTGGCGTACAAAATAAGTTGAGTGACACCCACGTTAATTATTCTAGTGATTGAGATGTAGATGATTTCTATTTGGGATACTGCAAAATCAGATGATTGTGAACCATTTGAATATTTTAGGTCGGAGCCATATTTTACTTGATTCCTGATTGGAAGAGATTTTGTCCGAACATGCATTTGATTGATGGATGGCATCTGTATTCAATAACCCATCAATCAAAAAGCTAGTTGAAGGAAAACACAACCATTATGGATTCCATTGTTGGTTTATGAACTCATAATCTCATAATAATCATGATCATTTTGTATTTGTTTATTATAGTTGTCATTTTCTCAACAGCTTACGGATTGATTTCTGCAATATTTGTTTTTGTCTGTGAGGTAAAGACCTACAAAGGTGCTAACGAGCAGGAAGATTGACCAAACCAAAGCAAAACCACATTTGGCATTAAGTATAACCATAAAAAGGATGGGAGACTTTATTCAACGCTGATGAGATTATGTTCCGATTTGAGCTTGAATTTTAAGAGTGGTAGTTATTCTAGCCGATGCAGAAAGATGAGATGCGTTGGACTAACAAAAGATTTAGCCGGCTAATTTTTGGCGGGAAAAAGGATGATTATTTAAAGAGTAAATAAGTTTCGTTTATTTCACGAAAACTGAATTATTTTAAAAACGTTTTCCTAAAAATGATCATTTAAATGAATAAAAATATTTTCATAAAATGAAAATATCCGTACATAAATTATTACCGATAATAAAAAAATATTTTCCATTAGTTATTTATTTCAAGCAATACAAATGCTCATTTTTAGGAAAATATTTCCCAAATCATTCTTCTTTTTTTGCATGACCAAACGGAGTCTAAATTGAGTGGTGATTTAAAAAAAAAAAAAAAAAAAGAGAGCAACTGGCAAGAAGATCTAAAGAGAGAGCAACTGGCAAGAAGATCTAAAGCCTTAATCTCGGAAATTGAGTGGTGATTAAAAAAAGAAAAAACTGAGAGAGCAACTGGCAAGAAGATCTAAAGCCTTAATCACTAGGATCTTGAAATGGTCTTTAATCCAAATCATCAGCTTCCATATAATCAAGAGCTAATAGAAGTTAATGAAGGCCTTCGAGTATAACATTTATGGAAAGACACAGTCCCTAGAGAATATTTCCAGTTTCTATCCATCTCACAATTGATTTGATTCTCAAGTGTAACATCATTAATTGGCGTGGCTCAATCAAATTCAATCACTCTTTTCAGTATAACAAAACTCGATTCATCAGTAGATCGCTAAAATTCTCGATGCATAGATGAACGGAAACCGAAACCTTGTAATCTTTAGCTGAGGAAAAGGTTTTGAGCAATGTAATCATGTGGTTACATAGGACCCGGTCGACTTAACTGCCTTCATGCTCCAACGAAAGATGTTCATCTGTGCAGAAGATCTGCAACCGAATGCAAGCGCTGCGTCTCACGGTCACACGACAGGGAAATGGAAGACGACGATGCCCCATCTCTAGCATTTTACAGTGACATTAAGCAGATATTTGATTAGGCGGGCAATCCCGGAAAATTCAATAGGGTCTTTTCTGGCCAGTTCAGTGAGACTATTTTCAGAAGAATTGAGGCAGCAGCTGCAGATCTAGAATCAAATTAGGCAAACTTTCACCATATCACCAAATGCCATGCCGGAGTTGAGAAATTCAGGATGCAAGCAAGAAGGGAAAACGCAAACATGGTTGCTTCATGAGCCGAGACTTGAAGTACGTTTGCATAGCCACCGACGAAAAAAGCAAAACGTTAAACCGAGAATCGAAACTCTGTCATCTGAAACTTGAATTTATCTTTCTTTCTGTCCAACTTAAATCCTACAAACAAATTTACTTGTTCAAGCAGACAAAGCCATTCATCACTCATGGTCACTAAATTGTCTACTCGAACAACGATCGATTGACTTGGGAATTTCCCAGTACTTTGCACCAGAGAATATTTATATCAAGGCAAAGTTCTGTCGGTTTGTCTTATGTCCAAAGCTTTATTGTGGAGATCATCTCCTGTACATCTGATGGCAATTGCCGACATTACTTGCCAGAGATCCAGCATTGTAATCTCTGATCATGTTTAAACATAAAACACCTCCTCGACCAAAAAAAAAAAACATAAAACACCTCTTTAGCTTCTAATCTGTTAGAACACGACCCCAAAACGCATCCCCAAAAAAAAAAAAAAAAAAAAAACCACCTTACTGGAGAAAAGAAAAGTAAGGATTGTCATGAAAATAACAGCTAGTGTGAAAGGGAATGGCCATCAGGCCTTAACACTTTGAGAAAACTTCTGGGCATTTACATCTTAGAATATCACAAGTGACATCAATTTTCAAGACACAAGCAACATAAACGCCATTGAATGCCAGTCGTAGCTTCTTTTTCTTTTTTTTTTTGGCAATTTAGATAGGTTTAAGCAAGCGGCATACAAACCAGATATTCCTGTGAAGAACGGAAGTAATTTTACCTACAAAAGAATTGCACAGACCGCGCACGTAAGACAGGTCAGTGCATGAGCAGAAAAAATGCTCGAACTTTAGAAGTTAAGATTATTCGCGGTAAAACCTTTCGAGCGCGAAATAGCCCGAAGTGCTGCAGCAACAATGTGTCTATTTTACTTTCCTTAGGGTTCTGCCGATGTCATTCTTTGCAGTGATTGCCGTATAGTCACATAGTCTAACAAGATCATTATGGGGTGATTGTCTCACATCACCAGACGAGCTTAAACAAATATTTTTATGTCTCATTCTCCTCAGATCGTAACAATGTTGTTCCATGCCCAGCCAGTCAGAACTTTGTCTTCCGCGGTACGCTCCCACCTAGCAATCATCTTCATCCCCGTTACAGCATTCGGTAAGCCTGTTGACATCCAATTGCCCAGCCCTCCCCATCATAAGAAGCATAATCCGCTTCATCCAGCATTGAGAACTTATCCACAAGAAAACACTTGATACATCCCATTGCAGTCACTACTTTCTATATACATTGAATCCTTGTGCTCCTATTTGAACCAATTTAAACTAACTTTTGTTTTTTTTCCATCATAATTCAAGACTCCTTTGTTTCTCTCATTAAAGCTATATGATCCACAAAACATTAGGGAACTAAGCTGTGGACTGTAAGCATGTGCCTCACTAGAGTGAAGCAGTAAGATCTCAGCCAAACTCAATATATGTTTATAACCTAATAAATTCCTCCATTGGGCCCCTTCCTTCAAAATCTATTCGCATCCCATTACAAAGAGTTGCCATTTTATAAGTTTATTTCATCTAGATGGAATGAGGACAACGCATGCTAGTTACACTCAGCAAAAACACCCTCAATCTGGCTTAAGGTATTGTTATACTTTTGATTGCAATCCGATAACACTGCCAAGTTCCAGAACACCATCTCAACATCACAGTCCAGTTCTAGCATCTGCTAACTAATTTAAGAGATGAATTAAAAGGGCACAATATCAGAGAATAGGAACCTACAAAAAATTCAATTTGACATTTACATCTAAAATAATCAGACACTGGTTACAACTCATATCATTCGCAGAAAAAAATAGAGCCATTGCACCAATGTAGACATCAAAGAAAGTGAAAAAGTTATTAGCATCCAAGATCGTGGAAACAATTTGAGCTTGGATCCAGACTGAGGCAGGTCAGAGCCCAGGATCAATAGCGACACACTGACACATGTCACAAGAAAGTCCCATACATTTCAATTGTTCAGATGATGACAACTACTAGCAAATCTTTTCTCCCATATAGGTCAGCAGTCGGTGACACAAATTATGCACACAATCATACTTTATTTTGCACTATGTATACGATGAGATTCAAATACTCAAGATTTTCCCTTGCAGTTCCATAACACCATCCCAAGATCACAATCCAGCTCTAGCCCCGCTAACTAATGTCAGATAAGAATTTAAAGGGCACTATATCAGAGAATAGGAACCTATAATACTTCAAATTGACTGTTATTCACATCTAAAACAATCAGACACTGGTTACTGCTCATATCACTTGCAGACAGAGATGGCACTATTGCACCAGTGTAGACATCAGGAAGAATGCGAAATTTATTAGCATACAAGATAGTGCAAACCAGTTGATCTTGGATGCAGGTTGAGGCAGGCAAGAGCCCAAGAATCAATAGCGGCACACAATGGAATAAGAAAGTCACACACAATTTGTATTGCTCAGATGTCGAAAACTACTAAGCACAGTCAGCAGTCAGCAGCAAGTATTATGCACAGCACTGTACTTTTTTTGTATTATCTATTCAATGTGATTCAAATGCTCAAGATCTTCCCTCACAAGTCCCAACTATAACTTTTTATGCTCTCTCTACCCTTTTTGAAGTACATCACTACAAAACACCAGAAGACGTTTCATGTGTCCTGACCTCCTCGAACAAGCTTTTCTCATCCTACTAATTGAGGTAACACCAATTTCTTTTTCAAATATATTCATTTGGGATCTATCTTTTCTTGAGTACTACTAGAATCAACAATGCATTTCATCCTAGTGTGATCTTTCTGTGCATAAATTGGCAATTTCAGGAAAAAAAATAATTAGGGACTAATCTGCAAAACATAGTTAAGTTCACATTGGGTTTACCAAAGATGTGACAAGAATAATAGTGTCAAGAGTAATTCAAGATTAAATCACGTTTTTATCTAATAGCTTAAGCTTTTAGAATAGTTAGCAGAGGTCCCATCAAAATCTCACATGGTATCAGAGCAGGAGGTTCTGAGTTCACATCTTTCTAGGCCCCTATTTGCCTTCCCAATTATATATTTCCATGGTTTAGGCTTAAACCAAAGTGCAGTCTACTCGTGAGGGGAAGTGTTAAGAGTAATTAAAGATTGAACCACGTCTTCATCTAATAGTTCAAGTTTTTAAAACAGTTGGCAATGGTCTAATCAAAATTTCACAAATAAAATTCACCATATTCCTAGAAGTCATAAAGTTCAAAATGCCAAAGTCACTTGGAACTAAACTTTTGATGAAATCCAGCTTACTGCACAAAGATTTAGCAAAAACTAAAACAACTGGAAAGTGAAAAGGATTTTGTGTGGTAATGAAGGATTAAGAAAAGGCACCATCACGTTTGCATGCATAACACGTGTGTTCATAGCCATTTAACCTCGTATGCCACACAATAGGTAGCTTGTGAAACACTTTCCATGTCCAAAACACAAACATATAAACCTTAGACTTATGGAAGATTAGACAAGCCTCTTGACTCAAGTAGATATCCATGATAGGAAGGATTAAAATACAAAAAATTTCCCAGGTTTGAACTTGTGGATAATCAGACAATAAGTAAGATAGAGGCACCTTGGAATCCAATAAATTGAAGCAATCAGTATACTAGGAAGAATAAACAACACATACAACTTTCTCAAGTTTGAAGTTTTGGAAGATTCAACAACGCTCCTGATTCAGAACCAAGCAGTCTACATTACCTACTGACAGGAATCTAGTACAAAAGATAACACTGAAATATTCAAAAGAGATTTAAGTTATGTGATGCAGGAATTATATCTTTGCTGCTTAAGAGGGATTTGAACCCCAGTTTTCCAGTCAATACTTTCGTCAATTGAAAATTTCCTAGATAGAAGAAAAACCATGGGCAATATTGGAATTCTCCATGCGTGGAAAAGTCAATATATTTGATGCACAGAGCATACAAAATTTAACCTGTAGTCAATAGCAACTCTACTAAGGACCTTTCATCTCTTGAATAACGAAAAGAGTCAAGTTATCCCTTAACCAACTGATTAAGGACTTGATTTGATAACAAGCTTGCAAGAGAAAATGTTGTCCCCTAATGAAGAAGCAATGTGTATGAGACTCACTCAATTGAAAAAATAGAAACAGATCTAATTCAAGGCCAATTATATCCTATCTTCAGCAAACTAATTCTTGATTGACAGACAGGAGTTAGCTCGAACAGCAATCATACATTCCAAAAGATAAACTATGCAACAGAGAATGTGAATAGACCCAGTAACAATTTAAGGAGAGCAGAAAAGGCAAAAATCCGGTGGCTAAAGATATATCACAAGTAAAACCAAGTACATGAGAGACATTACAAGATGAGGGTCAACAAGAAGAAACAGACCGTCATATATCGCCACTCATCTACTACTGGAATATTTTCTCTCTTTTGCAATAAACATCAACTACTGGAATTTGAGTAGCACCACTCCACTGAATATTTAATGGCAGCTACTAGCCACAGAAGGAAAGCTGCATTTCATGTTGATAATCTCAAAAAGGACAAGACTGACCTCGCTATCTGTCTAACTAAAGTCAACACCCATCTCCTTTCGTCTCAATTCTAAGGCCATACGTTCATTTTCAAGCTTCATCTTTTCATTTTCCATTTTCATCTTTTCTAATTCGCGGTCTCTTTTCTTGCAAAATCTCTCCCATTTGAAGCGCTGTTTCTCCAACTCCAACATCTCATATTGAATTTGTAACTTCTGTTCTTCCAGTTGAAGTGAACGAGATTCATTTGACTGCTTCTGTGACCAAGCCCTATTCTCTAAAAAAGTTTGATTCATATCAGGATGTCCCACATGAGAATGGGAATGGGAGCTTTTGTTGAACTCTTGAACATTCAAAGAAGAACCAAAACTGAAATCTTCATGACCTTGGGCTTGCTTCATCCTCTTCGCAGAACCCTTCGAAACCCCACACATTGTCCTGCCATCACCATGAGGAGCATAATTCTCCTCATGTTCGTCGTGATCATCATTATCCACATCTTGATCGTCCTCATCAAAGTCATCAGGGTTGTTTCTTCTGACATCATTATTCTCATGATCATCTCTACTTCTGAGAGCCTGCTGCAGAGAGCGTTGTAAGGCTGGGTCATGAGGTAAATGTAGCCGATTGCTATTGTGGTAAGAGCACATCTCTTCATAGAACAAATGCTTTGAGCTCAAAATTTTCCTGACATCATCCTTCTCCTTCTCCGAAAGGAACTCTATCACATCCAAAAGTGCAGGATTCTCGACCACCTGGCAAGAAGTCCCCCGACCAAGCATATCGTTGAGTTTCTTGTACCTCTTATTAAGGTCATTGAACTTATCCTCACACTGCTGAGGTGAGACATGGTAACCCCTCTCAGCCAAGACCTTCGAAATTGACTTCCATTTACCCTTTTTCTGCAAGACAGCAAATTTTCTTCGTCCCCCACCCCCACAGTCTGAACCTGAATCTTCACCTATATAGGAGACAGCAGTGATCAGAAGTCTAACCATCTTATCAGTCCATTTCACCCTTTGCCATGGTGACCCTTTTTTCCCTTTGCTTACATCATTATGACTATCAATACCATCTTCGGTAAAGCTTGGATCATCGTCATCGCTCGCCGAGTTCTTGCACCTCTCCCCTTTGTTGAAATCTCCCACAGAGATCATCTGATCGCAACCTGGCAATGCTCCCATGGTAAGTGGGAAACCCTCGTGGATCGAGGGGTGGACTCCAGGCGTCTGGCGAGGATGAGAGTGATGTGGCTGATGAAGCGTAGTGCGATTGTTGTGCTTGACCATGGATTTGCATTGATCTCTGCAAATCTAGACCTCCATATGCAGGATTACCTGGGATCATACCTCCTTGTGACATATTCCCTTCCATTGCTTTACCCAAACAACAATTAATCAAGACACGCGAGCTTATCTCACTTAAAACCCTATTTTATAAATTTTTCAAGCGAGCATAGCCATCTGCCAACGCGAATTCATTTACCCTGAGGGCCAAAACGAAGCAAACCCATCTTTTTCCCCACCCAGCTCAAGCAAATTCTACTCACTCTTTGGGATCCTTCCGACAGTCCCAGATCCTCAAGCAAGCACCTTTCCCATCACAGAAACACCAATCCAGCCACTGCAACACGAATCCCACAAAATCTCCTGGATCAAGCCTAACCAGACCAAACTGCAGCTCACCTCTCACACAAACCCAGCACTAAAAGTCACCACAGGTTGAACCCAAAAGAAAACACACACACCCAAGACGCAACTCCTGAAGATTCAATCCAAAATGTCGTTCACCAGAGAGAAAGGGACGACGGACTTATCTGGGCAGAACCCTGCACAGAGCTTCGCCACCCTCGACGGCAGCGCCAAAAAAGTCCCTCCCAGAAAAAAAGGCGAGGAACCCACAACACTTACGGGCGCCCCCACAAAAACCCAAGACCCGTCTGGCCTCAGCGGCTCAAAAGGAGAGAGCTTTTTGAAGGGGGGGAAAAACAGAGAAGCGTGTGCCCGAAAAACCGAATAAAAATCCGGCCTTTATATCAATGCGACTGCAGTCTGCAAGTGGGTTCTTGTCTTTTTCTAATTACTTATTATCTTTTTCCTCCCATTTGCGTTTGCGTTGCGCATCGATGAATTTTTTTAATGGGGGAAAAAGGCCCTTTTTTTGCAGGTTCAGTGAATGAAGAAAGATCCGTTGGCCCCACGGTCGGACGTCCAAATCAAGATTCGAAAGATCGATAGAGAAACTCCAAAGGCCAAATCCTACGTCAAACAGAAGCGTATTCTATCGACATCGTCGCAGCGTAATGACAAAACAAGAACAATAATTGACGACTTGGGGAGGAATAAAATTTGAGGAGAAATGGTTGCTTTCTCACAAAGTATTGGAAGTGGAACAGCGATTAGCTGGGAAAAGGAGCAATTTGCAGTAGATTAGTATATTTCTATGTGGCAACTTGGCCTCCCAAGTGGGGGGTTTCAATATTGTTTTGTGATTAGCTGGTGCTTAGTTAATAAACTATCTGTTTAATTATAGAATAATGTTTGTTTAGAGTGTGATTGGAGGCCGGACTTATCAATTTTGAGAAATTCTCGATCCAAACTTAGACTGAACCAATAAAATTAGAGCTCAAATCAAATCGATAAATTTGGTTTGCCATGGGTTTGGTTCAATTTCTAACCGTTATCATCGAACCAATTTGTATGTAGGAAATTTAATAGATATTTGGGCTTTATTTGTTTTGTATAAAAGGAATAATTTAAAAAAGAATTCCTTGAAATGATCGTTTGTATGATTTATAAAAATGAGTTAATGAGAAATATTTTTATCTTTCATGAAAATGTTTAGACATAATTTTTTATTGATAATGAAAACATATTTGATTGATTAATTATTTCAATTAATTATTTTTAGGAAAATATTTTTAAATCTTTTATTTTCCGTGAAACAAACGGAATTTTAGATTATCTAACTTCAACTTGAGATGGAAATTAATAAAAATGCACCTATTTCCACACACTTATTGAAAAAGGGGCTATAATCATAACTAAATACGATAAAATTATCCATAAATTGAAAAATATTATTTAAATTAAGAAAAAAAAATTATTGAAGAGAAATCTTCCATAAGTATTATATGAGATGAGAAATCCATCGATAATAACTGACTTAAGAAGTAGAAATCATTTATCTAATAGAACAGAATAATCTTCCGGATAGGGATAATTCACTTGATTAGGCTGAATTTCAGATTTTTTTAGTCAAAAAGGAGGCAAAAGAATATTCAACTCATCAGTCGAGCTCGATCATATCAATTTCCATTGTTATAAAACCAAACCAACCTAACAAACCGAGAAGAAAAGTCTCAACCAAAACCAAACCAACAAATCCATAAACTGCACTTTTCAATTTGTCTCGGTTTGGTTCGGTTTATTGGAATTTTGTTTTCCAAAAAGACCCCTAATTAGCAATGCTTTCGTCGTTCATTTTGGTGGTCCATCTAGGCATGACCGTGGAGTCAAATCTGAATACCCGTGATCGCCCTTGTTAAGGGTTTCATCAAGAAAAAACCAAGAGAAAAGGGCGTACTCTCGCGGAAAAGTTCATACGGAAAGTTCATGCACGTGGCTGAGAATATTGAGATTAGGGTCCCCTCACCTTGTCCTTTGTCTCTTTAGGTTTCGTTTCTCCCGTCCTCCCGTTTTTTTGGGGTAAACAAGTCCAAGGTCACGACGCGCGTTTTCCCTTCTCTTTTTGAAATTGGGGACAAGTAGGTGTACTGGAAAATACGATATAGGGAACCAATGTCATGTGATTCAGAACGAGAGTTGAATTGCCGATTCAGCATGTGTTGAACAGCCTGAATCGACGAATTCCAAAAAAGCAGCTTTGACCCAAGAAAGTTCCTAAGACTACGCAAATTTCGCTAGTACCACAGGAGACCAGCCTCCCAGAGTCAACAAATGATAAAAGTAAAAACAATCCGGCAGACTAGATCTAATGTTCCTTATTAACAGTTCCCCAAGAGGACGAAAAATTGGCTAGTTATCCACCAAGCTACATAAAAATTAATGGTACATAGAGATTCGTCCCATAAGAATCAATATGTCCTGGCTTTCCCTTTCGATAAGAAACAATCGGAATTAGAGAGATACATCAGTACACACAGTAAAGGAAGGGAATGGATATACTTGAGACCAAAAAAGAAAGTATTAAACGTCCCGATTTTAACATGCCCAAACGATTACCGTCCTCTTGTCAATCACTGCGTCGGCACAATCTTACACGCATTTCAAATGCCATCCCACCGCTTTTTAGTTCCTATGAAGCACACGAGCCATGTCAAGCCAAATTGAATGCTTAATTGACCTTCACACGATACTCGGAGGATCCCCAACCCAGTTACAAACAGCACGAGGCCATCGAGTGCGTATGCAGTCCACAAGAGGTGCATGCTGAGGAGGCTCTTGTTTAGCCACTTCAGCATCCTTTGCGTTCGACTGATCCCCACCTGAGCTAGAGGGCGCTGCTGCCATGAATTCTTCAGGGGTCCATCGTGGCGGGACAGAAACTCTCAATTTAGTAAGTCTAGGCCTTTGAACTGGAGCCTCATTTCCCGAGTTTGCTTGGCCATTCAAATCCGACTTTGCAATTCCATTGAAATGGTAAAGATCAAACACCTTTTTGCCCATCAATCCTGAGGAGTCCTTTAGACCTCCCATACTGCTGTCTAGATCTAATATGGCCTGCCAAAATTCACTCCACACAATAAAGCCCGAGCTGCAAAGTTGATCAACTTTTTCAGAAGTAAGCCTGATGTCAGTTTCCCTTAATACTTGATGGAATCCTTCCACACCAATAAAACCACCCCCTCCACTCTGATCTTGTGCATCAAAAGCCCTCCGAATCTGCGATTCCCTTTCTTCTAGTTCATTCTCTTCCTGAACAACTGTATCAAGAGCAAATAGGACTGTGTAATGGGACTCACTTCCAACAACCCATATAGGCCAGTTTGGGCACTTCAAATGCTGCCCAACCTTGCAAAAGTTAAGTGATTCTAACAGAGTCAGAAACCCAACTTCCACGGATGTTGATACGCCCTTTAGGAACATACCACCACCTAGATCCATCCTCCCATCAAAAACGTTGGGCACAGCCTGCCCGCAGAGGAGCAGGTTCACAATTTCCTGTCCCAAGACAATCGTAAATTTGCATCAAAATTTTCTCCGCATCTTCACTATATACCATTTGCACAGTAAATAAGATACAAGGTATTTCTCAGAAGCATCGTAACTCTTGAACTGCCCAAACAATAAATTTTTGATGAGATGATAGTTACCTGCGATGCATGGCCAAATGGTGCAGTTACCAGAGGAAGACTGGGATCGTCTCTGTCAGCTTGAACAGCATCCTGCGATTACAGAATGCCTCAACACCATTATTTCCTCTGTTTGATCATCATCATCAACTACATTTCCTCACACATTAGTTTTTCCAGTGGATCAAATTTCTTATTTTTTAGATAGTCAGTTATTATCCCAGCATCCTTTCTGTGGCCTAGCAAGATGGCATGATTATAAAGTTTTGACTTATGTAAATGTTTGATCACTTTCTGAATTCTGACTTTTGGGCAAATAAAGAATAATTAATAAAAAAGAAAAATCAATCTGACAAATGGCAGGATGATGACACAAGCAGTATTGTACTAATATTGAGAGGGATCATAGAACTTAGGCAGCCAAAAGAATAGGAAATAGAGCAGCTGCTCCTGGATCGTGGAAAAAGGGTTTCACGTTGAAGGCAAGATACCATGACTTCGCAATACATTCTATTAACATGGTCAATAAAAATGGAACATTGGCTGTATCAGAAATGTGTTTTAACTTCTAAAGATAAACTGTTAAATATTTTATCTCTCAAAGAAAAACTAAGATTTGGACAGCAAACAAAGTAAATGGAAGTAAACATGAATTTTTTTTTTTTTGGTAAGGTAGTAGACATGAATATTTGTAAACTAGTATTTGACAAGCTTGCCGGATGACTAGAAAGGCGAACGGTATCATACCAGTCCCCGAGAAAGTAACGCAGAGATAAGAAATAGCAGTGCCCCCATTCGACTTTGAAAAACAGGAAGTGTTGCTTCAAGCCTCTGAAAAACAGTAGCTTGCACACTATAAGTCTCAACTCTTAGAATACTCTGCAAATCAGAAGCTGATTCTATCGAAAGTCCCTCCAGAGCTTTGATAATACTCTAAGCAACAAAAAATAATGGTAATTAGTTTAATCAGTTTGAAAAGGAACTTCTGAAAGCAAGTTAAATGGTCAGAAAATAGTCAGAACCTATGTATTACTGCCTTTAAAGTACATAAAACACCAACCTATTGCCTACCTCATCCTTTGAACCATCTGCAGCCCCCTCAAGTTCTTTACCAGTAACACTTAAAGTGGCAATAACCGCCCTTTTATTACTTCCACAGTGAAATAAAATCTCACTCATACTTCTTATCAATGCCCTGTCATTGATATTAAAAAAAAAAGAAAAGATATTGCTAGTTAGCTCAATTAATGAATATTGCAACTTGCATATCAAAGTAGCACAGCCAATGGAAACAGATTAAGCAGAGAAAACAACAACCAACCTGTAAGACAAACAACCTTCTGACCAACAACATACTGCATGTAACCATCTTAAGGCTCAAAAAAATATTTAAAGTAGCTGCATCATTTCTACTAGATAATTGTATAGTAAAACGGGTTTTGCAAAATTGGGGTAAACCAATTACAAGTATTTGGTTTGCAACGACTCAAAATCAGTCCTTGTCAGAATATATTTGGAAATTTTCTAGTGCTGAAGGGCATCGGTCCAAATCCAATAGATCATAATGACTAGTAAACCTAGGCAAGAGGAAGTCTCCAAGTGGTACCTTATAAGTTATTCATCATCAATGCCCAAAACCTGTCTTTACCCTATCAATGCAAATGAGAAATTGACCAAGTAAATAGCAAAATCATTTATGTAATAAATATATGTCTTGGGATTTACTTTTATCACATGTTAATCAACAACATTAGTTTACCATCATCACATGTCCAGGTTATGGTTTGGGAGCAGAACCATTCCATTGCATTCCCCATACTTTTCCAACTTTTCAAAATTTTTGGCATTCTCTACACATGCCAATCAATATAATTGAAAATACAAGCAACAAGAGAGCAGTAATTGAAAGAGACTGCCAATAGCTTACAGAACTAAAAGAATAATGATATAACCATTCTCTCTCCTTGGGTAAAGAACAATGAAAATAGTTATATTCAACCATATGTAGAGAAAAATCAACCAAAAAAACTAAAAATGATTGCTGATGCGGAAGACATACTCAACCCAACTAAAAAAAAATGAGGAAGTAATTACAGTGAACAGAATCATTCACTAACATTAGGCAACAAGTATAGGCAGAAACAAACCAAAAGGAAGGCAACAACCAAGAAAACAATCACTCCCTATAGATTAATTACCTTAATTTTTCATTGTCTGTAAGTGAGGCAAAATTATCTGAATCTTGAAATTGTCTTCGAGATGATGCTTTTGTACCATGGAATGGTGAAATAGTCGATGCACCTTTACGGAAATCGTCCGGACAGAAAAGAAGATACTTGAGAACAAAAGCCTACACAAGCAAACTTTTATTATTGTAAACAACATTAGTAAAAGAATACAACATGATCCTAAAAGCAGACAATAAAACCAAATAGATGGGCACTAAAATGTCAACATAGCCATAACCCTGTCACAGATACCATCTCAAATAAGTGATCACAAAATGCATCCACCATGCAACAACACATCGCCAGTATCAACCCCATTGAATTTATTCACCACCAAACCAACAATCAATAAAATATTACGACTAAAAGAATATAATGATGGATGCCGGATAGATTATAACTTCTTTTCTCGAACTGCCAAATTGTAAGGTTAACATGTAGTGAATGCATTCACTGACAAAATGATTGGTTATTTTTGTTGTCTTCATATTGTCATTTGTTTGCTGCATTGCAAACTCAGCAATAATCTGTAGTGCCTGCCTTCCAATAGATCATAGTGATGAAAGCTGCATTCAAGATATTTACCCTCTTCCTATATAAATTCGAGACATACTCTTCGATGATGTCCTAATATTCAAGAAAAAACCATAAACAAAGCCATCAGGATCTGGACCTATATTTTCGCTGCGTTCAGACAGCGTATGTCATCCAGTGGTTGCCTTATCTAGAATGTTGGAGTAAGAAGATGTCTAAGGAGACTCTTATGATCAGGCTCAATTCCATTAAAAAGCACCAATTTTAGATTAGGCCTCAATTCTGGGCCAATTTTTTTTTTTTTTTTTTTTTTTCTCACAACAAAGACCCTACTTTAGGTTGGGTTCCGATTCTAGCTCAAACCCTTTTTTTTTTTTTGGCTCATAAAAAAACACAAACTTCAATCAATATCCAAATCTATTTTTTGTCTAAAAAATGACAAACTTTCAGTCAATATCCAAATCTTACCCTTCAAGTTTCCATCTAATGATCCCGTTAAAGACTGGACGTATCCTTCCATGTGTAAGACAAGAGATAGATGATTTGTCGGATTTTTAAGGGCATTATTGGATGGAACTTGTGGAGGCCAGAATTGGGTATTGACTAAAAATTGGTGGTTTTTCATGTGACAAAAAAATTTCAAGCTAGAATTAGTATTAGACCTAAAAATTGGTGCTCTTTTATGCGCTATAAAAAGTTCAGATCAGAATTGAGACCTAAAGTTGATGCTTTTTAATGAGGTAAAAAGGAAGTTCAAGCCATAATTAGGACCTGACCTAAAGTTGATGTTTTTTTAAGGGAATTGGACCCTTCGGATCCACATAGACATGCTTCAGATTTCTAGGAGTCAAAAACACAGAAGATTCTGAAAGGCGTACTTGCTAAGAACTTATCAGCAAAACTGGTTCAAAAACCAACAACCTTGTATCTCCATGATCTGTGTGTGAAAATTATAAAACCTAAATGTAACAAACACAATATACATCTTAAAATAGCAATGTGCTATGTTGAGAAAACAAGGCATTACTTGTACAGCTGCTAAGACACCGCAGGGCCCACCTTCATGCTGCACTAAGCCCATAGATGTTTCTGGATCAGGGCTGAACCTGAAGTGAGGGTTTGATGGTGTAAATGCTAGGAATATAAGATCTTTAAAATAAATCAACATCACAAGTTTTACAAGCAGCATAGATGATGCAAATGTAGTGAGCAGACAGGAAAATCAATGAAAAAAACTACTCTATACAAAAGGTGAAAAGAACATGGAGACCAATGAGACTCCGCACAAATGAGAGCAGTCAATTTCACTAGGATCACCATGCATCTAGTACATCACTTGATTGCTCAGGCATAATCAACAAAAGAAGAGGCCCTGACATTTACAAGTTGATTCTCGTTTCCACTAGATGTCTCCCTTCACTCCAAATTAGATAAAAGGAATTGTAAAACAAGTTTTTTAAAAGCAGGTGATCAGGCACATCAACATGGATTGCTAACTGGAGTCAACAATGGATGCATTCAAACATCCATTTACCACTATGATTCCTCTCTTTCTTCCAGGTACATACCAAAACAACCTCACTCTACTTTTTATCCCCTTGACATCACATGAAGCATAAGTAGAGCAGGTAACTCACAGACTAACTGCAGCATGGCAGCAGCAAAAACAAAGAGATGCAATTGACATCCAGCCTTTAAAAGAGTATCCATTAGTTTTCACCCATATACCTGACATTTAGTTCACAAACCAAATAGCGACATTCTTTTTATTTTATTGCTGAATGAAAAAAAAGACATGCAAATAAAAGCAGAAGAAAAACAATTTTCAATTATCTGCAAAGGGTCCAAAAGGAATCTTTAAAAGCACATTGCCTCTATTTCTTTAACCACAGATTTGACAAGGCATAATCAACATGAGGATCTTCTTCAAAGCAAATGATGCATGTGCACCAACTCAGGGCATATCACTTTCTAAATTCACTTCCAGTGCAATCGCTATGATGCCTTTCTTACTTCTAAAGACATCATAAAACTATACGAGTGAACTTTATGTTGCCTTATCGACCTCAAAGGAAGAGTGAGCAAATGACAAACATTAACCATGGCTCCAAAGAAACCACATTAAATGCATATATATTAAACTTCCAAAATCTAAACAACCATTTAGTCGCTCTGTTTAATCATAAGCTTACTCCATACTCAGCTCATGAACCAAATGCCAAAACATATATGCAAAAATTGACAAAGGAATCCCAATAAATAATACCAATTCCAACTCAGTTACATAACCATTTTGAGAATTTGAACAATTCAACTGGTTCAATTCATAGATTTGTATTCATAGAACCAGCACAATGCCTAATTACATTGAATCGCGAGAATTTTGTTATGGGTTCCTGGGATTAACTATGATATATAGCACAGAACAATCAGAAAAAAGCAATTTAACACATTTCAGTTGCCCGCATGCCATACCTTATCCCTTGATTACTCCACTGCGCGAGAATTCCTTTCGAAACATCGCTTCCGAAAACCATAGAGAACAACTGACATGCTTCTTCACTCGACAGCCCTCTCCCAGTTCGCCCATCATCCACTCCGGCTCCCCCCTCCCTTTGCAGGAGAGGCTTAGACTTCTCATTATTCGGTGCCAACAACGGCGCCGGCGACTGAGACTGAGCAGGCGACGGAGATGGAGCAGGCGACGGCGCCCCCCCGGCGCCCCTGGAGGCCAGCATCCTCTTCTCGGCCGCAGCAGCCATGAGCTCCCTCTGCATCCGGCGCCCGTCCTCCGGCGACGACGACGAGGACGCCGCCACCGCCACCGCCGCCGCCGCCGCGGCCCCCCCAGCGGCGGCGTCCCTCGGCTTGCTCCGCTTGGGCTCCGGCGGCGAGGGCTGCATGCTGAGGCGCAGCGCCATCTTCAGGTCCTCCTCCTCCTGATCCGCCATCTCCGAACGAACGCACGCCCGCCCGCCCCGGCGCGGGACAAAAAGACGGGGAAGAGGAAATCTCGAGAAAGAGCGAGTAAGGCCGGATTAGGGTTTTCCCCCCACGGGGGCTCCCGCTACTCCATCCTGTGGCTCCGCCGTCGGATCGGCCGCTGGCCTTGCCGGAGATCGTCGCGGAGATCGGCGGCGGCGGCGGAGGAATCGAAGAGGTGGAGGGGGTGGATCGAAAGCTTCCGATCGGGGACTGGAATCCGCTCCGATTTAAAACCTTTCAGCGACAGGATCGTCGGGGAAGAAAGGAATCTCCCTGTTCTTTCATTCTCTCTCTCGGTGCCAGCCGCGGGAGGAAAAAACGCCGTCGTTTCGCCCGAGGCAAACGGTAGCTGTGAAAAGAAAGTCTATAATTATTATTACTTATTTTGAAACATAGTGACTAATTATTATTTTTCTATGAACAGAAATGAAAATATTGATCAATAATCAATGAATTGCATTGATATTCCTGATATAGAAATCAATAATCAATGTCATTTTTAAGCAATAAAATAACAATTAAAATATGTCGGGTTTAAAAAATGATAGATTTCTTGGACATTAAAAATCAATGGAATTGCAAGAAATTAATTTTAACAACATAGTTATAAAAGCAATTTCAAAATAGTTTTTTGGCGAAATTAAGATCGAAGTTGCATGGACCGATTCACGGGCTAAAGAGACGCCTCTTTCATGTCTTCATTTGCATGTAATAAGGTTTATCGATGACAAAAGAGATGTGTATTGTAATTATTGATTTTTCTCATTTTTTTGGAAGGTCACATAAAAGGAAAATGCAGATTTAATGCCTTTTATAGAAGTAGATTAAACCAATGTCTAATGCTGATATAAAACATCTTATAAATATTGAATGGGCATTCAAATCCTATTATTCTGGCCAAAAAGGAAAATGCAAATAATGCATTTTTCAATTTTCGTCTACAATAGTTTTTTTCTCTCTCTCGCTCTCCACCTTTTACTTTTCTTCTTTTTCTTATTTATTTTATTCCACCTTTTTCCCGTCCCCCTTCTTCTCCGCTTCTTCCTTCTTCCCCGTCGAACTCGATTCGCTCGACGGATCTCCTCCCGACCCGATCAACCCGAAGCGAGCGGAGATCTCCTCGCCGCGCCTCCGATCGCCGCCGCCTCCGCCACCGCCGCCGCCGCCGGAATGTCGAGCGACAGCGACGACCTCGACGAGGACGAGCTCCTCCAGATCGCCCTCAAGGAGCAGGCGGAGCGCGATCTCAGCTACAAGAAGCCCGGCCCCACCCCCGCCGGCCGGTCGCGAATTACGTCCAGCCGCCCCACGCGCCCCACCAGCAGAGGAGCCACGCCCCCGCGGCCGCCGCGCCGCCGCCGCCGCCCGCGAGGGCGAGCTACAACGGCGGCGCGCAGCGGCAGGTCGGGGTCGGCGGCGGCGGCGGGGGCGGCAAGGGCAAGGGCGGCAGCAGTGGGAATAGGAGGGTGGTCGACGACGACGACGATTCGGAGGTTGAGATGCTGAGTATATCGAGCGGGGACGAGGATTCTGCTAAGGATCGCGCCGGGTCGAGGCCCAGAGGTGGCGCGAGTGGTGGTTCTAGGACCGGGAGGGACGACGACAGAGCGTGGGATGGCGAAGAACCTGATTGCTGGAAGCACGTGGACGAAGACGAGGTGAGTTCGAGATGGTAAACCTTAATTATCCGGCCTTGCAGCGATTCTGAATGATAGCAGAAGCTATTAAACAGGATGTTATGTCCAATGTCTTGTTATCTTCTGTTTCTTGCTCTGTAAAGAGAACGAAGTCACGTGTGTGATTTTTTGCTGCAAAATGATTGTTTTGGGTTAAATTCTTGTCCCTAACTGCCAAGGTTCTCAGAATTATAGAAATGGTGATTCGGTCTTCAGTTGAAAGTTGCTCTTTTCCGACAGCTTGCTCGAAGGGTTCGTGATATGCGGGAAACAAGGGCAGCACCTGTAGCACAAAAACTGGAAAAGAAAGCATCGGTAGTGGGTATTAAGGGGCTGAACACTTTGCAGTCTTTCCCTCGTGGCATGGAATGTGTTGACCCCCTTGGTTTGGGGTAATTTTCTGCTCTCTCTCTCTGCGTGCAATTGTTCTAAGGCCCTGAGGTGAGCGGCATTGTGCTTGCTTTATTCTGGCCCTTTTCCCTGCTGCTTAGTTTTCATTGTTTTCTCATGTTAAGTGAGTTGTTGTTTGTAAGACACCATCAGAGCTCTGCTTCTGTTTTGGAGCAAGCAAATTCTGTTTGGATCGCATTTAAAGGCGATTCGAACCTGTGTTCCTATTTTTACCTGTACTTATTTACAGTTTCATTAAGAATGATGAAGCTATGTAGATATTGACTATCCCATAATATAGAGTTTTGTGATCTAGTCCTTTGATTGCTTTTGCCTTTTGCACATTTTTCCTGACAGGATAATAGACAACAAATCGTTACGGTTAATTACAGAATCATCAGAAAGTTCTCCGTCAAAGATTGGCAAAGATAATGGGGATAACATCCTTCGTGGTACTTTTTTATCTTCAATCACATTTTAGTATGACTATCTGCTTGTGGATGCCCTCTTTGGATGTTGTCCCCTTCCTACATTCATATACATTGTCCTGCAGTCAGCTGACAATTGACCCAATAGTGTTCCTTATTGTATGCAAGCGCTAGCTTACTCTCTGCAGAACTACTTTACTAAGGAGTCTTTCATTGACAGTTTTTTTTCATTAATGCTCTAGCACATTTTTTCCTAGATTTCTCAACCTGATGTCCCTTGTTTTGGGTGTAAAATGCATGTTGCATAACAGATCTCAGAAAATTGTGAAAAAAGTATAGAAATCTCTAAAACTTCTGTTAAACTAAAATATTAGAAGTTGTGGACCTTATGGTTGCATTTTCATCGTTGTTAAATGATCCTGTCATATGAAGTGACTGGTATAGTTAATTCAAGCACATTTACTCAGCATAAGGTAACAAATGGCATTATGCTTTCATGTGGAGCTTTCCTTAGGATGGATGGTTTTGAATTTTAAACATTGGACACCCGAATGAACTCTTCTCTCCAATCTATTTGCTGAAAATATTCTCTACTGGTCTAATATTTCACTCTACCAACTGTTAAATAAGGTGATGTTTTACTTCTAAATCTCTGAAACCCTTCTACTAATGTTGCACTAACTAGAAGAGATCTGTGGAGCGAAGGGGATGGTTCTTTGACCCTGGTAATAACTTAATGGTTTCTTTTTGCTGTTGTCCATGTATTTCCAATCACTCAGGACAGCTATATCCCAGAACTACTCATTCACTGGCATCTTAGCCGAAGAATGACTAACAGCCTAGCTTCTTCTGGAAAAAAAACATAATTAGACAAAATGTGCTTCCTTTGTCAGTTTATAAATGTATAGCCATGTGTTATGCATAGAACTCTGCATGTGAAACTGTTATTTGCTGTGAATTCTTTCAGGTGTAGATTTTCTCTTATCTAATTCCAGATGGGCATATCTCCTGTTATTACTTCTCTTTTGCCAAATTGAGATGAACTGAGAGATGATAAGTAAGAGCTTGGATAAGTAAACCTATTATTAATTTATTTGAGAAAAGAAATGGCCAGTTGGGGTAGTTTGAACATGTGCGATTGCTACTTTTAAATGATCCATTGGGAGCATGTGGTTCTACGATGGAGATGCATGTTAAAAAGGGATCGGGGAAAACCTAAAATGACTTGAAAGGAGAGTACAACAAAAGATTCCAAGATGTTGGATTCACTGCTAATTTGATACATTAACAAGTGGAATGACGGAAGAGGATCCCCATAGTTAACCTTGTTTAGCTTCTGGCCAGAAGAAAAAGGAACCAGTTAGCAGGGTAAACCGTGGTTCTAGGAAGACCTTATTTCCAACATTATTAATTCTTCAGTTTATTTGAAAGTTGTTATCATGTGGCCTCAACAGAACAACAGCAATTTGAGCAATAATTTGAGCGTGCTTTGAGCTTCTTTCGTAGGCCTTGTCCAATTCTTCCATCATGTCGTCTGCATTTGTCTCCCACTGAGCATTTCGAATAGATGTCCAGCAGAATTAGAAGTCTTATAAAAGTCAGAAGTGGCTTGGTGAAGCATGCTTTTGTCCATGTTATGTAAAAGTATCTCTTGAAGCATGAATATGAGCTTGCATGGATACTACTCAATGAGCCTTGTTGCAAGACTCGTGCTCATATTCTTGAGCCCCTCAACATATATTATATTTTTCATGATTTGCTCCCAGTAGAAGCAAAAAGGCCATTGCTAAAAAGGGAAAGTCACATCATTAGGATCCTAGTTTAGTAGAGAGTTTGGTGTTTATGGTAAATCCGCTCGTCAAGCTTACAATGCTTTATTGCTTTACCTGATCGACTTGTCATTGCGCAGGTGAGACTGCATGTGTAAATATTTTGTGGATTCAGTAATTGCTTTACCTGATTGACTTGTCATTGCTTTACCTTATTGACTTGTCATTGGCTATTTTTCGATTTCTTGCATCTTATTTTTGTTTTGTAATCTTCATCGGTTGCTTCTTTTAAGTGGAGCAATACTGGTTCTTTGGAGCTGTTTTTTGGATCTTAATTTAGTTGCCATAATTGACACCAACCCCTTGCAGAGAAGCTGATGTACTTCTCGGAAAATTTTGATGCTAAGATTTTCTTATCCCGGATACACCAAGATACAAGTGCAGCAGACTTAGAGGGTGGTGCTCTTGCTCTGAAAACTGATCTTAGAGGAAGGACTCAACAGAGAAAGCAATTGGTTAAAGAAAACTTTGATTGCTTTGTCTCATGCAAAACCACAATTGATGGTATGCGGTGATCCTGCCCAATCTGAGGGCCTATCTCTGATTCTTTCAAGCTACTATTTTTGCTGCAGTGGGGATTATATTACTTGTTTAAGTAATTATGCCTGCCAATTTCGTCAGTTTATTTGATTTGATGAGTTAAATGTTAATTTTGTTAGACATTGAGTCAAAACTAAAACGGATTGAAGAAGACCCTGAAGGCACAGGGACTGCTCACCTATTTAATACTATTCAAGATGTAAGCTCATTGGCTAGTCGCGCTTTGAGCCTCTCTTTGAGAGACAGGTCAGTAGCAACAATTACTGCTCATGCTTTCTGCATACATACCCTTCATTGCAAGAGGTACTATAAGTGATCAATGACTTGTTGAATTTACATATAGGCGCAAGCTGAGAAAATTCGTTCTGTCCAAGGAATGCTTCAAAGATTTCGAACTCTGTTCAACTTGCCTAGTACAATTCGTGGAAGCATCAGTAAGGGCGAGTACGACTTGGCAGTTAGGGAATACAAGAAGGCAAAGTCAATTGCTCTACCATCTCATGTAAGATTTTTATGGAGCCTTGTTATATTGCCGGGACTGATCCACTCTCTAGTTGGGTGGTCTTTTAGTAAAATGCAAGTTCTGCAACTAGGATGAAATGTGTGTGGATCTCTTCTTTATCATTTAGCTGCACCAGTGTTGTGACATTCTTTGGAGAATGGTTCTCATGAAAGATTAAGGAAGCAATGGAACATTATTACCATAGCCTCAGCTCTGCTGACTGAGAAGTTTTGCACTTTAGAATTGTTGTTGTAGCAGATGGACAACATCTCCCCTAAGTATAAGTTTTTCTCCCCGTAGGGTGGCCTCCTAGGTGGATATAAAATCAATCTGGAGTGTTGGCATTTTTGGGGGCATCAAACTGGGTGTCTAAAGAAAAGAGGGTACGCCAGGCAGTCATCATGAGAAAATCTAAAAGAACAAAAGTATGAGTTTGCTGTATCTGAAAATGAGAGAGACAACTTTATTTTTGCAATGGTTGAGTGAGGAACTCTTGAGAACGATTTTAGTTTCTCCCTTATAAAAATGTCCTTGTTCCTTTAATAAGGAGAAAATGGTAGTTGGGAATAAATAATATAGTACTTTGTGGTATAAACAAAAAAAAAGAAAAAAAATCCTCCTTCTGCCCTCACAATATAATTAAACTTGGAAGTGCTCTTGCAAGCTGCTTTTTCATTAAAAAGTGACTTCTGTGGGTTGTCTTTTTCCCCCTTAAGGGAAATAAAAAGAGTCCCCTGCATCAAAGTCTTGGTAGAGCCTGATTTAGTGACAAGATGTTGTCTCCATCCATTTTGGCTGCGTCTTGTTACCAGTCCATTTAAGGTCATATAATGTATAAACAGGACAATATCATAATGTGGTTCTATAACAAATAAATTGGCTACAAACCAAAGATATGCAGCTTTAGCCTATTTGACTTGTTCTTTTGTGGTCTTGAATGACTTCCTTTCTTTAATAAAACCATATCTCATCTTCAATGCCTACAGGTGGGAATACTAAAACGTGTACTTGAAGAGGTTGAAAAAGTGATGCAGGAGTTCAAAGGTACACTGTACAAATCTATGGAAGACCCTCACATTGACTTAGCAAATGTAAGTTCCTCTTCTGTCTTTTTATCTTTAATTCTATTTTTCCCAAGTAAGAAGCTGTAAACTCAAGTGAGGATGGTAAATAACATGCATACTTGGCTTCTGCATTTCCTTGCAACTGATATGTACTGGAAAGTAAAAAAAGGTTGTTTCTTTGTAGTCATAGTTAGAAAATAGAGAAATGCAGCTCTTCTCAGATCAGTGTGATTGGTAGAAAAAAATGTTCGTTGGTAGAAAGGACTTCCTCTGAAACAAGGCTGTCTAATTTTGGTATCAACATAGTCAAATGACATACCATTCAGAAAAAGAACATAGTCAAAAGACATGCTCAATGATGCCTCTATACGTTCGTCAGGTACCATGATCATTTAACCGCTGCCTGAAAAGAAAAAAATCCTTCATAGTGTCATTCACCTTGCTAGGGAATGACAATTTTGGCTTAAATATGGCAGAATAGCCAAAAATATGACGTGTAGTCTAGCCAGCTTGTCTGGTAGTGAGCTTAGTTCAGTTGGCTTATCATTGTAATTTCTACTATGTAGAGATCATGGGTGTGAAGTGATTATGGATCTGGGAACATACAGTCGCAAGGCCAAGTTTGGCTGATGGTTCTCTCAGCTGTGGGAATATTTAAGCTATTTCAATTGCTCCTTGTTTAAGCTCAGATGGGATTTTCCCAGAGGTCATAGAGGGTTGTGTCCTCCCATCCTTTGTGTCATATGAACATGTGCCTTCGTGAGGGAAACTACTATAAGACCAGTGTGATGAACAGGTTGAAATTATTGTTTTCAAATTTTCAGCTTGAAGTTATCTACATAAATGAACGTTGTTCTAAGTTTTTCATTAATTAAATGATCCACTTCATATAAATAACATCAATATGAAGGCCACGTTAATTGTTGGGGCATAATTTTGGAATCACTATGTTTGTTTCAGTCATAGAAACAATTAATCAATTTCATTTGTTTTTTGTTCACAGCCTGATTTTTTTTTTTTTTTTGTCATGGAGGATGACATGCTTGTTTACTCAGTTTTCAAATAATATGTATTACTGAATAAACCAAAAATAACTCAGATATTATATTGTTTTATTGTATTTATTTAATTTTAAATGCATGTCATTTTTCTATCCCAACACAGTGAATTCGAAGATTTAAAGTTACACAACAAGAATAATTGAGTAGTATCTATATGAGCATTGAATAATTTATATGTGTAAGAAAGAGTACTGATTCTGGAGAAGTTAATGGGTAATGTGCTCTTGTGGTCACGCCATGTGGTGTGGTCACGTGAATACATCACCTACTTATACAGATTATCGATTTTCATTTTGTTACTAAATTAAATTAAATAAGAAATCACATATTGCTGTTTTAAAGTATTTGCTGTGGCTTTTATCCACATGTTTTGATTGGACAAGAAAAAGGCAATTAAATTTTTCCTACCATGTCTTTTGCCTTTAGGAATGGAAAAGACTTTGATAGTAGCAATCATCAGCTGATACTTTCAGAACTTTTTAAGCTTGTCTTTTGCTGCGTTATGCAAATCACTTTGTTCTTTAAGGTGTTGGTCTTTTGATTGGTTTGCTCTTGGCTGATGGCTTGTAATGTTTTTTGTAGCTTGAAAACACAGTAAGGTTGTTGCTAGAGCTGGAACCGGAATCTGACCCTGTATGGCATCATTTGAATATCCAGGTTTGTAGATTTATGTCCTTGTCAGAATGTGATTTTCCTTTTATGGAAATTGTAAGCATTATCTATTAATGATTTTCTTGTGAACTCAAAGACGATAATTCAGCTTGACTTGCCGAGGTTATGAACTCTGGAGATTCTTTTTCTGCCCATCCTTAAGGGTCTCTGCTAGCCATTTATCAACAGGGCTGATGAAACTTTCCAATCCCCTTATGTAGCCAAAACAAAACAATAAATAAAGAGCACGAATAAGAGGGAATCAACAATTGGGCACTTTCTGATTAGATTTATCCTTCCGTATCTCTAGAAAAGTGAACTCTTCCCCCTCAACAGCACTATTTCTGACTATTCCAGAATCAAAGAATTCGGGGTTTGCTAGAGAAGTGCTCCTTAGACCATGAAGCAAGGAGGGAGAATTTGCAAAACGAGCTGCATGAAAGGGCTGTTTCTGATGCAAGATGGAGGCACATTCAGCAAAATCCAAATGAGCCCGTAAGCTCACAATCTGAAGTACTAGACTAATCATCATGTTGAAGTGGCAGAGGGAGATCATTTATGTTGCTAATGATGATTTCTTCTTACAGTCAGATGACAATAGTCCCAATCCTGGCAATATCAACATGTTGGTAGATGCAGAGTCACTAGACATGGCAGGCGAAGAAGTTGATGCTCTCAGAGGAAAATATATCCATAGGTTGACTTCTGTTATTGTCTATCATGTACCAGCATTCTGGAAAGTAGCTCTTTCTGTTTTCAGCGGGAAATTTGCAAAGGTATTCCTTTCTAATCTTCAGTTGAGATTCTATACGTGATTGGGTCAATACTTTGCAACATTCTCAATTTAGCAGTTTGGCGTTCAATTTCAGCATTATGTCCTCTATGTATTCTCTGAGAAGAGGAATCATACCAGTATAGAGCTGTCGCATTAAGTGGGATGACAGTGTGTAGCTAGTGAGTTTCAGGATTTATTTATATTTGTATATGCCAAGATTTAAGGATTGCAAGAGAGAAGGTCAGAGAAAGACAACTAAAGTGATTATCAAATGTAAGAGTACATAAGATGCTCTATGTAGAGAGAGTGAAACATAAAACTGACTACCTTGCTTAATAACTTTTTTACTAGCTGATGACTAACACTATTAAATATACTTCAACAGTGTAACATTTATCTGATAGAACTACTTCAGAATTTGTAAAATCTGGCAAGTATATTGCTAGTTGTGGATAGCAGTGTGCTTAGGTGAAGGGGAATCCACTCCTGAGTAAGAAAGAAGAGCCCCTTTAGCGAGCTACTTCAAATTATTTAAAGTTTTATCAGATTGGGTCATTTTTAGGTTGAATGTCTCCCACCTGCTTGGGTCAACCACAGGTTGATCTTCCCCTTTGCTGTTTATGATTATTTACGGTTTCATGGCAAAGCACAATTAGATTATTTAATGAGATATGGATACTATCGCTATGGCAATTTCTGGCCATAATTACATTGTTTCCTGGTTTGCTCATTGCTGATGTTTGCATTGGATGGGCTGTTGGATTGAAAGCTTGTTTGTGTCTAGTGTCATTTTGAACATTCTTGCATCAGCTTCAGAGTTAGTTTAGAACTCTCAGTTCCTTGTTACATAACCCTTATTTTAGGGAGTCCACAACCAGCTAATTCCTCTAAGACCTTATTGTGATTATTTCTCAGTAGTTGTGCTTTGCCGCCAAAAGAGGAAGTGAATTTTGCTTAGGAGTTATTATTATATGTTCCCCTGATGCTCTTTCCCTCTGTTTGTGTCTGTGGGTGGGTGGTGGTTTGGTGGGGGTGGAATTGACTCTGCAGGTGTAAAAATAGGCATGGGTCATGGTGCATCCATGCACACGTCAGTGCATGTGCTCATCCATGTGACATGGGCATGTGCGTCAGCATCCTTGTGTACTTGTTGGCAATTTAGAAAAGACAATTTGTAATTTCTCTGTTTGAATGGACTTGAGAAGTGACTTTATTATGGTCTTAATGTCCCAGTCTTCCCAAGTTTCCGCTGATTCAAACATAAACAGCACAGGAAATAAACCCGAGGACAAGTACTCAAGCCATTCTCTTGAGGAAGTTGCTGGCATGATACGGCAGACCTTATCAGCCTATGAAGCAAAGGTATTTCTTTTGCATTTTGATAGTGAATTTTTGGCAAGTTCCTGGACATTTTGGACAGACATCAGCATTCTATCCTCTGTTCCGAGAATGTTATGTATTGCAATGAATATTACGTTTTGGATGAAGCTGATCTTTAGCTGATACTTTGAACTCAATATTTGATTAAACAAAATATTCCACACAACTTTCTAAATTAGAGGAATGGTTCAGTGAATTTTTGGCTGCTTTAGGTGCTATATTGCTTTATTTATATTGGAGGTTGTGATCTCGTTCTTATAATTGTTTAAAGTTGATTACTTCATGTAAGTTGATGTGCAGCTAAATACATGGATGTACGTACTCTATAAAGTTCTTATGAACAATCAATTCTGGTACAAACTTTCTTGTTCATCAGAATCTACGAATTTTATGTTTAGTTAGAAGTTATTTTCTCTCTCAGGGTTGTATTGATATTTGAGTCTACTAAAAAAAATGATTACTTACGTTGTGCTTACTGTTTACCTAGTGGCAGCTTATTAAGCATGAAGTGTTATCTTGCATGCGATAAAATATTATTGAGCAAGGATTGTTCCCTCCATATTGACTTGCCTTGGTGATAATGAACTTACAGCTAAAAAGAAGAAAATTATTTAGAACACCGTGATTCTATTCTAGTCTTTTAGGCTTGTGCGGCTTAATGTTAAGAGCTGGTCTGATATTGGTGGTGAGCCTATGTGGCATCTTTACTTTCATCGTGGATTCCCATTAATGCAAGACTTGAGATATATAACTTTCTATTGAGGAATTATATACTTTAGATTGGGAATACAAGCTTCTGCTTGAATGAAATCTTGACAGTAATTTTTGCTATGAAAGCATCATTTTGTAAACTCTCTGATATTGGCATTGCTGGCCATCTTTGGATTAAAGAATCATATCATGAAAAGATGTGACAAGTTAGTTCTGTCGACAATAATTCCGATGATAATATAAGATCCTAAAGGAGTCCTTTGGGATGAGGCTGGTAGATTAGATCAGGTTCATTTCAATTTATGGCTTGAATGATCTGTGACTTCCAATGATGACAGCATCACCAGTTTGTGGGGAGGAGGGCATAAGAGCAAGTCCACTTCTATACTGGATAGCATTTAATTTAACAATCTAATTGATATATGAAGATGCATGTGGACATTTGGTCATGCTGAGAGTACCAGTGGGAGGAGGTTGAAGCCTTTAGGCCCTGGTTGATTACATAGACTGGACTTGAGGGAATGGGATCTTTCTCCTAAATTGTTTGGTCACCTGTAATTAAAGGGAATGTCAGGTGAAATTTGGGAATAAAAAGGCTCTGTTACCATTTTTTCAATCACATGGAGGAACGTGGGTTAGGGTTGGGAATAATTGAGTTGTGAACTCATAAAAAGGAAAGTTTGCAGAAAGACTAGTAATATGATTTGGATTTGACAACTTTATCAGAAGCATATTTTGATTTGGTAAGTATATTAATCTACATAAACTGTATAGTAAGTGACAAACAGAATATCATACCATTTATAGTTTGCTATCTGATTCTGACTTTATGTCAAACATGGCGATTCAGACATTACTTACCATTTCAATTACTCAATTTCATTCCTATTTCTTTCAATCTATTCTGTTCATCTCATTGTTGCTAACCAAATGGGGCCTCAATGGTTTATGACTATAGTCAAAAAAGTGTACAAATCCCTTTATTAAAAAAAAAATTGTTTTTATTTATTTATTTTAGTGGTGGGACCTGTTCAGGGAAAAAATTGTTCTGTTGCCTGATCATGTTCCTTATGTCAATCTTCTAATGGTACCGACACTCAGATTTTACGAAAGGAATAGCGAGATCTGCTTTGAGGCTTCTGCTCTTTTTGTTTTGTAATATACTTACCAGAACTTTAATGTACATTTAGGTTGAACTGCTATCTCATTGTGTGCTTTTCAATGGAATTGAGCATTCATTGTCTGTCCAGGTACATAACACCTTCCGGGAGCTTGGAGAGTCGAACATTCTCCGGCCGTACATGAGTGATGCTATAAATGAAATATCTAAAGCATGCCGAAGTTTTGAAGTTAAAGAATCAGCTCCTCCTAGTGCTGGTATTTACCTCCTGAAGCTTCATTCTGTTGACGTCTCCAATTACTTGATAATCTTTGCTTCTTTGCAGTTTCAGCTCTTCGTGCGTTGCATTCTGAGATCACGAAGATTTACATAATAAGGCTATGCTCATGGATGCGTTCAATGACGGAAGAGGCATCTAAGGAAGAAACTTGGGTTCCGGTGTCTATACTTGAAAGAAACAAATCTCCATACACGATCTCCTTCTTGCCTTTGGCATTCCGTGCCATTGTGAGTTCAGCAATGGATCAGATAAACATGTAAGTAATCTATTGCACTTCATGTCAATGCTTTGGCTTATACATAAGCAGCTCAGTACTGTCCTACTCCAATTAGCCCTTGGTTTGTGGGACTCTTGATTGCCTTCCTTTGATTTTGATGGAAGTTTATGTGTGTCTGTTTGAGGTGTCATTTTTCATTTTCATTTGATGAAAGGAAAAGAATTCTCTTGAGGGGAGAAGTTTATTATGCTCTATCCAGAACATGCTAAAGAGAAAGAGAAGTTTATTGGCCGAACTGGGAACATCAGTTATGAGGAAAGAGAAGTTTATTGGCAGAACTAGGAACATCAGTTGGGAGGAATAACATGACTTGGACAGAAACATAGACAAACTGACAGAATAGTAGCTTTTTTAGATTGATAATGACAAAGATTCTGTTCATCTCCATTTATATCTTCCACATGATACATTGTAGGTTTGTTCTTTCCACATCTTTACTGTTGAAGTGTTTTAATCGGCACCTGGTTTTGCAGTGTCTTTTAGCTATGTTGGGCATAATGAGACCATTGTTTTTTTGGCCATGCTGATTGATGTAGTTGGTTACAAGGTCATGCTGGAGGAAATGAATTTATTCACCATCTTGCTTAGACATGCATTAACAATAGGATTGTAATATTTTTTCCTTCCTAACATTTTATTGATGAGAATCTGGTTTCTCGCAGCTGTCCCCAGAATATAAAAGGGGAACTGGCCTCCAAATCTGCTTTTGGACTAGTTGAATAGGTCTAGAATGAGCCTCAATTCCTTTAAGTTTCATTTAGAAGCTACTGTCGGTGTTTTTATCCAAACTCAAACTTTACTGACATTTCTACCTTTAATGCGAACAAAGTATTGATAGAAACTTTAAGCTTTCCTTTTACCAGTCTTCAGTGATTTAAAATATTTAGTCCACATCATGTTCCATTTTGAAACATCAGGTACCATTTCTTGCTTTCGACAGCAATAGGAAACAAATCCTAGAGAGAGAAATTAACATCTTCAGCCCGCACGTCTTTACTTTTCTATTATTTTTCTAGAGGCTCGACCAAACTTTCCCATCCACCCTTCTTAATGCCATATGTGAAATTTTCATTTCATATGCTTTGCTTTTCCTCAACTGACCTCCAAAGTCATTTTTGCAAGTGAGTCTAAGGGGGAGCATACGAAATCCCCATTGTGATGCCAGAATATCCATCTGCACAACTTCTCCAGAGGAAATTCCTTGCAAATTATGTAATCTGGTGGAGAAGGATGGGGGAAATAGGACAATTCTGGGAAGACTATACAGTTTTTTGTTCGTTTTTTTTTTTTTACCAATTTAGAAAGCATCCCCTTTTGATAAAAGAACTTCCAAATGGTCATTTTCTGTCCATCCTCTCAATTATGTGTTCTAGTTAAACTGAAATTACAACATTTGTTCTTTACCAAAAAAAAAAATTTACTTTAAAAAAAAAAAAATTAAGACATTTGAGGTTGGGGTGTTTTTTTTTTTTTTTTTTTTTTTTTTTTGGGGGTGTGGGGGGTAATTCTACTCCATGTCAAGCAAGCAATCAAGGGCAGTGAAGGATTCATTTTTTCTCTTTTCCTTTTTATTGGCATTCATGACTTTTTTGTTCCCTCTCATCCGAGTACCTGATTTCAAAAGTTCGGTGAATTATGTTGGCATTTCTGCCTTTTTTTTAAAAAAAAAGGAAATCTCTACATTCATAGTGCAGGCCACCCGCAGTAATTGTTGTCATGCCGTTTAGTCCCCTTCTTCTGTCCCAAAGAAGAAGGATTACAAATGTGGTATCATCTGAGATGCTGTCTTGACTAAATGGGTCTTCCCATTTGACTCCCTCCTATAGTAGGGATGAAATAAGATGAAACTGCCAATACACCCTTAGAATGCGTTTCCGGAAACTGTCATACAGGAAAAGTACACATTCACATTCACCTGTTTCACTGAGGATCGCTTGAAAAGTAGTTTAAATAAAGTATTATGTCTGTGTGTGGGGCAAATCTTTTGTTTTGATGCACCCATGATAAACTGATCGGTAACAAGCAGACAAAAGCATGTGTCATTTTCTTGCAATTATTTAAATGATTCCACATGTGCTCTAAAATATGCTTTAAATTGTGTTTATGGCTTTCCTTTTCAGGATGATTCAGTCTGTGAAGAGTGAGGCAGCAAAGTCAGAAGATATGCTTGTACAGCTCCAAGAAATTCTAGAATCTGTTAGACTTGCATTTCTGAACTGTTTTCTTGATTTTGCTGGTATGGTGAATGGTCATTGCTCACTTTTCATAGTTCAAAAATTTACAAGCATCCTTGTTGGTAATTGTGATTTATTTGCATGCATCAACCAGGTCATCTAGAGCGCATTGGTGTTGAGCTAGCACAGAACAAATCAGGCAAAGAGAGTCCCTACTTGCAAAATGGCTACTCAAATGAACTGGAAGAAAATAGCTCGACTGATCTCCCTGGAAGTGCACATCAGCGGTTATTAATTGTCCTCAGTAATATTGGATATTGCAAGGATGAGCTTTCTTATGAGTTGAACAACAAATACAGACAAATCTGGCTTCAATCTACGTATGTTTTTGCATATTGAAATATAAAACATTATTGTCTGATAGGTTATCCTAAATTGCCTATGGCAGTAAGTTCAGTGTAAAACCGGAAACAATTTTATATATGTGCTTAATCACCCAGATCAGCTCACATCTTAAGTGCTATTATGTTTGAAATCAGCCTATTGATTAATTGCAAAAGGTACACATCAATAATCTGGCACATTGGATTATATTTTACTTGTGAGAAATGATGGTTTATGGGGTAAGTTTTTCATTGGCACTTCATATCCTTATACTTTTTGAGTGAGGCTTCTCTGCATTTCCTTAGATGGAGAATAATATCCTGGTAATAAATTAGTCAATGCACAAAGCAATGTTCTTTTCTTGCTTTTCTTGGTTTTTAATAGAACTTCTCTTGCCTTTTTATATATTTTGAATGATTTATGCTATGGAAAATACTTATCTAGTCTTCATTCAGGGTAAAGGACGAAGGGGATAGTGATATACAAGATTTGGTAATTTCTTTCTCTGGGCTTGAAGAGAAAATTCTTGAGCAGTATACATTTGCGAAGGTATTGCTTCACATTCATCCATGGTGAATCTTTGGATCCATTCTTGCGAATGGGTTTCATGTGCGTATTTCTTTGTCTTACTTGGTCATAGGAACTTTTTTTAATGTCAATGTTCATCCCCAATGGGACTTTGTAAATGTGATATTGTGACTTAATGGAAGTGAGGCGATGTGCAAATCAAACATAACATCATGAATCATGTAATACTTTTTTCTTGGCATGTCGCCTACCATAGAAGTGTTTATTGATCAGTTACTGAGAATTTTGGTGTCTCTGCAGGCAAATTTAATTAGAGAAGCTGCTGTGAGCTATTTGTTGGATTCTGGTGTTCACTGGGGATCAGCACCTGCAGTCAAAGTGAGGTTTTGAACTAATATAGGACAGCCATTTTCATAACGTTTTTATATGCTAAACTTCTTGTCAAGATCCATCTTAAAATTGGTTGTTACTTTGTAGGGTGTGCGGGATGCAGCTGTGGAGTTAATGCACACTCTTGTAGCTGTTCATGCTGAGGTATGTTCTGCCTCTCTTATTATTGTATAATTTTACCCCTCCTTGTTCCCACCTACTCCTTTTCATGGCTAGTGTTACACTCTCTGATCTCTTCTACTTTTGTGGTTCATAAGATGTGATCTCTATGGCCTAGGAAGTCATACGGAGTGGCAATCTCATATTGTCGTATCTGGTACTTGGTTATCTATAGTTGCTTCAGTAAAGCTTTTCTTATTGTATTTGTTACAACAGGTTTATGCGGGGGCTAAGCCTCTGTTGGAAAAGATCCTAGGTGTTCTTGTGGAAGGTTTGGTTGATACTTTTCTTAGTCTCTTTAGTGAGAACAAAGGCAAAGAACTCAGATCACTTGATGCAAATGGTTTCTGCCAGCTCATGCTTGAGGTATGATTTATTTTGGAACTGACTGATGCAATTTTTGCACTTTAGGCTTGCTGGCTGTTTCTTCAAATTGTATTGGGAAAGTCAAGACATGAAGTTTTGTGATGATGCATCAGTTTTTGTTGTTTGTTTCATTGAAAATAGTTCTAAGGCAGATGAAACACTGCTCTCTGTAACAGATTGTTGCTAACAGTCACCCCATGGATGTGCTAATGCGGTTGCATCCAAATAGTTAGGCCGGAGGAGAATTGGAGTTAAAGGATAACAAAATATGGAGCTTATGTTCCAAAGCTTGTTTGTTTTCCTATTACTTGCTTTTGCGTGTGGCCCCTATACCTAACAGATCCGCTTTTGCTACCACTTGTTTAGTCCTAGTGGATTATGTTACGCTGCAAACCAGTTTGCAGTAAATTTGTGCAGCAACCTACAACAATAGTGATCCATTACCAATATGAAAATTTGTTTCATGATTTTTAACTCTTCTTACATTTGTTTGTCATTCTCTCTCTGGTTTGCTCTCTCATTGTCCAGTATCTTACATTTTCGTACACATCCACCCTACCACTTACTTCATGCCACGGCCTGCCACCATCACTGTCGCTGCTGCCATCATCATCATCTCTCTCTCTCTCTCTCTTTGGGGTTTCCATCTCATTATTTCTTTGTCTCTTCATTTTTCTGCATGGTGTGGCATTTTTTGTCATATACTTCTTATACATCTGTCAGTTTTAGGGATGATGGGGAAATCACTCGATTTGCTGAACCCACCTATCTTATATGTCTACTGCAGCTTGAATATTTTGAGTTCGTGTTGAATCCATATTTTACGGCTGATGCAAGGGAGTGCCTCAAATCTTTACAAGGCGTGCTGTTGGAGAAAGCCACTGAGAGCGTGTCGGAGGCTGCTGAGAATCCAGGCCACCACCGGCGCCCAACTCGTGGAAGTGAAGATGCGCTTGCAGACGAAAGGCAGCAGGGGATGGGTGTATCACCAGATGATTTAATCGTAAGGGATAATCTTGGTCTTTTTATGTTTATCCCCTCAGAGGACGAGGTTGCAAATTTTACTTTATTTATTTTTGGGGTACTTATCATGTTTGATGCAGCTAATCTCTACTTTTTTGGCCAAAGTTCCATGGAGCTATTTATGTGAGCCTTTTTCTCATGGGGAAATTTGAAAATCCATCGGAAAGTGAATTTTTGGGTTTACCCTAGAAGATCACATTAAGCTCTGATTAACATCTGATATTTGTCACTTTACCTTTAAAGCCTGTCTATGCATGAAGGTCATGTGAAGTGGATGTTAAACAAAAGTAGTGGGCTGAAAATTTGTTAAAGACGTAGAGAGTCATCATCTGTCTTAATATTTCATGGTTTGGTTTACAGAATCAATGATAGGTGGTGCAGCAGTTCTGCTTCTGTTTCACTTTCCTTCTCAGTCTCTTCATCTTCTGATTTTCTGGGTTTTGAAAAAAGTTTGGTGCATAAAAGCTTCCTCTCTGTGTTTTTTTAATTCTACAGGCCCTTGCACAGCAATATAGCTCTGAATTTCTACAAGCAGAGCTAGAGAGGACTCGGATTAACACGGCATGCTTTCTTGAGTCAACTGCATTGGATTCAGTGCCAGAACCAGCCAGAGCTGCATACACTCCCTTCAGGGGGTCAGTGAATTCTCCCAGCAGAAACTACCGAGGCGCAGCTGTGGTTGGATCGCCAAGTTACTCACGACAGAGGCGTAGATAAGTTTATGACAGCTACCCCAATTTTTTTCTGGGGGGCTGAGACTTCGTTGTAATTTGTATCTTTTTCCATGTCTATATATGGTTGGCAGATACCTTATTCTTTCATAAGCAGCCTTTCCCCATCACCAGATGCCGACTCTGTTCTGATCGATTTGTTTTACTTGTTTCCTGCCAAGTTTCTGTTTTGCTGTTTATATCTAACTTGAACTCATAGCTTTTACATTTCCAGTATCCTTTTCCCGGCTGGCCCGTCATAGCTTGTAAAGAAGTTGAGATGTTCTCAATAAGTCTTTGGAATGGTTGTCCTCATTGTTTGTTTTGTAATGCGATGTTGTGCTCGATTCTCAACCTTAGGTTCCCTCTCATCTGTATGCCTTAGTTAGAAGCTCTCCGCTGAGATGGCTCGTCATCAATTTCACTAATCCTTGTCAGGTTGTGGATGACGTAATTTACTTACAGCTCCGCCTCCTTTCTCGATGCTTGTTTTGACGTTTCTCCACTAATTCTTTAGAATATTTTCCGATTGGCACTTCCAATTCACAGCGCCCTCAAAGTCGGCTCAAAGGAAAAGCTTCGGCTCGTTCCATGATTTTGTAACCCAGGCGCTGCAATGGCAAGTTTGACCCGTGAGCAATTTGCATAGGCTGAGCGGAATGAGGCTGCGTTATGCAATCCCAAGCGATGAACCCAGCCAAGGGAAAGGTCATATCGACAAGTTCAACTACCCAGGCTCTTCATACCTGGACGTCTAGCCCCTACAAGCTGATAAGCAATTTCACGAAAGGAAAAATCCCAACCTTTTCATTAATCAAAAGACTAATTGATAGTTTTGCTAGAAAAAATAATCTGATCATTCACCTTCCAACGGGTGCCTATATTCTTTCCCCAAAAGGACAAATTTGTAAGACTAGCTTCGGAGTTTTTTTCTTTTTTGGTGAAAGGTAATTATATTAAGCTTCGGAGTTTATTAATCTATGCTAAAGTAAAAGCTGACATTACATGATTTCCTATCCATATGAATATCAGGCGACTCTCTATCCATTAGAATCATCAATTTGCATATGTATTCATTGATGTCATGCACACTTTCACCATAGAACGAGTTAGATAACCGCACTCAATAATGTGTGCAATATGGAAATTGACTTTCTCTGCCTGCGCACCATTCTCTCTTCCTTGCTTCCTTTTCCTTCTTTTACTCACAGGTTAGGAGACACAAATAACACCGAGCGAACCTTGCGGTTCTCGTGTGGATTCCCGATGCCTGTTAGTAGGTCATGTGCTAAAAAGAATGAACCGTACAACTCTCCCGTGGAGGCTACGCTAGATATCGACTCCACCAGTTTTATGTGAGTGCCCAATGGAGGAAGGGGAGTAGGCTTGGGCGTTGGAAGGGACTTTTCCATCTGTTCTATCAAATTAATATTCTGCTGAGTCCAAGGACGGCATACAAATAACAAGATCCAACCAATGACTAAAGGATGAAGACGCCATTGCGAGTCAAACGTTGGGAGCCATTCTTTTATTTGCCTTGTGCTTGCCTTATGTATGGTAGCATAGTATGATAGCGAGATCGGGCGCCTGAGAAAGAAAGGGACAACGTTGTTTATCGATGTAAACACCGAGATGGGAATGGATAATGACCCCAAGGAAACGAATAGGACAACACCGGACAAAAACCTGGCATTGTAGACCTTGATGATATTGCTTGGGGCGACCGTCCGCGAATCACTCCACGTCGTCGTTCATCACTAGGCGGGAAATTCGTCCTATGGTGGGGTGTTAACCTTGTTCCCAGAATGTACCCAATTGTCTCTCGCAAAGAGATGCTGCCGAAAATCTCTATAGCAACAGGGACAAGGGATAATATACCAAAGCAAGCACTTATCTTGATCATTATAAAGCCCCTTGGCTCCTCTCTGGCATTTGCAGGTGCTTTTTGTGTTCTAGAAGCTCACAGAATATTTAGCTATGGAGTTCAGCATCCTGGCAATGTTGGTGCTTCTGGTCGTGTTTGTAGTCTCGGCAGTTTTTCTTCATTTATGGAGATCGCCAAAAGCAATGGAGGACATCCCGGGAACCTTGGGTTGGCCAATCGTTGGCGAAAGCTTCTCCTTCATATCCGACTTTTCGAGTCCATCTGGTATCTACAGTTTCATGAAGAAGAGACAAGAAAGGTAATCAATCAAGGACCAAGAGTGAGACAGCTTATCAGAACTTCAAAATCAGAATACATAACTTACATGATATGTGCATCTGTCAACAGGTATGGGAAGGTGTTCAAGTCCTTTGTCTTGGGAAGGTTCACTGTCTTCATGACCGGGCGAGAAGCGAGCAAGATTCTATTGACGGGAAAAGACGGGATGGTGAGTTTGAACCTCTTCTACACCGGGCAGCAGGTTCTTGGCCCCACAAGTCTTCTTCAGACAACAGGGGAAGAACACAAGCGGCTTCGACGGCTTATTGCGGAACCACTATCCATCGATGGCCTGAAGAAGTACTTCCAGTTCATCAACGCCCTCGCCATAGAAACATTAGATCAATGGGAGGGACGAAAAGTTTTAGTTCTTGAGGAGGCTTCTACAGTTAAGTATCCACAAATAAGATCTCAAGAAATTCTGCTTTGATCGCTCTGCACTTAGACATAATGGTAAGATATATCCTTTGTGCAGTTCACTCTCAAGGTAATTGGCCACATGATCATGAGCTTAGAACCAAAAGGCGAAGAGCAGGAGAAATTCCGATCCAATTTCAAAATAATTTCCTCTTCATTCGCATCCTTGCCATTCAAAGTGCCAGGAACTGCATTTCATCGTGGAATTCAGGTAATTTTTTTTCCCATGTACACGGAACATACTCACAATAGAACGAAAGACTTTGTCTAGTTACTTTCCGAATATAACGATTCAAAAAAATCAGGCTCGAGATAGGATGTATAGCATGTTGGACAACGTTATTTCTAAAAGGAGAGAAGGACAAGGCTTCCAAAATGATTTCCTGGAGTCCCTGATAATCAAGCACAGCAAAGCAGCAGACGGAGAAGCCGACAAAGACAAGCTAACTGACAAGCAAATGAAGGACAATGTACTAACTCTTCTAGTTGCTGGTCATGACACGACCACTGCTGCTCTGACTTGGCTCATGAAATTTCTCGGAGAAAACCCTCAAGTTCTGCAACGGCTCAGGGTACTCCCATTTTGCGATGAACTCTGTTAAATTGAAATCGTGAACTATGAATACTGAAGAACTGGGCTGTATGCTTCGTATACAGGAAGAACACATGGAAATTCAAGCGAAGGGCAAGGGTGGAGCGAATCTATCTTGGAGTGAAGTTAATAACATGCCTTATACCGCTAAAGTAAGCAAGACATTAGCTTTATCACGTTAACTATCCTACTGAAAACTGGAAGATGTAGAAATTTCTTTTAACTTGGTATTTCAGGTAATAAGTGAAACTCTAAGGAGAGCCACGATATTACCTTGGTTCTCAAGGAAAGCTGCTCAGGATTTTGAGATTGATGGTATGCATCCCAATGAAAAGACAAAACACGCTGATCAGAAATGCAATTTCAAGATGCTTACTATTGCTAGCTCTTGGTCTTTTGCAGGATATAAGATTGAGAAAGGTTGGTCGGTGAACCTGGATGTTGTTTCTATTCACCATGACCCGGAAGTTTTCCCTCAACCAGAAGTTTTTTACCCTTCCAGATTTGATGTAAGCATTTTTCTGTCGCTACGTCATATAGCTCACTTTTTATTTCTTACTTCCAGCTGATTTTTTTTTTTTTTCGATTGATCTCAGGAACCTTTGAAGCCTTTCAGCTTCCTTGGATTCGGTAGTGGACCACGTATGTGCCCTGGGATCAATCTGGCGAAGCTGGAGATCTCTATTTTCATTCATCACTTAGCGTGCAGATACAAGTAAGAACAGAAAGTGCTCATTTTGATAAACAAAGTCTCATCTTCCCGCCAGAACATTTGATTACCATCTAACATGTCAACCAGTCAAGGGGACAACCTTTTTTAAGCTAGTCTTTTTTAATAAATGAAGCAAAAAAAAATAAAATAAATTGATACGGTTGATATGTTTGTGTCTGAGACTAAGCTTGATGAATTTCTCAAGCGTTTATTGCGAGTCTAGAACTAAATCCGACAATCTCGATCTTCTTGACAGGTGGACTCCTCTGGAGAGAGATGACTCAGTCCAGCCTACTCTAGTAAGGATGCCCAAGAACAAGTATCCAGTTCTCATCGAGCCACTGTAGATGTATTTGTTGCTTCACTTGGCAACTTGGCACAGAGCCATCATAGCCAAGGAAAGAAGCGGCATGGGGATTTCAAACTTTATTGTTATGACCTGATCGTCAATGCAATACCAATATGCTAAGAATGACAAAGTCACTGGGTAAAGGTAGCTATAAGCGAACGCTTGCCCAGGAGCACATTGTATGACAGAAAATGAGAATAAGAATGTCTGAAGCAGTTTATTTTTCTTGAGTTAGTCTATATCTTGCTGAACAACTATCTTTCACTACGATCCTATTACTCTAGCCTGTTAATCAAACGAACAAATGCAACTCCAACAAGCTTAATCGCTGAGGGTGGACAAATGAGTAAAGATTGGAGATGTCTTTAGTATATGAAAATTAATCCATTGATGCCCGCACCTAAGCAAATAGGAGAGCCCGGCCAGTTCACTTCAGAGAATAAAGGTGCTAGAGATATTCAAAATCAGGATACTGAAGTTTGAATACCATTTTGCCTTGAACAGACAAAAATCTAGACTACCAGAAAGATAGTTCAAGAAACCCGATAGAGGTGTTATGTCAGCTCCAGCTCTAGCTCCCATTTATCAGGAGGCAAGCATTAATGCACAAATCAAGAGGCATGGAAACCTGCTTCCATTGTATTTATGGATAGTTTATTGCAATAGGAAGGTTTTTTTGGTTGCAAATTGATAAAGGTATGATAACTTCAAAAGGCAGCAATTTTATCTAAATGATGCCATAACTAAATAGGTTTTAAATTTCCTGTAATTAGCATCTTCTACCTTTTTGCTAACAGAAATTATGCAGTCTTGGATATAAGTTGAGGAAGGTCAACATAACAACCCGTTAGATTAAGTGATTGGGTAACTGATAAACAAGAAAGCAGATGGCTCACCTCCACTTTCTCAAGTACTTTTAAGTTTTAACGACATAACAAAAAGAGGCAAATGAATTTCATTTTGTGCCTTCATTGCATGCAATAAATCTCACCCTCACAAAGAGAGGCAAACATAACATAGGGAAAACCCGTTTCCAAGCAAAGACGTAACCATGAAGCACTGAAATAAAAGGGCCTTTGCTTTCACTTGTCTAGAATCCCAGATGGAAACAACATGGATGTAAATTATCGATAAGTAAAACAATGAAAAGCAGAAACAAATGTCCCAAAACCATACAAACCAAACAAGCTTAACCCATTCAGGAGCCAAGAAACAACAAAAGACCCTCCATTCCAGACTAACTCAATAGCTCACTAGCCAAATCCTACAGAGATTTTTCACATCGTTGGAGAGAAGCTTTCAATTATCTTGGAACAGGAAAAGAAGCTCTAACAGCAAACATAATTTTGTAAATCACCTTTCTAGCTTCGGACAAAATGTGATAATGTAGAACTACATTTCTCTCTTGCCAAACTAAATGGTTGCATTCCCATTCTAATTTGAAGCTCTTAAGCTTTGCCCTTTAGCAGCCTGCAGAATAAAAGGGATTTCTACAATTTAACTATTTGCTGATCTAGCAGAATTATTCAACTGTAAAATGTGCTACCGAATAGATTTTGAGTAGGAGCAACAAAAGAACAGATGCTCTGAGCATTCAATGCTTTCTGTTTGTGTCCATTATCTTTTGACCACCTGCATCAATATGAATACTACATGATGTGCATCAAGGAACAAACTTCAACTGCTGCAGATCTGATGTTTCCTTTATTCAACAGAGTATAAGGTGTCGTTCATCATAGAATCCTCCATAAGATCACAGAAGTCAACATCAGAGATCTCAAAACTTACATTCAAGAAGATTACTTTTCTCTGTCAAAGAGTGACTTTCTTATAAGAGTATGTGTGTAATGCATGCTCTCTTGCTAATGTTTTCAAAAGGAATAAAAGGGTGCTGGCAAAACAAAACGAAATCAGTGTCTAGTGAAGCAACAGAGCAAGTGTGGAAGAAAATAGGAATTTTCATAACATTATGATGTTAGAAAGTTATCGCCACTTCCCTCAAAAAAATTTGTGCCTGACCATGATTATAAATAGGAATCTTCATACTATTATGATGTTAGAAAGTTATCGTCACTTCCCCCAATCGTAGTGCCTGACCATGTTTATAAAAGGCATAGACCAAAGCCTTCATGATCTTAATCTAAGTTATCAAAAGCAACTCAAAGAAAATGGCATACCGTTCCGTAGACCCAGTCATATCAGATGAAACTGTCACATGATGGAAGCTCAAAAGCTACCAATTGAAAAGAAAATTTTACCCAAACACGATATTTAAAAAAAGAATGTGTAAAACATTCACCTGGGAGCTAGCTGGGCAAAATCATCTTCAGATTCATCATCCTCGTGATTCACATCCACTGGTGCCTAGGCTGGGGGTTTTTGTCACTTCTGCTTTGGTCAGTGGAGTATCTTTGGCAATGTTATCGTGTTGACAAAGAGCACGCTGCAAACTATCTTTAAATGTCAATAGGGGCATGGCATCTAACCGCAGAAGCTCGAATAATTATGTTGGATTGAAGTTCTTACGCTGTGAGATTCACAAGAAGCATGACACGCTCTTGACAAGAACCACGCTGATCGACAAGGTCAACAAACACCTCCCTCCAAATCGTCTTTGTGCTAAAAACATGTATAACTCAATAAGAAGCTTCTGTCCCTAGTCTTCCTGTCATCCCTCCGAACCATAATCCCAACAAATGCATAGCCCAAAAGTTAGCGATGGGTTTCATATTTGGATGTCTTCAAAATGCAGTCCACCTAATCGATTTAACCGACAATACTTCTGCAGAATCATCACTTAAAATGTAATGATGGAACCTTCAGGACAAAACAAAAACGTGGAAAAGTACATTCTGTCCCACCGAAGGGAGGGAAGCGGGGTCACCGGAGACGAAGGGAGGGAAGCGGGGTGCGTCAGGAACAGCTGTTGAGAAATGTACAAGCGTATATTAGTTATACGCATGAAAAAATATAAGATTTTTTTATGCAACTAATTTGCATATCTATGCCAACCCATTTGGATTTGATGCGTAGTTTGAGCAACAACGAAGATTAATCTTTTATAAATATCTTCCTATCAAGGTTGAATTGTCGCCGCTTTGTGAAATTAAAATGTTCGAAATTTCAATTCTAGGTCAAACACATGTCTGACTCACAAAGCTAATTATATCTTTAACCTCTGACTCAAGTGGAGGGGTTCTCCTCACATACAATTTGTGACGACTCGACTAGGTCTCGAGAAAGGATTGATCACATGGGTGCCCACCTGAATGTGCCTGCCAAGTTCTTTCCAGAGGTTCAAGATATTTATGATTTTGCCCCCAACAAATTATTTTAGAGAAGTACAAACAGAACTCATCTTTTATTTTACGCCTCCACACGTAGGAGGGATCCCAACAGAGAATACAGAGAATACAAAAAAGCTAATGGAATGGAAATGGAAATGGAAAGAGACCCTGCTCCCCAAACGCCCAACGGAACTCAACTCTGTTCTAACAATAATAATAATATTTATGCTGATCAACCTCCCTCTCTCCCTCTCTCCCTCTTTCCCTCTTCCCTCAATTAAAATAAAAGAAGAGACCACATCTCTCACTCACTTGGCTCCCGAGGTAGGAATCCGATCCGGGCGTCGGGAAAGTACGCCTTATCTTTGATTATACGTGCTGCCTCTCCATATGTCATTTCCTCTACGGGACCCTCGCCATCCGGCTGGAAAGTGACCCGGGCGGCTGGGTCCCACTTGAACCTCGCCCACCAGACTTTGTCCCCAGTGATCGAGAAGCTTCCCCACCTCCCGTTGTTCGAGTCCAACGGTAACTTTTTGAGACCAGGACAATCCTCTATGAAGAATTCCACCCCTTGAGGGAAAAATGGAGGCTGGTCGCAAATGCTCCTTAGGTTTGGAAGATCTTCGACAATTAGGTTTTGGAGACGTGAGAATAGTCCTGAAGCAGCTAATTCCTCTCTTGCAATTCCATACCCGATTATTTTCTCCATCAAATTGCAATCCAGGACTGCCAATCTTTGGAGTTTTGGAGCGTGCACAAGCCAGGACAAGTCCAAAAATCCACATTTGGAGACAAAAACCTCAACGAGGCTAGGGAAGCAATAGCAGTTGGGCGCTTGTCCCATCCCTTGATTAATCTCCATCTTCACAAGCATAGGGCAATCACTTAAAAAAGCACCTCTAAATGTGAGAAATTGTTGTTCCCTTCTAATGAGTGACTTATTGGGATGTGGGTCAAGTCCTCACAATTCTCGATCGACACTCTCCTTATGCATCTCTGAAAGGATTGGAATATTTTTAGGGCAGAGGAAGATTTTTGCACATAGATAGATAAATCTGTGAGACCTTGCATGCGCCCTAGTTCCTCCACCACCTCCTCTTCATTCTCTAGACTCGATCTCCAACTGCTGAACACATTCAATGGTAAGCTTGCGATTGCCCCTATCGGAATTTGGAAATGTGCTCCATTATATGGTCTAGTAGCAACCATTGTAAACGAGTCAAGTTCTTAATTTCCTTGGGCATCTCACTAATACAAGTGTGTGACAAGTTCAAGTACTGTAGGCTAATCAAATTGCAAATCCCTTCGGGGAATGACTTAATATTATAATTGTTGGATAGGTCAAGGACCGTTAAACAAGCCGTCATCGACTCAAAAAATCCTCTTGGCACTTCCGTCACATTAGTTTCCCTTACAATCAAAGTTTTGAGCTGGGAACACTCGGGTGGTGCTTGGTTGATATTATGAATCCATTCTCCCCATATAGACACTTTCTCTGCTTCCCCCCATTTGGAGATCCTTTTTGTGGACATATCTTCTTCCTTCTCTATCACTAGCAACTTGTTCTCTTTTTTCCCATGGTCGCGAGCAATCCAAGTCGCCATGTCGCGGATAACATCATGCATCTTTACATACTCTTCATTATTATCATCACGCCCACTTTCCAATAGACAAGCCATCTTTAAGCTTCCCAAGATATACTCCCCCTTCTCCCGCATATTGTATACATCATTGGTGTCTCCTAGCAAGCCCTCTCCAATCCAGAGTTCAATAAGGTCACATGATCCTATGTGGTAATCCTCAGGAAAGAGACAACAGTAAAGGAAGCAAAGTTGATCGGTAGAGTCATTTAAGCTAATATAACCGAACTCTAGCATGTGGTACACTTCCTCCACCATACCTGACAGCTTGTACGGATTGTTCCTGAGCGTTGTAAGTGTATGCTTCCACTCATCAGGATTCTCTCTGCCAGCCATGGCTCGCCCGATGGTAATAAGGGCTAGTGGCAACCCTTTGCACTCTCGCACAATGTCCTTTGCCAGCTCTAGAATATTTGGATGAGAATCTATAGTTGATTTGCCAATGTTGTTCTCAAATAATTCCAAGGCTTCTTCGAACTTCAAGCATTGTACTTCGAAGGTTTTGTCGGCTCGCATTTGGTCGCATACTTGCTTTGACCGAGTAGTGAATACTACTTTGGATCCATTCTCCAAACTAGGTTGAGGAACTCCGATTTTGGAAAGGTCTAGCCTCGCCCAAACATCATCAATCAACAGCACAAACTTCTTATGGGTCAAACCTTCCAACAAATAATTGATCCTCTCATCTTGGGACCATCCTCTCCAGCTCTCATCTTTAATGTTCAGCCTTTTCCTTATGGCGTCTTGAATGCTATCTTCATTCACTTGCCTTGAAACCACCACCCAAATAACGACATCGAATTTGTGATTTGCATGCGAAAGCTCCTCATTGATCCTTTTCATGAGGGTTGTCTTACCCACACCGCCCGTTCCGTACAACCCAATCACTCCTACTTGTCTTTCATCCACGAGACATTTCAACATTTTATTAAGAGAAATATCAAGCCCCACGGGCTTTTCCATAGGCTTCTTGAGCACTGGAGGAGGAGGCAACAGTGACGTGAGGTCTATAAATTTTTCTCTCTCATTTTGGAGCTGTCTTCACTTCATTGAGCAATTGATCAACTCTTTTCCCCAATTTATAACTTGACCAGCAGTTCCGAGGAAGCCAACGACTGAGACATTTGATTTCGTCACGTTCCCTGGCTTCTCGAAGAATTTGATCTACTTCACCGGAAAACTTTTGCACCCTGCCTAACCAGTCCTCCACTTGTTTCGTGGGCCCCACATGTGCTCCTTCTTCTTCGCGTTCCACCTTTGTCTTCACATCTCCGCTAATAGACTTCAGGGTTTCATTTTTTTCATCCAATGAGCGGACGTTATCTTTCAGATTATAAATGTAGCCCACGGGTTTACTGGCCAAGCCCCATAAACCTTTGACGGTTTCTAAAAGAGGACCTGCGAATTCCATAGATTCTTTCGGAGATAACAGATCGGAAAGTCGACTATTTAGATGGGTTGGAAAAGGAGCGAATGAGTGGAGTCCGATAAGCTCTGCTGTGTATATCTCGATAATTCCAGCTAGCAGACAAAGGAAAGAATTTCGGAACCTTTTCTTTACTTCGAGAAGAGAAATGGAACAATTTTTCTTCTTCTTGTTTCTTCGTCTAGGTCGAGCTGCGAAGAATCTCACCGTTCAGAAATGCAATCCACAAAAGCTTGAGCCAAGAAAAAAGGGAATGAAGGTATCCTGACTAGTCCCATTTAGAAGCACCCTGAGAAGTATGAACGAAGACAGAGAATGTTAGTGACCCATGTTTCTTAGATCTGAGGCAATGCTCATGTTCTTCTTCTTGCTTTTGCCTATGGACTACGTGGAATGTGATCAATGGTGTCCAAAAGCAAAGAATCACTATTTTTTGGATAGAAGCAAAGAATTGTTCGATTCATTTTTAAGGTGCAAATTAATGTTAACTGATGGGTCAGCCTTTTAGAAGCTTTTCAATGGAAATTTCACAAATTTACTCGGCTGTTTATTTAGTTGTCATAATTCGACAATTTGGTATCTATGGAAGGGATCCGCAAAAAGCCTCCTTTATTACTAACTAGAATTAAAAATCTTCATTTTTTTAATGTAAAATGCTGGAAACCTTTAGAAGTCATCTTACATTAGTATATAGATTCGCATATAATCTTCTCCAAAGTTTTTGGAATTTAAAAAAAAAAATTTAATGTGATTTAATTAATTAATTATTAATAATTAATTATTATTATTAATATTATTATTATTATTATTATTATTATTATTATTATTATTATTATTATTAAAACCCTAGCCTTTTAGAAATCCACCGGCCATCTACGGATATTTCCATCTGGAGGATTGGCGCATCTCAATTTGCAAGTCACAACTCACCTCAAATGTACTTGTCATTCTGCAGACATCAAATATATAACTCATCATTCTTATAATTGCCTTGTCACCATTTTCATACTAGTCACTTTGACTTCTCTCTTAGAATTATTGAAATAATGTCCAACATTTTGCCCAATCGTTATTATTTTATGATTACTCAATCATAAATAATTAAAATCTAAACATAAGTTGCATGCAATCAGAACCTATGTTTTCTTTTATTCATTTGTTATTCCATAAATTAGTGTCTCATAATAAAAGCATCGTTAAATGTATATAGCTTATGGAGAATATAATTAGTAAAGTGACGTCACATAAATCCATTTAATTTACAACCAAATTAAACTAAAATCTGAATGTTGAAAAGATGACATAGCAATTTGAAGTGTGGAATTGTTTCCTCATTACATTTAAATTTTTAATTGACAAGAACAAAAAATACTTGGACAAGTTATTTCTTTATTAATGTTTAAATCGATAAATAGAAAGAGCAAAAGAAAATTGAAAGTGAACTAGAATAATTTCATTTTATTGCCAGTTCAAAAAGAATCTTTGAAAATTAAACAACTATTGACATATCTTATTGATAAAATAAATTAGAAATTCACTTAGCTCGAGTTTTACACGTTAATACCATTTACTTATAAGAGTACTAGACAACTCACTAACTTGATTAAAGGGCAGGTGACGAGCTTGAGTCTAAGGTCCGAGCTAAATAAAGTCTTGCATGATGCCCCTTGTGATTTAATAAATATAATAATCGGTCTTAGATGGCATGAGGGAGGGAAGCCTAAAAGGAAATCGTTTGATTAGCTCAACCAAATTTGTGTTTTGGGCTTATTGGGCTTGGACGAAGTGAAAATTTATAACTTTATCAAGCACGATGATTACTCTTTATAATTTCCCAATCCCTCTCAGACATTTACTAAAATTAACTTTAATAGCTGAATCCCTATTTATTTCAAGAAATGAGAACTTACTTCTATAGTGCAAATACTAATTAACTCAAAATAGCACAATAGTTATAGTTATTAATATAGTCGATAAGTTGTTGAATCTACAAGACAATTTACCAACCTTGACACTCATAAATGTAAGACGCTACTTATTACGAGAAATGAAAACTTACCAATCTATCAAAAATATTACTTATTGAAAGCAATACAATAGCTACTTATGCATTTTATGCCTTTGAAACTATAAGGTGGATGTGGGCAGATGTAGAGATCCACGGAACATTCGAGACTTATGTGAGAGGTTGGTAAAGGTTGACATCACGGTTGTAAATTTTAGGTTGTTGTACTTGCTGTGGGTGATAAGTTCTCAATCCACACAAAAGTGTAGTTGATCAATTGCATGTACAGTGACTTTGCATAATAAACTTAGGTTTACATTGCCGTGATAAATCAGTTTGAGATTCATATTCATGGACATACAAATAAAGATGTTCCACATAATGAAAGATTAGATCCTTATAAAGTGTGGACAAATTAAGATGTGCAAAAATTTAAGTTTCTTGATTATTTATTGAAGACTAAACTAATATTGACCAAGGCTTTAATTAGCAAAAGATATAACTTGATATCTCATTTCAGAAACACAAAAATAGGATCTAATTTTCGCAGTACAACAAAAATGGTGAGATTGACTCGAGTGAGATACTTACAAAAGATTTTTTGTGGGTTTTAAGGATCTTCAAACTTTAAATCTAGCTCTGTTTGCTAAGCTGGTATGGAGGCTCATTCATAACCCTGATGCTTTGTGGGTTAAGCTTTTTAAAGGTCTATATTAACCACATTGTGACTTTCTTGAGGCTGTGAAAGGCGCTAAGACGTCTTGAGGATGGAGAAGCATTTTGGAGGGAGGAAAGATTATGAATGAAGGGGACACTGGACAGTATGGCAAATAGTTTCTAGAGATAGAGTTAAGGTGTGGAAGGATAGATAGGGATAACAAAGGAGGAAATCAAGCTTATATTGTTTAGTAATTTGGTCGATAACGATTTGAGACGCTTTGATGTGAGGCCTATCCTAGATTATGTTGCGGCTGAAGGTAAGGATGCCACTCAACAAATTAAGCTCAGCGACATCAGCGGTGAAGAAAAATATGCGTGGCCTTTTGACAGGAGGATGGTTGACAGTGACATCTGTTTATGATTTTGGAAAGGAGTTTTTTTTTTTTTTTTATAAGGAAGGAAGGTTCATCTATCTCAAAGGTTATGGAAAGCGGTGTGTGGAAATGGATTTGGGATATACATTGTTCTCCAAAGATGATAATGCACTTAGGGAACTACACTCTTAATGCATTTAGCATCTTATAGCAACCTTTTCAAGAGGAGGATCAGAAATGATTCTAATTCTGTGTTTTGTGGAGAGAAGACTATGGAACATGTTACTCTTTTACGCCTATGGTCTGAATATATCTGGTTTGCTATGTTGAATCTGAAAATTAGGAGGAAGTGTCGAGTATTGATGTATGGTTTGATAGAATATGTCAGGATATGGAGAAGAGGAATCTCTGTGTTAGATTAATTTTTTAAAGCTTAAAATCTCAGAATCAAAATTTCATGTTTTTCAACTTAACTAATGATAAGTGAATAAAAACTTTTTGATAATAGATGCATACAAACACAAGTGTGAATACTAGATTATCTTCACTGAGATGCTCAAAGAGAGTTTTGGTGCACTTATCCTTTAATTTTTTGTTAGCTTAATCACCAAGTTTTATGATATTTGAGTCAAAATTTCATGTTTTTGAACGTCATCATCATATTGGTCTTAATTCAAACTATGGAGAGAAAATGAAATCTCACATTTTTTTTTTTTTTTTTTGTTTGGCGTTGGGGGTGGGGGGGGGGTTGGTAGATTCCATTTTAGATAACACTAACCCTAAGCTCTAGGAACTGAAGACCGCATTTCCTTGGGAATGCCAATGCTAATAACAAAACATGGAGGTGCGAAAGCCACGACTCAGCAATTGTCAGAACTTACCATGTTCAAAGACATGATTTATAAAAACCAGTCACCTGAAAAGAGAATTCAGATGCCTCACCTCTGCAGCCCTTAGATGAATCAATCACTCCAAGTCAAGATGACCGGCTTGATTTCTGCGGCGATGAGGAGGACCTTGTTGTTGCAAAATCGACCAGATCTTTGAAGAGTAAATCCTCTTGTTTCACTTGTTTGTCCGTAGCAAGTGAATCAAGAGAGTGCTTCTGCGTCTGGCCCACCAAACTGTCAAGCGAGGAACCGGTCTCGATACAGGAATTAGAGGTATTGCCCGATTCCCCGAAAAGACGAACTGTTGCTCAGTAACTTGTTCTCTCTGGTTATATGGAATTGAACTAGAAAATAATGCATCCAGAGGAAAGAACAAGAGATTGAAAGATCGACTATTTAGATGGTTGGAAAGGGAGCGAATGAGTAGAGTTCGATGAGCTCTGCTCTATTTATCCCCATCATTTCAGCTAGCAGACAAAGGAAAGAATATCGGAACCTTTACTTTACTTCAAGAAGAGAAATTGAACTACTTTTCTTCTCCTTGTTTCTCGTCGGGGTCAAGCCACGAAGAATCTTACCGTTCAGAAATGCAATCCACAAAAGTTTGAGCCAAGAAAAAAAGGAAAGTATCATCACTAGTCTCATTTAAAAGCATCTTGAGGAGTATGAACTAAAGCAAAGAATAGCAGTGAGTACTTCAATATGGGGCATTGCTCATGTTCTCCTTCCTGCTTTTCTATAAACTGCATGAAATGTGATCAATGGTGTCCAAAAGCAAAGAATCGACATTTTTCGGATAGAAGTAAAGAATGATCCGATTCTCTGACCAAAAAAAAAAAAAAAAGAATGATCCGATTCCTTTTTAAGATGCAAAATAATGTAGTTGGCCTGAAAGTCATTGCTCGATGCCCCTTGTGATTTAATAAATATAATAATCTCTTAATATGACAATTGATATTAGATGGCATGAGGGAGATGAACTCAAGAAGGAAATCGTTTGCTTAGGTCAACCAAATTTGTGTTTTAGGTTTATTGGGCTTAGAAGAAGTGAAAATTTGTAACTGTATGGAGCACGATGATTCCTTTATAATGTACAAATCTGTCTCAGACATTTACTAAGATCGACTTCAATAACCGAATCCCCTTTACTTCAAGAAATGAGAACTTACTCCTATACCTCAAAAGCTAATTAACTCAATGTAACACGATATTTATTAATATATTTGATTAGTTGTCGAGTCTACTAGACATTTACCACTCATAAGCATTTGCTATTTATGATGAGAATTGAAAACTTACCAATCTATCAAAAATATTACTTATTGGAAAGCAAATAATAGCTACTTGTACATTTTATGCCTTTGAAACTATGAGGTGCATATGGGCGGATGTAGAGATCGACAAGTCATTATACTCTGCAAGAGGTTGGTAACGATCGACATCATGGAAGTAAATTTTAGATTGATGTACTCGCTATTGGTGATGAGTTCTTAGTCCACACAACAAGTGCAGTTTATCAATTTTATGTATAGTGACTTTGCATATTAAACTTCGATAAAGATCACATGGGACGTTATAAATCAGCTTGAGGTTCATATCCCTTGGTACATATGTATAAAGATGTACAACGTAAAGCGTGGACAAATTAGGATGCAAATTCTTTCAGGTCTTGTTTTAATCCAAAAAATTAATTCCTTGTTCATGTCTACTAAGTTCAATTGAAACTAAATTATAAATGATTTGGTCATGATTCTCCACTAGATAAGAATAATCACCAAGCTCTAGGAGCTTAAAGACCGCAGCACTTGGCAACGCCGGCGCGGATAACGAATCAGGGAACCATCACTCCCGAGTCAAAGATGACGGGCTTGATTTTTCTTCAGTGCCCGGTCGTAATATCAGTGAAAGCACTTCAGCAATATATGATCGGGGCCCCTCTTATCGCGACACAATTGCACAGAAGAGCTCATATTCATCCAGAGAGAACGCAAGCAAAGTTGAACATAAAACCTCACATTAACAGCTCTTCTTTTCAGGCTAGTTGCCTTACTTTCTACCCACATTATAACACCTCCAAGCAAAATCCATCCTTCTCTAAATTTCAAGACAGAACGGGGAACAAGAAGATAGAAACGGATCCCTGTTGAGCGCCTTGAGATAGGAGGATCGCGAAACATGGGTTGCTCGTTCCAGACAAAAGATTTATATCACTAGAAAGGAATGGTCGTCATAGTGGGCTGAACGATCCACAACCATCGTTGACATGAACGACGATGAGGAAAACATGAAAATGGGAGAATGACGATACTCTCATTCAGCAAACGTGGACAAGCACATATCACGTCTTTCCCATCATAAGTTTTAGGAGGAGAATATGAGACCATTATGATATAAATGGAAGAGCTTATTACAGAAGGAAATATGCCTCGATCAAACTCTGCTACAAAATCTAAAACGTTACCTAACAAACACAACAATGCTGCCACTGACGATGACCAACGGAACCGCAATCTAAATCACTAAAAGTGGTCACTTATGCAGAGCACAACAACAATTCTCAGCCCCTATGTCTACAGCAAGACAAGGAGGCTGGACAGTTCCATCTCCGTACCAAGTCGACTGCTTCTCAATCAATTCATTCACAAAAACATCCAATTTCTCAATACCAACACTCGGTATCACCACGACGTGAGCGATATTTCCCTCACAAGCCAGTTGCCATCTGCGCACGAACTCTTCTTCCGACGGCCGTTCAAATACAACCGTGCTGCTAAGCTCATTTAACATGGCACTTATCCTTGCCTCATGAAGACGATCCTTCAGGTAGTGGGCATTTCTAAGGCACTTTTGTACTTCTTTCTGAAACCCTTTGTAATCTTTATGATTGAGTGTGTACCAAAGGAAAATAGGAGCGTGGCCATTCCTGCTACCCATGATCATACAAAGAGAGATAGTTAGACGTGAAAATAATTAAGAAAGAATGGTGTTCTCTGCACATTTGGCTCAGGAATGGCGAGTCGCCTTGCTGTTCACAACAAACAAGGACGGCTAAGCGGTCGAGGATTCTGTCGAAGAACTAAGGAGCTTGGGACGAGCCAAGCATGCAGCCAAAGTTTTTTCTAAGCTATATACAATTTCCGTGATCGTTGGGCGATCTTTACCTTCCAAGTTCACGCAGTCTGCAGCTAAGTATCCTACATACCTCATGGCTTCTATTTCAATAGGGTTACGGAGCAAGACCTTCCGGTCTAGGACCCTGTGAATCTCATCTTGTAATATGTAGGGGATCAAAAGTCCAGCACATTCCTCAGCACACCGTGCTCGTTGTTGTGAATAGCCCTATAGCTCGATAGTAGCTTGAGCAGGACGACTCCGAAGCTGTACACGTCGCTTTTGGACGTGAGAACTTGGAGCCAGTAGTACTCAGGATCCACGTAACCAAGTGTCCCTGCAGCGTGGAGCGAGAGGTGGGACTCATCGTCTTCAGGGCCCACTAGAGAGAGCTTGAAATCGGAAACCTTAGCCGTCCAGCTTTTGTCGAGAGGTGGGACTCATCATCTTCGGGGTCCATAAGAGAGAGCCCAAAATCAGAAACCTTAGCCGTCCAGCTTTTGTCGAGCAAAATGTTGGAAGACTTGATGTCGCGGTGGACAAAAGCTGGACAGCTAAGGTTTCCGATTTCGGGCTCTCTCTTATGGGCCCCGAAAACGATGAGTCCCACCTCTTGCTCCACGCTGTAGGGACGCTTGGCTACGTGGATCCCGAGTACTACTGGCTCCAAATTCTCATGTCCAAAAGCGACATGTACAGCTTCAGAGTCGTCCTGCTCGAGCTACTATACAGGGCTATTCACAACAACGAGCACGGTGTGCCGAGGAATGTGGTGGACTTTGTGATCCCCTACATATTGCAAGACGAGATTCACGGGTCCTAGTCCGGAAGGTCTTGCCCCCTAAACCTATTCAAATAGAAGCCGTGAAGTACATAGGATACTTAGCTATAGACTGCCTGAACTTGGATGGCAAAGATCACCCGACGATCACGGAAATTGTATATAACTTAGAAAAAGCTCTGGCTGCATGCTTGGCCTGTCCCAAGCTCTCTGGGTCTTCGACAAAATCCTCGACCGCTTAGCCGTCCTTGTTTGTTGTGAAGCGACTCGCCATTCCCGAGCCAAATGTGCAGAGAACACCATTATTTTTTAATTCTTTCCACGTCTAACTATCTCTCTTTGTACGATCATGGGTAGTAGGATTGGCATTGGACAGCATTTATATGATCCATCCTTGTTAGTTGAACACCACAAGCCATTGGACATTCCACAAACTTGTGGCCTGAAACACTTACGCTTCCAATGGGCTTCTTGAAAGAAACCTTTGATGCCTGTTCAAAAAAATAAATGACAATGTTAAGGGAATACGTTCAAGGGAAAGAAATCTCTATATGCATGAATAGACAAACCTAGCTGAAAACAAGAAGAAAGCAATTTCATACAACTCATTGCAAAACAAATAATTAATTTGAAATAATGAAATCTCCATAAACACCAGGTATTTTGAATACATTTACTTTTTCTTGAATCTTGTATGCTATTGAACTAGTTTGTATTAAATGTGTATAAGCATGTGTTAACATGGCCATAAGCCAATTACATAAATGAAAAGTTTTATTACTCAATTCGTCTCGTATTTGCTTGATTTTGTGATCTTCTCAATGATCTTGTTCATACATTGATGCTTATATAATTAATATCAATGCTTATTCGATTTCATGTTTTACTTGGAAATCTTGAGATTGGTAAAAAAATATAAGAAAGTGCTTAAAGACGCGGCATGAAAATGGTTTTCTAAATCCATATTTGGAGCATTAGGGCCGAATGTGCAGCCCTAATGCACTGTTTTTCCAACCTCTTAGTGAAGCACTGCCAATGTGAGGCAAATGCCCTAGCTGATTGGGCCGCGAAAGCCCACGGGCAAGGCTCCTTCCACCAAATTGGGTTCATTCTCCTCTTCAAGTTATGTTGGATATAATATGTACTGATGCCCTGATTAAGGGTTGTTCTTTCTTTCCTACTTGAATATAAATCTAGCCTTTTTCGACCAAAAAAAAAAAAAAAAAAAACTTACAACATGGACTGATATAAATCTTTGAAAAAGAAAGCTAAACTACACAAATACTATATATAACATGAAAATCTCTTTTCGACACAATACAATTCCCTCCCCATCTAAAGAGAGTAAAACAACTCTTTTCCTTCCGGTCTTCTTCAAAAATAGTAACATGAATATCAAATCACTTACCTGTTTCACCAACGGCATCATGAGTCCAAATATATCTCCATCACAATGTGTGTAGAATCGAATATATCTCCATCACAATGTGTGTAGAATCGTATCTCGCGCATGAGATTGGATTAGCTAATTTTTAACAAAATCGCAAATCGTATCTCGAGCGTGAGATGGGTCACGGGAATCACAGTGAGGAAGATCATCTCACAGCAGCAGCTGCTCATGGTGGCTTCACGCAAGTTCGATCAGAATTTCCACGATATTCGCCTGTATCGAGTTCTCCCTCGGTGAATTACCAAGTACTCTGGAAAATTCCTAAGCATGAGGAGGAGTAGTCAGAACACATGCACGAGGAAAATTAAAGAGCACCAATAGAATCCTGTCATTGTCATGGCCAAAATTGGGACAGCTCTTGGTTTGAAGATATCACAATTGCATGTGATGTTGCCGCCACTGGACACACCATCGAGACATGCAATATTTGACCGGAGACAAGGACGCAGGTGTGGAAGCGTTGTAATGATCTGGAAACGTCAACGAGGGACGGACTTCGTCTCGGCTGAACTCGCGGTGCAATAGGGTATCGTCGTCGACGCTTATGGCGTGGACAATTCGCCCAAAAAAAAAAAAAATCTGGAAACGACCTTCCAGAGCGACTCAAGGGCAGCTAGTGCGATGCTGCAGTGTGGACTCGGCCAGGCTGGTGTCACGAGAGCAGCCGACGTGGTGGTGGTGAAGATCAGGACTGCGGCTCGTTCACTCAGTCCAGTGCGGAAAGCGCTGTAGCTAGCAGGAGCACAGTGCCGCGGTGGGAGGAGTCGTGAACCTGCAGGAAGAACAGAAACCTTCTCTCTCTCTCTCTCTCTCTCTCTCTCTCTCAGGGTCACAATGGTGGCCGCGTCATCCCTTCCTCTCTCGATGTGTTGTCGTGTCTATTCTGTGGCCCCCCTTTTTAGCTATGCGATGGTCTTATTTATAATGTTTAGTAACTGACCTCCTCATATATTCTTGTCCTCAATCAATTATTTCTTTCCCTGGTTGACTGATTCCATGTGAATATTTTATTCTATTGTGTGCGTTGATATCAGCAAAAGAAATCTTTCCCAAGTGGTGGATGAATCGTTCGAGGAAAGAAATCTCATTTGTGAATAACGTCAGAATCTTCTTTCCTCCTTTTTCACTTGCTTTGTCCGCACAATTGTATTTACCAGCTCAGCTGAGTCCTTTTTTTTTCTTGTTTTATTTGTCCATACTTGCACATATAATGCCATGGTTACATATGAAGAGCATCTATGCTTGATTTTTCAAAATTTTAATTCTTCTCTTCCATCAGCAAAGATATTGGTCCAACGCTTGGATTAAATCCATCATATATTCAGCTTATATTTACTGCACCCTTCCTTTCAAGGCTTAGAATTATAAAGAATATGCTCACTTGATTTCAGAATTCTTTCCAATTTAGATTACCGATTTTCAGCTATGCGGACTTGATGGGCTTCACTGGATTTCATGCTTTTGTGGGCTCCATTAAGTTCGAGACCATTCACTTGAGTCTATGCGTCGCCGGTCCAATGCAATAATGATAAATGCTCCTAAAATTATATGTTATACAAAATGATCAGGTCGCCAAAATTTAAGTATCAACAAGTATCCATAAAAAAGATCTCAAGAAATTCTGCTTTGATCGCTTTGCACTTAGACATAATAGTAAGATAATTCCTTTGTCCAGTTCACTCTCAAGGTAATTGGCCACATGATCATGAGCTTAGAACCAAAAGGCGAAGAGCAGGAGAAATTCCGATCCAATTTCAAAATAATTTCCTCTTCATTCGCATCCTTGCCATTCAAAGTGCCAGGAACTGCATTTCATCCTGGAATTCAGGTAATTTTTTTTCCCATGTACACGGAATATACTCACGATAGAACCAAAGACTTTGTCTAGTTACTTTCCGAATATAACGATTCAAAAAAAGCAGGCTCGAGATAGGATGTATAGCATGTTGGACAACGTTATTTCTAAAAGGAGAGAAGGGCAAGGCTTCCAAAATGATTTCCTGGAGTCCCTGATAATCAAGCACAGCAAAGCAGCAGACGGAGAAGCCGACAAAGACAAGCTAACTGACAAGCAAATGAAGGACAATGTACTAACTCTTCTAGTTGCTGGTCATGACACGACCACTGCTGCCCTGACTTGGCTCATGAAATTTCTCGGAGAAAACCCTCAAGTTCTGCAACGGCTCAGGGTACTCCCATTTTGCGATGAACTCTGTTCAATTGAAATCGTGACCTATGAATACTGAAGAACTGGGCTGTATGCTTCGTATGCAGGAAGAACACATGGAAATTCAAGCGAATGGCAAGGGTGGAGCGAATCTATCTTGGAGTGAAGTTAATAACATGCCTTATACCGCTAAAGTAAGCAAGAAATTAGCTTTATCACGTTAACTATCCTACTGAAAACTGGAAGATGTAAAAATTTCTTTTAACTTGGTAATTCAGGTAATAAGTGAAACTCTAAGGAGAGCCACGATATTACCTTGGTTCTCAAGGAAAGCTGCTCAGGATTTTGAGATTGATGGTATGCATCCCAATGAAAAGACAAAACACGCTGATCAGAAAATTGCAATTTTAAGATGCTTACTATTGCTAGCTCTTGGTCTTTTACAGGATATAAGATGGAGAAAGGTTGGTCGGTGAACCTGGATGTTATTTCTATTCACCATGACCCGGAAGGTTTCCCTCAACCAGAAGTTTTTGACCCTTCCAGATTTGATGTAAGCATCTGTCGCTACGTCGTACAGCTCACTTTTAATTTCTTACTTCCAGCTTAACTTTTTTTTTTCAATTCATCTCAGGAACCTTTGAAGCCTTTCAGCTTCCTTGGATTCGGTAGTGGACCACGTATGTGCCCCGGGATCAATCTAGCGAAGCTGGAGATCTCTATTTTCATTCGTCACTTAGCGTGCAGATACAAGTAAGAACAGAAAGTGCCCATTTTGATAAACAAAGTCTCATCTTCCTGCCAGAACATTTGTTTGCCATCTAACATGTCAACCAGCCAAGGGCACAACCCTTTTTAAGCTATAGTCTTTTTAATAAATGAAGCCAAAAAAAAAAAAAATTGATACGGTTGATATTTTTGTGTCTGAGAGTATGCTGGATGAATTTCTCAAACGTTTATTGTGAGTGTGAACTTTTTCCGACGATCTCGATCTTCTTGACAGGTGGACTCCTCTGGAGAGATGACTTAGTCCAGCATACTCTAGTAAGGATAGCCAAGAACAAGTATCCAGTTCTCGTCGAGCCACTGTAGATGTATTTGTTGCTTCACTTGGCACTTCGGGACAGAGCTATAATAGCCAAGGAAAGAGGCGGCATAGGGAATTCGAACTTTATTGTTATGACCCGATTGTCGATGCAATACCAATATGCTACACTGACAGACTCACTGGGTAATGATAGCCATAAGCGAACGCTTGCCCAGGGGCACATTGTATAGCTGAGAAAATGAAAAATAAGAATGTCTGAAGCAGTTTACGTTTTTCTTGAGTTGGTCTACTTCTTGCTGAATAACTGTCTTTAACTACAATCCTATTACTCCAGCCTGTTAATCAAACCAACAAATGCAACTCCAACCAGTTTAATTGCAGAGAGTGGACAAATAAGTAAAGATCGAAGATGTCTTTTGTGTATGAAAGTTAATCTATTGATGCGCGCACATAAGCAAACTGGAGAGCTGGGCAGTTCACCTCGGAGAATAAAGGTGCTAGAGATATTCAAAATCCGGATACCGAAGTTTGAATTACATATCGCCTTGAACAGACAAAAATCTGGAACTCCAGAAAGATAGTTCCTGAAATCCGATACAAGTGTTATGTCAGCTCCAGCTCTAGCTCCCATTTATCAGGAGGCAAACATTACTCCACAAATCAGAGGCACGGAAACCTGCTTTCGTTGTATTTATGGATAGTTGATTGCAATGGGAAGGTTGTTTCGGTTGCAAATTGATTAGGGTATGGTAATTTCAAAAGGCAGCAATTTCATGTAAATGATGCCATAACTAAATAGGTTTTAAAAATTTCCTGCAATTAGCATCTTCTTCCTTTTTTGCTGACAGAAATTATGCAGTCTCTGATATAAAGTCGAGGAATTAGATTAAGTGGTTGGATAACTAATAAACAAGAAAGCAGACAGCTCAAAAGATTTTCTAACTGTTCGATCATCCCTTGCTCTCGTAAGCGGCATCACTGCTTTCACCAGGGCCTTTGCTTTCACTTGTCAAGAATCCCAGATGGCAACAGCATGGATGTAAATTATCGATAAGTAAAACAATGAACAGCAGAAACAAATGTCCCAAAACCACACAAACCAAACAAGCTTAACCCGTTCAGGAGCCAAGCAACGACAAAAGACCTTCCTCCATTCCGGACTAACTCAATAGCTCACTAGCCAAATCCTGCAGAGATTTTTCACATCATCGGAGAGAAGCCTTCGATTATCTTGGAACAGAAAAAGAAGCTCTAATAGCAAACATAATTTAAACGTGATAATGTAGAACTACATTTCTCTCTTGCCAAACTAAATGGTCGCATTCCCATTCTAATTTGAAGCTCTTAAGCTTTGCCCTTTAGCGGCCTGCAGAATCAAAGGTATTCCAATAACTTAACCATTTGCTGATCTAGCACAATTATTTAACTGTAAAATGTGCTACCGAATACATTTTGAGGAAGAGCAACAAAAGAACAGATGCTCTGAGCATTGGATGCTTTCTGGTTGTGTCCGTTATCTTTCAACCACCTGCAACAATGTGAACACTACATGATGAGACATGGAAATATGCATCAAGGAGCAAACTTCAACTGCTGCAGGTCTGATGTTTCCCTTATTCAACAGAGTATAGGGTGTCGTTCAGCATAGAATCCTCCACAAGATCACAGAAGTCAACATCAGAGATCTCAAAACTTACATTCAAGAAAATCACTTTTCTCTGTCACAGAGAGAGTTTCTTCTAGGAGTCTGTGTGTATGCATGCTCTCTTGCTAATGTTTTCAAACGGAAGAAAAAGGTGCTGGCAAAACCAAACCAAATCAGTAGGGAAGCAACAGAGCAAGTGTGGAAGAAAATAGGAATCTTCATACCATTATGATGTTAGAAAGTTATCGTCACTTCCCTCAATGGTAGAAATTTGTGCCTGACCATGTTTATATAAGGCATAGACCAGAGCCTTCATGATCTTAATCTAAGTTATCAAAAGCAACTCAAAGAAAATGGCATGCTGTTCTGGAGAACCAGTCATATCGGATGAAACTGTTACATGATGGAAGCTCAAAAGCCAAGTGAAAAGAGAATTTGACCCAAACACGATATCCAAAAAAGAATGTGTAAAACATTCACCTGGGAGCTAGGTGGGCAATCATCTTCAGATTCATCATCCTCGTGATTCACGTCCACTGATGCCAAAGCTGGGGGGGGTTTCTGTCACCTCTGCTTTTGTCAGTGGAGTACCTTTGGCAATGTTATGTTGACAAAGAGCACGCTGCAAACTATCATAAAATGTCAATAGGGGCATGGCATCTAACCGCAGAAGCTCGAGTAATTCTATTGGATTGAAGTTCTTACGCTTGAGTGATTCACAAGAAGCATGACAGGCTCTTGATAAGAGCGACGTGGATCGACAAGCTCAATAAACACCTCCCTCTGGATCATGTTTGTATAAAAACATGTATAACTCAATAAGAAGCTTCGAGGTCGGGACACCTGGAGTGCCATAACTTGGCACGCCGGGACACTTAAGTGCCATAACTTTAAAATGGTACACTTAAGTGCCATCATCGTAGCAAAATGGGACACTTAAGTGCTACTCCGGCGAAAATCCGGCCAAATGGCTGACGTGGCAATTTTCCGGCGACCTTAGTCCAAAACGGCGTCGTTTTGCACGCCGACGTGGCGGAGAAAACGCGAAAAACGACGCCGTTTCGTGTCTACGTGTAATTAATAATATAAAAATTAATTAAATTATAAAGTATTCAAAAATTAAAAAAAAAGAAAATTTAAAAATTTTAAAAAATTAAGAAAAATTTAAAAGTTTTAAAAAATTAAGAAATTAAAAAAAAAAGGGGGGTCGAAGGGCGGGTGAGGGTGAGCCCTCGCCGCCGCCGCCGTCCCCGGCCGACCCTCCCCCTCCGTCGACGGCGGCGAGGGCTCAGCCCTTAGCCGCCCCTTCGACCCCTTTTTTAAATTAAAATTTTTAAAATTTTCTTATTTTTTAAAAAATTTTAAAATTTTTAAAATTTTAAAATTAAAATTTTTAAAATTTTTATTATTTTTTATGCTGATTTGGAGCTCCGGCGAGCCACGTAGGGCGAAAAATAATAATAAAAAAATGCCACGTAGGATTTCCGGCAAGGATCGCCGGAGGTGGCATAAGTGTCCCACTCGGAAAAAAAGTGGCACTTAAGTGTACCGTTTGGAAGTTATGGCAGTTAAGTGTCCGGCGTGCCAGTTGTGGCACTTGCGCTGTACTTCGCCAAGAAGCTTCTGTCCCTAGTCTTCCTGTTATCCCTCCGAACCATAATCTCAACAAATGCATGGCCCAGAAGTTTAGCGATGGGTTTCATATATGGATGTCTTCAAGACGCAGAGTCTTCCTGTTATCCCTCCGAACCATAATCTCAACAAATGCATGGCCCAGAAGTTTAGCGATGGGTTTCATATATGGATGTCTTCAAGACGCAGACAACACTTCGGCAGGATCATCACTTACAATTTAGTGATGGAACCTTCAGGACAAAACAAAACATGGAAAAGTACATACTGTCCCATTTGGACTTGATGCGTAGTTTAAGATTAATATTTTATATATGTATTCCGATCAAGGTCGAGTCATCGCTATTTCGTGAAATCAAAATGTTTGAAGTTTCAATTCTAGGTCAAGCACATATCCGACTCACAAAGCTAATTATATTTTGACCTCAGACTCAATGGAGGGGGCTCTCCTCACGTACCATTTGTGACGATTCGACCGGTTCTTGAGAAAGGACCGATCACACGGGTGCCGCCTAAATGTGCCCGCTAGTTCTTTTCCTTGAGGTTCAAGATATTTATGATTTGGCCCCCAACAAATTATATTAGAAAAGTACAAACAGGAGATATCGCTGCAAATTTTTGTTTTGATTTCCTTTCTAGTTGCGTCCCCACACTTCACGTAGGAGGGATGCCAACAGAGAATACATAAAAAGCTAATGGAATGGAATGGAAAGAGACCCTGCTACGCAAACGCCAAACGGAACCCAACCCTGTTAAACAATAATATTTACGCTGATCAACCTCCCTCTCCCTCTTCCCTCTTCCCTCTTCCCTCAATAAAAGAAAGACCACATCTCACTCACTTGGCTCGCGAGGCTAGGAATCCGATCCGGGCGATGACAAAGGACTCATCATCTTTTATTTTACGTGCTGCCTCTCCAAATGTCATTTCTTCTGCCTCTCCACGCACTGATCCTAAGGGAGACCTTTTCCACAAATAGAAATAGACCCGGGCGGCTGGGTCCCACTCGAACTCCGCCCACCAGCCTTCGTCCCCATCTATCGAGATGCTTCCCCTCGCACTGTTCGAGTCCATGGGTAACTTTCTGAGCCCAGGGCAGCGCATTATTTTGAATTCCACCCCTTGAGGGAAAGATAGAGTGTGGTCGCAAATGTTCTTTAGTTTTGGAAGATCGTCGACAAATAGATATTGGAGATGTGAGAATAATCTTGAAGCAACTAATTCCTCTCTTGCAATTCCTTCCCCGATTATTTTCTCCATCGAATTGCAGTTTGCGACCATCAAACTTTGGAGTTTTGGAGCATGGACGAGCCAAGACAAGTCTAAAAATCCACACTCGCATAACTCAATTTCAACAAGACTGGGGAAGCAAAAGCAGTTGGGCGCTCGTCCTATCTCTTGAGTAATCTCCATCTTCACGAGTATAGGGCAATGATTTAGATAAAGCATCTCTAAATGCAAGAAATTACCGCTCCCTTTTAATGAGCCACTTATTGGGATGCAGGTCAAGTCCTCGCAATTTGTGATACACACTCTCCTTATGGATCTCCGAAAGGATTGGAATATTTTTAGGGCAGAGGAAAGCTTGAACACACGGATAGATAAGTCGGTGAGATCTTGCATGCGCCCTAGTTCCTCCACCATCTCTTCTTCCTTCTCTAGACGTGATGGCCACATACTGAACACAATCAATGGTAAGCTTGCAATTGCCCTTGTCGGAATTAGGAAAGTTTCGCTTGTATAGTTTAATAGCAATCATTGTAAGCGAGTCAAGTTCTTGATTTCCCTAGGCAACTCACTGATACGAGTGTTCGATAGGTTCAAGTACTGTAAATTAATCAGATCACAGATTCCTTCTGGGAATAACTCAATATTTCTATTGTCGGACAGGTCCAGCATCGTCAAATGAGCCGTCATCGAGTTAAAAAATCCTCTTGGCATGAGCCTTACTTTAGCTTGCCTTACAAACAAGGTTTTGAGCAGGGAATACATGGCTAGTGTTTGGTTGATATTTACAATCCATTCTCCCCATAGACATGCTTTCTCCACTTCCCCCCATTTGGAGATCATCTCTGTGAACATGTCTTCTTCCTTCTCTATCACTAGCAACTTGTTCTCCCTTCGCCCGTAGTCACGAGCAATCCAGGTCGCCATGTCACGGATGATGTCATGCATCTTAACAGGCGATTGTCCAACTGGATAAAGCTCACTTTCCAATAGACAAGCCCTCTTTAAATCCCCCAATACAAATGCTCCCTCGTCCCGCATATGGTATACATCATCAATGTCTCCTAGCAAGCCCTCTCCAATCCAAAGTTCGATAAGCTCATCCGCTGATATGGGGTAATCCTTAGAGAAGAGACAACAGTAAAGGAAGCAAGCTTGCAGGGTAGCGTCATTTAAGCTATCATAACTGAACTTTAGTATGTGGTATACTTCCTCTTCCATACCTGGTAGCTTGTGTGGTTTGTTCCTCAGTGTTGTTAGTGCATGCCTCCACTCAGTGAGATCATCTTTACCGGCCATGGCTCACCCGACAGTAACAAGGGCTAGTGGCAACCCTTTGCACTCTACAGCAATATCCTTTGCGAGGTCTTGAATTTATGGATGAAAATCTACTAGTGACTTGCTGACGTTCTTCTCAAATAATTTCAGAGCTTCTTCGGATGTTAAGCACTGTACTGCCAAGGTTTTGTTGGCTTGCATAAGGTGGCATACTTGCTTCAATCGAGTTGTGAACACTACTTTGGATCCATTATGACAAGGAACTCCGATTTTGGAAAGGTCCAGCCTCACCCATACATCATCTATCAACAACACAAATTTCTTCTTAGCTAAAACTTCCCACAAATGATCAACCCTCTCATCTCGGGACCATCCTTCCCAGCACTTATCTTCAATGTTTAGCCTTTTCCTTATGGTGTTTCGAATGCTATCTTCATTCACTTGCTTTGACACCACCACCCAAATAACGACATCAAATCCATGATTTACGTGGGAAAGTTCCTCATTGATCCTTTTCATGAGGGTGGTCTTTCCCACACCACCAGTTCCATATAACCCAATCACTCCTACTTGTTTTTCGTCCACGAGCCATTTCCACACTTCAGTAAGGGAAATATCAAGCCCCACGGTGTTTTCCATATGCATCTTGAGCACTTGAGGAGGAGGCAATGGTGACGTCACAACATGGAATTCTCCTTCCTTAGATTGGAGCTCTCTCACTTCGTTGAGCATTTGATTAACTCTTTTCCCCAATTTATAACTAGACCAGCCGTCGCGTTCCTGAGCTTCCCGAAGAACTTCATCTGCTCGACCGCCAAACTCTTGCACCTTGCCTAACCAGTTCTCCACTTGTTTCGTGCGCAGCGCACGTGCTTCTTCTTCTTGACGTTCCACCCTTGCCTTCACATCGTCCCTCGCGGCCTTTAGGTCTTCAGTTGCGCTCTTTAAAGAGTTGACATTATCTTTAAGATTATAAATGTAGCCCAAAGGTCTGCTGACCAAGCTCCATAACTCTTTGACAAGTTCTAAAAGAGGACTTGCAAAATCCATAGGTTCTTTCCAGGATAAGAAATCAAAAAGATAGTTTTTCTTTTCTTTTCTTTTTTGGTAAAAAGAAAAATCAAGTATTTAGATGGTAGGAAAGCTGGTGGATGGATGGTGTTCGATAAGCTCTGCTATATTTGTCTCGATCGTTCTGGCTAGCATATGAATGAAAAGAATATCAGAACCTTTTCTTTACTTCAAGAAGAGAAATGGAACTATAATTCTTCTTCTTTCTTCGTCGAGTTCAAGTCGAAAGAAACTTATCGTTCATAAATGAAATCCACAATCATTCGAGCCAAGAGAGAGGGAAGATATCATGACTAGTCTCATTTGGAAGCACCTCGAGGAGCTATGTGTTTTAGAGCCTGTTTGAGACAGAGTACATGATTGCTTAATATTAACGAAGGCAAAGAATCAGTTACCTATGTTTATTCGAGATAAGGCAGTTCTCATATTCTTCTTCCTGCTTTTGTCTATAGAGTGCGTGGAATCAACGGTGTCCAGAATCAAAGAATCACTTTTTTTGGATAGATGCAAAGAATTATTCGATTCCTTTTTAAGATGCAAATTAATGTAATAGAGTCAGCCTTTTAAAAGATTTTTAATGGAAATTTCACAAATATAATTAGTTGTTTATTTAGTTTTCATAATTTGACAATTTGGGCAACTATTGGAGCGATCCGCGTAAAGCCTTCTCTAGTACTTGAAAATTAGAGTTTGTTTAGCGTTTGCTTTTTGTTTTTCACTTTTATCAATGCAAAGTGCTTCGAACCTTTGGAGGTGACCTAACATTGATATCTAGATTCGCAAGTAATTCTCGCCAAAGTTTTTGAAATTTAATTAATATTTTAAATTTTAATGGAAAAGTAAAAAAGGAAAGGGAAAATCTCAAATAAGGACCCAAAGTAAGTCCATTTTCTCAAATAAGGACCCAAAGTGATCGTTGTCCCAAATAAGGATCTAAAGTGGCTAACAAGTCTCAAGTAGGGACCTAAACTCGCCGGCCGGTGAGCGTGTGGCATTTCCGGTAGCCGGAGTATGGGCAATTTTGTCCTCAAAAAATATTGATAGAATTTTTTTTTTTTGAGCAAATATTGATAGAATTTGACGAACGCTAAAAAAAACAAAACCCTCCGCACTCTTCTCACTCCTCCCTTCTCACTCTCAATCCCCCACCCCTCCTTCATGGCGTCGCCGTCTTCGCGCCGGCTCGCCGGCCCTCCCCGCTCCGCCGCCCTCCGCCGATCGCCGTCGCGGCCCACCTCCTCCTCCAACCCCAAATCCGCCCCCTTCTTCACCCCCTCCTCCGCCCCCTTCACCACCACTACGACCACCACCCCTCCCCCACGGCTACCTCCTCACCCGCGCCGCCCACTACTCCACCTCCGCTGCCGCCGCCGCGGACAAGGGCGCCGGGAAGGGCAGGATCACCGATGAGTTCACCGACACCGGCGCGATCGGGCAGGTGTGCCAGGTGATCGGCGCCGTGGTCGACGTGCGGTTCGACGAGGGCTTGCCACCGATCTTGACGGCCTTGGAGGTGCTTGACAACTCGATCAGGCTCGTGCTGGAGGTGGCCCAGCACCTGGGCGAGAACATGGTCAGGACCATCGCCATGGACGGGACCGAAGGGCTGGTGCGCGGTCAGCGCGTGCTCAGCACTGGCTCCCTGAGTTCCAAGGGTACGTGCCCTCCTTTTCTCTCTATCTCTCTCTTAGTTGGGTCCGTGGAAGTGGATTCGAATTGTGCCCGAGATGTGGGTACTCGAGATGGAGATGTTCTTTGTCTCATGGTTGGGTCCGTGGAAGTGGATTCGAATTGCGGCCGAGATGTGGATACTCGAGATGGAGATGTTCTTTCTCTCATGGTTGGGTCCGTGAAAGTGGATTGGAATTATGCTCGAGATGTGGGTACTCGAGATGGAGATGTCCTCTGTCTCTTGGTTGGGTGGATTCGAATTGTGCTCGAGATTGAGATGTTTGTGAAATACTCTGTATTACTTTCTTACCTCCGTTTCCTTTTTTATTGAACTTGTTTCTGGGGGACTGAAAGTCATTCAGTTCTAGTGAACTTGAAGAAAAAGGTAATGCAAAAACTTCACATTCTCTCCTTTCTACGAGTCTGCTAGATATACCTTGAAGAACTTACGCAAATCTTATAGTTCATCTACCCTTTACTTGTAGGTAATGTAGGCACTTTAATTGTACTACCGTTAACCCATAAAAAATAGGAATCAATTTATCCCTCTTTTTTGCTTTCAAATCTCTACAAGGAATTGATGGTTCCGAGTTGAAAATGTGACGGAATCTGTTCATATTGCTATGTTGCGGGAGATGTATCTGCCATGGCTCCTGATGGTAGAGGCTTCTTGTGTACTAGATTTTGCTTTCAGATTCAGGGTTTTTATGTTGGTTACTTATAAATTTGTCCATCTTGCTTTCTTGTCGAAGAGGACTTTGTGGAAGTAGCTGAGTTCTTTGATGCTGTCGTCAGTTGGGTAGTGAAAATCAAGGTCATAACCAAAGGTGAATGATTCTACCAAATTCATTTTTTTGTTTGCCAATTATAGATGGTTCAAATCACCTCTTGCATTCAAGCATGCTTAATGCTTTTTCTCTATTGCTTCCTCTTTTTTGTTCACGCTTTCTTTATTTGATGTTTTTTTGGACAAAGTTCTTTATTCGATGTTAAAAAAATTTGTCTAGCAGGAACAAAGTTGAAGGACTTCTTGGCCACAATGCAGTCTTCCCATCACTTTCAATCAAAGATTGCTACAATCGGGTCCTAAACTTCGCCACGATGTCGAGGAGTATGCAAAGCAATTTCCTACAACCGAATTCGAGAAAATGGCAATGAAGTACAAGAACCGAGGGACAAATCATGGATTAGTGTGGTGCAAAATCAATTATGATGTAGAAGTGCTGCTGCAGATACAAATTTCGATGTCAAGAAAGCCTGTATCGTGATCTCCCTGTCTGAAACTAAAAATGATACTGTAAAGATGGAAATTTGAAATTCTCTCTTTTCTTATTGCACCATGAGAACATGTTACTGTAAAGATGGAAATTTGAAATTCTCTCTTTTCTTATTGCACCATGAGAACATGTTAACTGAGAAACTCAAGTTGTACACCTGCATTTCCTTGGGCTTCAATGGACAGAGAAGTTTATTTCTACTACGGTGGTGAGTCTTATATAATAAGTTGATGAAGCATTAATATCAAAAGATTCCTCGAAACAGCCCAGTCTAGTGACATAGTATATATTCTACAATTAAATGATTATCATGCAAGGCTTTGATTTCATACATGATGCAAGGGATGTACGAAAAAATGAAAAAAGGTGCAAAATTATGTTTTTCTAAAGCTTGGACGTGATGTCTAAATGGCCATTGACAGATCAAGTTCGGTGGGAGAAACCGCGTCCATGGACTAATGAGCTTCGACTTATTCTCTAAGAACATAATGGTATTTCTAACTTGGAAAAACATAGTACTTCAATTTGAGTTTGGGAACCCAGTTTAGCCAAAGTTCAAGCAACAAGGAAGTCGTGCTTCCAGCGCACTAAATGGAGTCAAATGATATCAACAAATTCCATAATTCTATCAAATAGATAGATATGCAGCAAAGGGTAAAAGCATCATAGATATTAGGAACATAAAACTTAGATACATCAACCACGAGACTACAAGATGTGTGGTCCTCCTAGAAGACCACGAAACACAGCCTATATGATGGAAAAAATAAATATCCCACGAAAGAAATCTTCCTAACGAAGTAGACCTATACATATTTATACTTTAAAATGCTCCCTAATAGACCAAAATAGACCCATCCACATCAACTAACAAGAAGAGAAATTGTGTTGTTGGTCTTGCGTTTCTCCAAAAAAAAACTTCTCGTCTTCCACCACTTTCAAGTTAAGATCCTTACATCCTCCTCTTTACCTACGATTGAATCAAAAAATAAATTAATTAGTCAAAAGAAGTAAGGTGCAAATATGAACACTTCTAGGACAAAGTCAAGGGTAAATGGATACTTGCATCTTTGTCCTTCCTATAGATGATGACGAGCTTGAGATGTTACCAAAAGTTGAAGCAAGAAATTCAACTATCTCGGGTTGTGATTCTAATGAGGCTAAAGGGGCTGAAGATGCTACAAGGGCTGAAGATGCTGATGCTTGCTGTTGTTGTTGCCGCCGCCATCGATACTATTGATGGATTATTGCAATGATACCTGTTATGACCTATGCCGCCACATTTCCCACAAGTGATTGTAGTATTTTGTCTCTTCAACTTTGTTCCCTCGGGCTCTTGCACAACTTTCTTCTTTTTTGTCTTCAAATTTTTATCAGTTGTTTCATTCTCGATTTTGTTCTTTGTTTCTTCTTTTACGCCAACTTGCTTGGGCACATCTGGTGGGAGTAATGGCTCTCTAGCAGGCCATGTGTCCATAGAATCTACAACATGCACAACATGGCTGTAAGTTTGCATGAAGGTTTCCTTACTAAAACTTGTGTGAACCCATTTTTCAGGATCTTCTCTCATGTATATAAGAGCTGCCACAGCATGACAGCAAGGGATTCCACTAATGTCCCATCTTCTACAACTACAAGATCTATGTCTAATATTAACAACTCTCTTGTCACCATATGGGCCACTCAATTCAAATTCATCCTCCCCATTCCAGCTAGGAATCCATGATGCTGAAAATTGTTTTTGAAGATCGATATCTTTTGAATATTAGGACATATCACACCAAAGTGTACTTAGCCATCCCATCTTTTTGCTTATGAATTCTTTCCATGAGCTGCACTCTTATAGCTTCAAGCATTGTGATGATAGGTTTGTCCCTTGCGTCAATGATGCTTTTGTTGAAACTTTCACACCAATTATTCAAGGAAATATCACATTTTGAGCTTGTCCTAAAGTAGGCTTTGCTCCATTGCACCGGAGGCCTTTGAGACAACCATTCATAAGCTTTCTTATTAATTGCCTTCAGCTCTTCCATTGCCAAGTCAAAATCACATACTCTAGTCGCCATGGCAGCCTTCCAAAGGAGCTTTTTAAGTTCTACCCCTCTATGATGTAGCTTGAAGTTTTCATAAAGATGCCTTAAGCAAAATCTATGTTCCGCTTCAGGCATTAGATTTGCTAGTGCTTGCACCAATCCCTTCTGTTTGTCACATAAGAAAGTCCAGTACTTTGAATTTTTAGGGTCGGTAATCCCCAAGTCTTCTGCAATCAAACTAATAAACCAATGCCATGTCTTATATGTTTCTTGTCCGACAACTGCCCATGCAAAGGGATACATTTGATTGTTGCCATCTATGCCCACCGCTGCTAGAAGTATACCCTTGTAGCCCGATGACAAATGGCAACCATCAAAACCCACAAAGCGCCTACATCCTTCTACAAAGCCCCTCCTTAATGCATCCAAACAAATATAGACTGCCTTAAACTTGTATTGGTCTTGATATTGCTCGGTTTTGATTATACATGTGGATCCCGGGTTGGCATCAAGAAGTGCTTGACAATAGCTCCTAAGCATCCGAAATTGCTCTTCCTCATTCCCAGTAATCATACTCATTGCCGTCGCCCTAGCTCTATAAACCATTGTCCTCGACAACTTTAAAACATTCTCAGACTCCATTGTTTTTTTCATTGAAGCACCTGGCCATGTAGTATTGTTTTTCAACCTATCACAGTATTTGTTTGCTAACCATTTAGTGCTTATTTGAGGAACATGTAGAGCTCTATTACATGTATGTATGGAGTTAAAGGTTTTGACTTGTAAAGTATGCTCCCTTTGCACTTCGGAAGCATAGATAAGCCAATCACAACCATCAGAACACACTGCCCTCAATTTTTTAGGTGTATTCTTAACAAACCTCACCTTTCTCCCATTTTTTATGGCATGGTTCCTAACGGCCTTTCTAAACTCCTCAGCATTACTAAAGCACATTCCTAACTTGAAGACAGGATTTTCCATATCAACCTCAGCATTAAACTCGGGATGTGTATACTCATTTTCGCCATTCATATTCAAGAAATCTACATTGTCAGCTAACACATCTACATACTGACCGATGTCTCCAACTTCCATATCCCTCTCCATTGAACCATCACTGTTAGCACAACTTACATTTCTCATGTATAGCTCGTCAAGATCAACAAAGGCGAACCCATCTTCTCTAGCAACGCCATCATACCCACCATCATATATTGAACAGTTTAGTTCTTCACATCCCTCAACTGGTGCAAAATGAAGCAAAAATAAAATCAATATATTTCTATGCAAAACATACACCAGGAAAAAACAAAACAAAAATAGTAAACAATTGCAATAAAATTGTACCATGCTTTGATTAACGAAAGAAAACTAGTCACACTAGTGACTATATACCACTCTTTTATTGGATACCGTTTGTCAAAATATTGTGCATTATGGAGTTAAAATGTTTTCGATGTTGCCATAAATTTCTCCTTAGGCGAGCCAACCATGGTGGCCCGAGAACCAAACTTAGAGATATATACCATAAGGAAAAGAAAACTGATCCCATTCAAAGCATTTCTTAGGCTCATATGTTATCGGCTTGAAAATTATGGAAACGACTACTAAGTTTGGTTGGTTCACCTTTTGTCTAGATTCTCTCTTTCTCGTTCAACAAACAAGGCTGAAAGCACAATCCTATCAAGAAGACTTAATTGCAAATTTACTAAGTAATTGTGGAATGATAACTAGCAGGATCTACAATGCATCCCCGACACAAAGATTAAATAGTCTTCATATTAATAACTTGGGAAGAAGAACTTCTAACAAGTAATCTAACAAATTGCTGCTTTAGAAGTTACGTCCAGTGCACAAAAAATGCAGAAAACAGGACACCTCCAGTTCCTAATAAGTAGTGTGCACAAAAATTATTGGAAACAAGATGCCCTCATGCTTTGACTGTAAACTCATGCGCACATTGACTCAAATTGATTTTGTCTCAACGTGTTTCCACCAAATTTCGTCCTCTAAATACTTTCTATCAGAGTACCCATATCGAGTAATTATAGCTTTTTTTTTAAATGTCTATCTACTTTCCCTATGAGAATCTATGTGGGCTTTTAAATTCCATGATAGGCCGTGAGTTCCAACCATCAACGACAAAATACAAACCGGAAAAAAACAAAAAAAGTAGAGTAAAAAATCGCAAGCGGGGACCACCATCACAACATGTAAGACCCCAACAGCAGTAATATCTAATTAGAAATCCATAGTGGACACAAGTCATATGCATTTTGTCGGACAAAAGAGACATTAACTCATAAATCCAACAAAACAAGCAAAAAGAACACCATAAAACAAAAGAATTCGTCCTACCATCACCATCCTCGCTGTCATCTGTGTGATATTCCACCACGTGCCCGCGCCTTGTCGACATGTTGCTTCGACAAGTTACAACCACTTTGAACGAACGAAGGATCGATTGCACCAATTTGAACGAAACTGACCTCGAGAGTGTGAATCAAAGTGTATGGCAAACCTAGGAAAGGATAATGAAGAATCGAGACCCTTGTGTTACACACGAGTATCTTAATAACAAAAAGGTGGCTTTACTCGAGATTTGTTTTCTTCGTGGAAAGAAACGAAGACAGAAAACAAAAGAAGAAGATGTGAAGAAACGAATGTAGGGATTTCGTTTTGTGTTTCAATTTGTGTTCCACAGAAAATTTTAGTGCTCCAAGCAAAAAGAGGACAAAGAACGGAGAAGATGAAGAGAAGAAGAAAGGAGAATGTGAAGAGGTTTTTTTAGGTTAAAAGACGTGAAGAGTTGGGGGGTTTGTTTTTAGGGTTTGTCAAATTCTATCAATATTTTTTGTGGACAAAATAGCCCATACTCCGGCCACTGGAAATATTACACGCTCGCCGGCCGGTGGGGTTCAGGTCCTTATTTGAGACTTGTTAACCACTTTGGATCCTTATTTGGGACAACGACCACTTTGGGTCCTTATTTGAGAAAATAGGCTCACTTTGGCTCCTTATTTAAGATTTTCCCAAAAGGAAATATTACTTTTGCCTTTTCCGAAGTCCACCAGCCATCTACGGATATTTTAGAATTAGTGCTATCCGATTTGCAAGTCGTGGCTCCCTACAAATGTACATGTCATTCTACCGACATCAAATATATACCTCAATATTCTTAATATTGCCTAGTCAACATTTTCATCCTAGTCACTTTTGCATGCAACTATGTTTTCTTTTATTCATTTGTTATTCCATAAATTTAATGTCTCATGGATTTTATAATATATTTTTTTAAAATATATATCTTATGGAGAAAATAATCAGTAAAGTAACGTCACACAAATCCATTCAATTAATGACAAATTTATATTAAAATCTTAATGTTAAGAAGATAACATAGCAATTTGAAGTGTGGAATTGTTTCCTTGTTACATTAAAATTTGTAAACTGACAAGAACAAAAAAATTTCTACAAATTATCTCTTTATTAAGTTTAGATTTACAAATAGAAAGAACAAGATATATTGAAAGTAAACTAATGTTGATTCATTTTAATGCTAGTTCAAGAAAAATCTTCGGCAATTAAACTACAAATAACATATCTTATTGATAAAATAAACTTGTTATAGTTTGCAGTATGATGATATTTTAATACGGGAAAAAGAGAGTTAATAATGAACATTGATCGAGAAAGAAAGTACTCATCAACGAAGACAAAACAAGCCTTTATTGATAATAACTAACCAATGCTTATGCCACATCCCTAAGCCATTTATTCGTTCATTGTTCTGTTGCTTTGTTTGCTGACTAAGGTTTATTTGCTGACCGAGTCTCATTTGATTTAAATTTATCAACTCTTAATAAAATACGTTATTTTCTTAACAAATGAAAAAGAATACAAACCCATAAAAAAAGTTATTACCTTCTAGTTGGAAGATATATAATTACTAAAACATTATAGAATTACTAAATTTTATTAGAAATTCACCGGGCTCGAGTTTTACACGTTAATACTTTACTCACTAATCCAATTGAAGAGTGGATGACTAGCTAGAGTGTTGGGTCTGGGCTAAGCACTCGGCCTGAAAGTCCTTGCTCGATCGATGCCCTTCATGACTTAATAAATGTAATAATCTCTTAATAAAACAATCGGTCTTAGATGGCATGAGGCAATCCCCAAAAGGAAATTCTGTACATAGGTCAATCGAATTTATATTTTGGGCTTATTGGGCTTGGATGAAGTGAAAATTTATTACTTTACAAAGCATGATCAATGCACTTTATAATTTACTAATCCATCTTAAACATTTTCGAAGGTCAACTTTAACAGCTGAATCCCTGTTTACTTCAAGAAATGTGGACCTACCCCAATATTGCAAAAGCTAATTTAATTCCAAGTGAATCACTAAGCTCTAGGAACTGGAGACTGCATTACTTGGCAATGCCTGTGCGGATAACAAATCACCGGAACCATCAAAGCCACGAAAAAAAGAATTGATTGGGGCCTCTCTTATGTCAGCATAATTGCACAAAAGAGCTCATATTCATCCAGAGAGAAGGCTAGCAAAGTCAATCATATGACCTTACATTAAAAGTTCCTCTTTTCAGGCTAGTGGGTTTACTTTCTACGCACATTATATTATCCTCCGAGCTAAAATCCATCCTTCTCTAGATTCAGGACGGGGAACAAGAAGATAGATATGGATCCCGAGACTCGACCACCGTGCAGCTTCTGCAGAGTGTAGAAACCGTGCGCCTCGAGATTGGAGGACCGCACGAAACGTGGGTTGCTCATTGCGGACAAAAGATTTATATCACTAGACGGGAATGGTCGTCGTAGTGGCCTGAACGATCCGCAACCATTGTAATATTATGCAATAATGTAATATTATGTTAGTGGCCCCAAAAGAAGAAACTGAAAAAGAAACTGAAAAGTCAGTAAAGCAAAAAGGAGAGGGGAGAGGGCTCGGTAAGTAGAAGCTGAGAGTTCCCTCGACCAAAAAGAAAAGAAAGAAAAGAAGAAGAAGAGGAAGAAGAAAGAAAAGGAAAAAAAAAAAAAAAAAAAGGAAATGAATTTTGGCATGTGCACGTCTCAGATGCCTCTCCAAGCCGACTCGACTCCATAACACAGCACCCGGTAAGAGATCAAGCCCCTCGTTTGTCCGATTGAAGTAATTTTTGGATTTAGGACTTGAATTCGAAATTTTTTGAAAACTGAGCGGCGGAGTCTAATTTTGGAGTCGTTGAGCTGCATATTTTTGCAAGAGTGGTAATTTAGGGTGTTGTAGAGCCGTGGGATTTTACGGATCGTGATTTGAGCTTATGGTTTGTCCGAAACAAAATTTCAAAGTTTCCTGCGCGCAGTGAACAGTACGCGTCCAGCAGCTTTGGGCCCGTATTTTGTCATTTTTTGGCTTGATTTTGTGACGGCCAAGTTGGGATTCTTGTAATATGTGTCAAGGGCTCTCTATTGACTATAAGTACATTCGGATCGGGGTTTGGAAGAGAAAGTTAAGGCGCAATCAAGTTTTGCGCTTAAACTTCGTGTTGCGAATGGCTTGAACAATCGCTTTGGTTATGCGATTTGTTAGCACGTAGGAGTCCTTTTAGTTGTTTCGTAGTGGAGATAGAGTTTTATTAGATTTTAACATTTTCTTGGTTATTTGATAGGACCTTGAGTTTGACGATACGAGTATCGTTCGTGGTTTGGTCGTCGATGACGAGGTGAGTGGTACTATATCTTCTTTGGTTTTATAAAATCATGTCTTGAAGTATGTATGTATATATATTAAATCAAGAAGAGCATTTTTATTGCATAAAAGCCAGATCGAGCAATTGCTACCCTTTAGTTGATTGTGAATTTTTGAAAAGCACGTTATACAAGGTTTGTGGAGAAACATATATGAAATTGCTTTGTGACTGATTTATGGAAAGGTTTATGATGATTTGAGAAACGAGTATGAATGGATGATGGGCTATGTTGCAAAATGTTATTTCTTTGGTTTAAGATATTGATTTTTGATTGGATTTCTGGTATTGGAGAATGGTTATTTATGCTCAATATGACTGTGAACCCAATGAGGGGTTTTTGGGGTATGCATACCAGGTTTAGGATATCCTTCTGGGCCTAGCCACCGGCTTTGTAGGTGGAGACCTTACCAAGGGGGGAATCTTGGTCGCCTTGTCACAAGGCGTTGTGTCGTGACCATGGTTAGTTATTGAGCAAAAGATTGATCAATGGATAGACCATTGATATGTGTTTTTTATGGAGATTATTCAATGGATTCGACCATTGATATTGACTTTTGATGGCGATTCAAATGAGTTTTCCATATTAGTATAAATTTTTGATGATAAGAAATAACTTTTATATGATTCGATATGTATTTTAGATATTGATTTGATGTTATGAAATTTGGTATTGCTTTGTATACATGCATAATGGTTGTTCGATCTGCTTTGAAGATATGTACTACTCACTGAGCTGTGGTTGCTCATCCCATTCCTCCTTTAATCTTTTCAGGTTCCTCAGCTAGTGGTGAATAGAGCGAGTGCGTAGTAGGTGGGAACTTTTGGGGAGTTCTATTTTGTTTTTGGTATGGTTTAAGGAAGTGGTGCAAATAATACTTACTAGTAGTTGAATCGTCTAAGTTTTAAACGTATATCTTTTTTCTCTTTTTGTGGATTATAGAAACTCTAATGTTGCAATCAATTTGTTGGTTTATCTGATATAATATGATTTGAGATATATATAAGTTAATATCAGTTTGTTGGTGGTGTTTAAGGCTGCGTCCTTTGTAAAGAAGGACGGCCGTGTCATTCCCATTCTTTGTGATTTTGGGATGTGACAACCGTTGACATGAACGACGAGAAGATAAACATGAAAATGGGCACAATGACGATACCCTCGTTCAGCAAACGTGAACAAGCACATATTACGTCTTTCGCATCATAAGTTTTAGGAGGAGAATATGAGGCCATTCTGACAGAACTGCAGGAGCTTATTAGAGAAGGAAATATGCCTTGATCAGACACAGCTACAAAATCTAAAGCATTGCCTAACAAACACAACAACAATGCCGATGACGACGAGAACCAATGAAACCGCAATCTAAATCAGTAGAAGTGGTCACTTATGCAGAGCTCTACAACAATTCTCAGCCCCTATGTCTACAGCGACACAAGGAGGCTGGACTGTTCCATATAAAGCTCCATCACAATGTATGTAGAATCGGTCATGTGTAAACCCACTTTCTTCAAGAGTTTTTATAATGAGATCAAGGTCATCTACAGCTCCTTTGACAGTTGTTCCTTCAAAAGAAAATTAATCATTTAGCTAAAACTTCATGATCTGTCCGTTTACAACAAGCACCCCATATATATGGAATGCATGAGCCTTACATGCGGAGATAAGAGAGAATATAGATACCTATATTGGCATTGATGATAGCAGGCTTATCCTTGTTAGCGAGTAGCTTGTCTTTAAAATTCGCGCAGTCAATTTCCCTGGAAACCAGAGTTGCTACTTTAACGCATTCCATTCTATACATACGTGCTGCCTTAAAAACAGAATAATGCAACTCTCGTGATGCATATAGAATTCCATCAGGAAAAACTTCCCTCCTCCACATTCAAGGTTTGTCATCATTTCAGTCTCCTCGTCAATTATAGAATTCCGGAACAACAAAGCATCCTTATTCCAACAGATGCAGAGTACATGAGTGCAAACATCATGAGAATGTTCACTAGCTTTCATTTATTAAACAGGGCATCTTCATCCAAACAACATGCTACTGTGGTGGAATTGTTCTCCTGAGAAATCAGAGAACTTCCAGATATTGAGCAAGTTTCTAACGTTAGCCAACCAAATTAGATAACAATGTTCAACTCCGAGAACAGAATGCTATCACTGAAGGCAAGAATTATGTTTTTATAACCCACAGTTGCATCTAAGGCTAGCCAAAGACATAGAATTGACGACGACTTACAGCCAATAATATTTAAACAACTGGCAAGGAAAACATCACCTCCCAAACAAGTATATGAAGCAAATTCTGCCATATACATATAGAGGCCAAAAAGTTCGCCCCAGATGTTGTGGTTGGCAAAGATAAACCGATAAGCCAAATCCACCCCCGTTTGAAAGATCAAGTGCCTATAATCTGACGATAACCAACACAACCAAACAAAAATCTTTGGGCAGACTGATAAATTGAAAGAAATGGTTAAAAGTAGCAGAGCTATCCTATAATGGATCGGTCATCAGTGAACGTTGGAAGTCCTAACAGCAAACAAGCAACACAAATGACCAATGAATATCATTTTGTGCCTTCATTGCGTGAGGTAAATCTCACCAACACAAAGAGAGACAAACATAACATAGGGAAAAACCCATTTCCAAGCAAAGAGATAACCATGGAGCACTGAAATAGAATGGCCTTTGTTTTCACTTGTCTAAAATCCCAGGTGGCTATTGAGTTAGTCTGCAATGGAGGAAGGTCATTTGTTGTGGCTTGGCTCCTGAATGAGTTAAGCTGGTTTATTTCGTGTGGTTTTGGGACATCCACTTCTGCTGGTCATTGTTTTACTTATCGAACACCACCCTTCCACCCGCTTTCCTACCATCTAAATACTCGATTTTTTGATCTCTTAGATTGCAAAGAATCTATGGACTTTGCAAGTCCTTTAGAACTCGTCAAAGAGTAATGGGGCTTGGCCAGCAAACCTTGGGGCTACATTTATAATCTTAAAGATAATGTCGACTCTTTGAAGAACGCAATGGAAGGCCTGAAGGCTGTGAGTGACCATGTGAAGGGAAGGGTGGAACGTCAAGAAGAAGAAGCATGTGCACTGTGCATGAAACAAGTGGAGAATTGGTTGGGCGAGGTGCAAGAGTTTGTTGGTCGAGCAGATCAAATTCACTTATTGATAAGTAAAACAATGAACGGCAGAAATAGATGTCCCAAAACCACACAAACCAAACAAGCTTAACTCATTCAGGAGCCAAGCAACAATAAATGACCTTCCTCCATGCCAGACTAACTCAATAGCTCACTAGCCAAGTCCGACAGATTTTTTCACATCCTTGGAGAGAAGCCTTCAATTATCTTGGAACAGACCACCAAAAGAAGCTCTAACAGCAGACATAATTTTGTAAATCGCCTTTCTAGCCTTGGACAAAACATGATAATGTAGGACTACATATCTCTTGCCAAACTAAATGGTCACATTCCCATTCTAATTTGAAGCTCTTAAGCTTTTCCCTTTTGCAACCTGCAGAATCAAAGGGATTTCTGCTTTTTGACTATTTGATGATCTAGCACACTTACTCAACTGTAAAATGAGCTACCAATTAGATATTGAGGAGGAGCAACAAAAGAAAGATGCTCTCCAGATACCTCTTGTGATTGGCAGAATAAGAATTTATCATCAATGCAACATCACTTATTCATTCCAAGTATGCAATGTGTTATGCACCACCAACCAATTCATACAAAAGCAATTTTAGGGACATTAGGACTGAACCGGATCAACCTATGCCACAGACCACCATTCCCCTATTCCTCACCAGATTCCCAGCATCACGTTGCTGAAACAAGCCATTCTTAGAGCCAGTATAGACAACTCTATCAGCCACAGCAGATTTTGGCAAGATGCTACCACAAACGGCAGCTTGAATTTCCACTAAGTCATCAGAACGAGCTGGAGGGCATCTCCATTCATTATCCACGTTAACATCTCCCACTGCAGCACTAAAACCCAGAGCTGAGTCATAGATGACTCTAGAAGGAAATACATCAGCCAATTTGCCTAGAGGATGCCACCTGTCATACCAAAGTGAAGTGTCTTGACTATTACCTGCAAAATATTTATCACAAAAGGCTTTCAAACACACCTCAACTTCAACAATTTCCTCCAGGCGCAAGGACTATCAGCCTCAAGGACAACAGTGTATCCCTTAGATATTTTGTTGGCTGAGCCCCACATTGAAGAAAATGGGGGATAAGATAGTAGACGGCATGGAACAGGCCGTCTAAGAATCAGGAACTGAGGACATTGTCAATCCCATTGTTGTGGGAAATTGTTGACACCTAAATTTTGACGATTTAGTTTATTTATTTATTGCATAGGAAATTAGGGGTTAATTTTATTAGTTGCATAGCATATAGATTTATATTTGCATTTATTTTGTTATTGGCATTTTATTTATTGGACCGGTATGAATGGGTTCAAATTAGTTTGACTCAGCCCACGAAGCGAGCCGGTTGGCCCAAGCCCATGTTTTTTAATTATCTTGTGAAAAATAAAAAAAATTTGAAATTTTTCCGGGATATGAATCTTTTGGATATGGCACATGTGTGAAAAAATATTGCGATTTATCTTTGTGAGATTTGAATTTCAAAAAAATATTTATCATAATTTCGAATTTTTATTAATAGTGATCAGTTGGTGAAAAGGTATCACGGATGTAGATTTGAAGGGGAAATCGAAAACTTATCTCCTACCCCCTATAAAAGCAACAGTGTACGAGGACCTATGAGGGGGGCTTTTCGCTAGGTTTTCTTTTGATCGAGGAAGGAAAAAAAAAAGCAAAAAGTGAAAAGGAGAGGACGTGAGAGTGACAAGAAGAGACAGAGGAGAAGCGGAAAAGCAGAAAAAGGGGGGTGATTTGACCCCTATTGTTCTTCGTCTCTCCAAGTTTGTTGCCCCACGTTGCTGCTCCATCCACGACTACCCGGAGCTCCTCCGCCTCACCACGCGACTACCGCCGTTCACCGCACCCGCGTGGCTACTCCGAGAGCCCGTCGTGCCTGCAGCGGCTCCATCTCCGACGCCCCTGCAGCAGCCAAGCCTCCGCATCACCGCGCAATCCACCACCGCACTGTTGCGCCTCTCTTCCGCCGTGCCGAGACCCGACGCTCTTGCTCGCCGAACGCCGCATCACCATTCCTCAAACCACCGCATACCCCCGTCTCAGGCTCGACTCCTCCGCATCTGACGACCCCGACTCCACCAGCCCAACGAAGTCACAACCCGGTGTCGATCCAGCCACCGCGACACCACACCAGTCTGCTACTCCCGACGCTACATCTCCAGTGATGACTTGACGCCGAGTCGCTCCTGTCGTTGCGGCCGTCGCCCCGACGGGAGCGATCGGCCGTCGATCCGTCACGCGCCTCCACCTCGGTCAGCGCCCCCCGCGCCACCACGACGCCAAGCCTTGCCGCGCCTCGCCTATAGCCCGCAAAGCCGTCTCTGCGCGCCACAACCACAGCCATGACGCCGTTGGCCCCTGTCCGCGAAGCCACCGCCGATTCACCTCCGCGCGCTCGCCCACCGCCAATTCACCTCTTCACCACTTGCCGCCGCCGGTTCACCCTTGCCGAAGTTCCTCTTGCCGGATCGACGACTCTCTCCCCTTGGAGATTCACGGCTGTGTGTGGAAAGGAAGAAAAAAACAGAAAAAAAGAAAAAGAAAAATCAGGTTAGGTAGTTTCTCCTTTATTTTTTTTTATTATTTCTTTAATATTCTGTTTTAGTGGAATTGTTCCTAAATATATGATTGATGTTCCAACATGAAATAGAGTTAGGGATTGATAGTCCGATTTTCGCGCCCGAAATCCGACTCGCAATCCCTTACAAAAATCGACAATCCAATCTCAAGCCCGAGATTTGATTCGCGATTTAATTTTAAAATTGGTCAACCCGATCTCACGCGCGAAATATGGTTCGCCAATTTTTGGATATCAATATTGTCTTGCTTGATTTGATGTCGTGTGTTTGGATCAATTTTATTTTCATAAGAGAAAAAAATCAAAAAATTCAAATTAGGGTTAAGTATGTTTTAGAATATTCTTAGTCTTAAGGTTAAAATCGCAATCTTATTTCGAATTTTTAAATAAGAAAATCAAAAGGAAAAATCCTAATAAGGATTAGGTTTGTTTTTGTTATCTTGCATGTTAGGATTGCAATCTTATTATGAATTTTTAAATAAAAAATCCAAAAAAAAAAAAAGTGCATTTATTTAGGTTGTTAGTTTTTTATTTGAATTGCATATTAATTATGTATTAATTTTAATTTCGAATTTCTTAAAGAAAAACACAAAATGTTTCATTTTAAATTTAGATCATCTTTTTTAGATAAATTGCATTTTAGATTTAGATAATGTCTTAGTTTAAATTAGGATTTAATATGACTTAATCCCTAGTTTAAATTAGATAGAATCTTAATCTAGCTAGATCATTTCAAATTTCATAAAATTTGTCTTAGGATAAATTAGTTGCAATTTCTAGGATAGATTGCATTTTAAAATAAAAAATGTCATTTGCATGTCATATAGAATTAGGTTCATGAAATGCATGTCATTTTAGTGATTATTGTTAGGTTCATATCTAATTAAAAATTGTCCGTCATTAGATTAGGTCATTTAATAAATGTCGCGTAACATATAGCTCGCATATTAAATTATATGTCCCATGTCATTTTAGTTGAAATAATTTTGTACGTCATTGCATTGCATTGCACGTCATTAGAATTAAGTCATTTTGGTTAATTTAGATTGCATATTTAACAATTGCATGTTCATTAAGAGATCATAAAAATTTTATTCATATGTTTAGGACATGTTGCCATGCCATATCATTTCATATTAGATTAAAAGCATTGCATTGCATATGGATTATAGTCTCGTTTAATAAGTGAAAACAAAAAGAAAGAAATTGCGTGTTAATTAGAAACCATATCTAGGATTGTTGATGTGGATTTTAATTTAACACTGCAGATGCTTTCGTTGCTTTGAGATAAGTTCTGTATAATTTAATTGCTTTCTTGGGTGTTAAATTGGTGGTTTGCACCTCACATGTTAGGGAAATAAATTTAAAATCAATCCAACTTGCTTGCCAAACATTTTTCAAAATAAAAAGAAAGGTACCGAAAGGGCGTTAGAGAAATCTAACGTAACCAAGTCCCGTACCCTTGGGCCTCTGCGGGTTCGTAGGAGTAAAGTAAATCTCCCGTTACTTTACTAGGGTTTCTAATTGACCCACCAAAAATAAATTAGTGGCGACTCTAGTTAAAAATCAATTTCATGTTAACAATTCAAACCTAAGTCGCGAATTGGTATGGGGCAGGAGAGCCCGAGTTAAGTCTAAGCTTAACAATCCATTAGCCAAACCCTAGGTGGTTCACATCCGAAAAAATTTGGTCGTGTCGATTCGCGACTTAGGTTTGAATTGTTAACATGCAATTGAATTTTAACTAGGAGTCGCCACTAATCTATTTTGGTGGGTCGATTAAAACCCTAGTAAAGTAACGGGAGATTTACTTTACTCCTACGAACCACGATTAAGTGCGGGGACTTGTTACGTTAGATTCTCTAACGCCATTTCGGTACCTTCTTTTTATTTTGAAAAATGTTTGGCAAGCAAGTTGGATTGATTTTAAATTTATTTCCTAACACGTGAGTGTTTATGCGAGTGCGCAAACCACCAATTTAACACCCAAGAAAGCAATTAAATGATGCAGAACTTACCTCAAAGCAACGAAAGCATCTGCAATGTTAAATTAAAATCCATATCAACAACCCTAGTTATGGTTTCTAATTAACACCGCAATTACTCAATTTTTGTTTTCTCTTTTCCAACAAAAATGTAGTCCATATGCAATGCAATGCTTATAATCTAATATGAAATGATATGGCATGACAATATGTCCTAAACTATATGACATAAATAAGCATGCAGTCTATTATAAAGAAATGTAATAATTAAATATGCAACTTAAATTAACCCAAATGACTTAATTCTGCAATGACGTACAAAATTATTTCAATTAAAATGACATGTGAGCTATATGTCACACAACATTTATTAAATGACCTAAGGTAAATTTCTAATTAGAGATGAACCTAACAATAATCACTAAATGACGTGCATTTCATGAACCTAAATCTATATGACATGCAAATGACATTTTTTATTTTAAAAATGCAATCTATCCTAGGAATTGCAACTAACTTATCCTAAGACAAATTTTATAAAATTTCAAATGATCTAAGCTAGATTAAGATTCTATCTAATTTAAACTAAGGATTAAGTCATATTAAATCCTAATTTAAACTAAGACATTATCTAAATCTAAAATGCCATTTATCTAAAAAGATGATCTAAATTTAAAATGAAACGTGCAATTCTAATCTAATATGCACAATGATTTTTTTGTTTTTCTTTAAAAATTGAAATTAAAACTAACACATAGTTAAACATGCAATTCAAATAAAAAAACTAACAACCTAAATGAATGCACTTTCTTTTTAGATTTTTTTATTTAAAATTCATAATAAGATTGCAATCCTAACATGCAAGATAACAAAAACAAACCTAATCCTTATTCGGATTTTTCTTTTGATTTTCTTATTTAAAATTCGAAATTAGATTGCGATTTTAACCCTAAGAGTAAGAATATTCTAAAACATACTTAACCCTAATTTGAATTTTTTTGATTTTTTCTCTTATGAAAATAAAATTGATCCAAATACATGACATCAAATCAAACACATAATATTGATATCCAAAATTGCGAACCATATCTCGCGTGAGATCGGGATGACTAATTTTTAAAATTAAATCACGAATTAAATCAAAGCCAGACGAGATTGGATTGTTGATTTTATAAGGGATTGCGAGTCGAGATTTTGGCGCGAAAATAAAGACTATCAATCCCTTGCTTGGGGCACTTTCATGTTGGAACATCAATCATATATTTAGAAATAATCCTATTAAAGAAAAAAATAAATAAGTGAGAATAACATTAAAAAATAAAATAAAGTAAATAAAAAAGAACTACCTAAATGATTTTTTTTTTTTTTTTTTTTTTTTTTTTATCTTTTTCCCTTTCAAGCTTCGTGTCCGTGCGGTTGGTCACCGGCTCCGGTGAGGGGCAGCAGATCAGGGAAGAAACTCCGGCGAAGGGACTCGGTAGACGAGCGGAGCGGCAGGCAGCAGAGACCGATGGAGTAGGGGCGCTCGGGCGAAGCAGCCGGCGTTCGGGCACCGGCGAGGGGGTGAGCAGCGGCGTCGGGCAGCAGCTCCGGTGCGGCAGATCAGGGATGGAGATCGGCTGAGGCGCGATGGGCTTTGTCTGGCTGGTGGAGCAGATCGGCGAGGCAGCAGCAGTTTCGCAGGGGCGACGGAGCTGGAGGGCGGATCGCGGGTCGTCGGGTTGCGGCGTCGACTAGCGGGGCCGCGGGAGCAGACGGGTCGCGGCGTCGACTGACGGAGCCGCGGGAGTAGATGGGTTGCGGCGTCGACTGGGCGTGAAGAAGCTCGGCATCCAAGGGCGTCGCAGGTCAGTCGGAGCGGGAGCAGGGGTGGCCGGCGGAAGTGCGGAGCAGCGGCGCGAGCTCGAGTGGATCGGGGCAGATCTGTTGGGCGTCGGAGAGTGCCGCGGCGGTCGTCGAGGGCTGAGGCGGAGCGACGAGGCCGGTGGCGCAGCGCGACGGCGGCGCGATGGTGGAGGCGCAACGGCTGGTGCGGGCGCGAGGTCGGCACGAACAGGGCAGTGGCAGGAGGAAGAAGACGATTCTCTCTCCTCTTTTTTTTCTCTCTCTCTCTCTCGCGTCACACTCTGCAACTTTCCTTTCACTTTTTCCTTTTTTTTTTGCTTTTTTTCCACCGGTTTCTCTCTCACTTTTTCAACTTTTTCTCTTTTCTCGATCAAAAGAAAACCTCTACCAGCCCCCTTCGTACACTGTTGCTTTTATAGGGGTAGGAGATAAGTTTTCGATTTCCCCTTCAAATCTACATCCGCGATACATTTTCACCAACTGATCACTATTGATAAAAATTCGAGATTACGATAAATATTTTCTTGAAATCCAAATCTCGCAAAAGATAAATCGCAATATTTTTTCCAAAAGATTCATATCCCTAAAAATTTTAAAATTTTTATTTTTCACGAGATAATTAAAAAACATGCTGCCAACCAATTTCATTTCGATGGGCTTAACTAGTTTGAACCCGTTCGCATTTGGTCCAATAAATAAAATGCCAATAACAAAATAAATGCAAATATAAATCTATATGCTATGTAATTAATAAAATTAACCCGTAATTTCCTATGCAATAAATAAATAAACTAAATCGTCAAAATTTAGGTGTCAACAGCCTTGCTAAGCTGTCGCGACCAAATTTTTTCGGATGTGAACCACCTAGTGTTTTGGCTAATGGATTGTCAAGCCTAGACTTAACTCGGGCTCTTCCAAGCCCATACCAATTCGCGACTTAGGTTTGAATTGTTAACATGCAATTGAATTTTAACTAGGAGTCGCTACTAATATATTTTTGTGGGTCGATTAGAAACCCTAGTAAAGTAACGGGAGATTTACTTTACTTCTACGAACCAGAGACTAAGGGTACATGGACTTGGTTACGTTAGATTTCTTTAACGCCCTTTCGGTACCTTTCTTTTTATTTTGAAAAATGTTTGGCAAGCAAGTTTGATTGATTTTAAATTTATTTCCCTAACATGTGAGGTGTTCATGCAGGTGCGCAAACCACCAATTTAACACCCAAGAAAGCAATTAAATGATGCAGAACTTACCTCAAAGCAACGAAAGCATCTGCAATATTAAATTAAAATCCACATCAGCAATCCTAGATATGGTTTCTAATTAACACGCAATTTCTTTCTTTTTTTGTTTTCACTTATTAAACGAGACTATAATCCATATGCAATGCAATGCTTTTAATCTAATATGAAATGATATGGCATGGCAACATGTCCTAAACATATGAATAAAATTTTTATGATCTCTTAATGAACATGCAATTGTTAAATATGCAATCTAAATTAACTAAAATGACTTAATTCTAATGACGTGCAATGCAATGCAATGACGTACAAAATTATTTCAACTAAAATGACATGCGACATATAATTTAATATGCGAGTTATATGTCACGCGACATTTATTAAATGACCTAATCTAATGACGGACAATTTTTAATTAGAAATGAACCTAACAATAATCACTAAAATGATATGCATTTCATGAACCTAATTCTATATGACATGCAAATGACATTTTTTATTTTAAAAATGCAATCTATCCTAGAAATTGCAACTAATTTATCCTAAGACAAATTTTATGAAATTTGAAATGATCTAGCTAGATTAAGATTCTATCTAATTTAAACTAGGGATTAAGTCATATTAAATCCTAATTTAAACTAAGACATTATCTAAATCTAAAATGCAATTTATCTAAAAAGATGATCTAAATTTAAAATGAAACATTTTGTGTTTTTCTTTAAGAAATTCGAAATTAAAATTAATACATAATTAACATGCAATTCAAATAATAAACTAACAACCTAAATGAATGCACTTTCTTTTTTGGATTTTTTATTTAAAAATTCATAATAAGATTGCAATCCTAACATGCAAGATAACAAAAACAAACCTAATCCTTATTCGGATTTTTCCTTTTGATTTTCTTATTTAAAAATTCGAAATCGATTGCGATTTTAACCTTAAGACTAAGAATATTCTAAAACATACTTAACCCTAATTTGAATTTTTTTTGATTTTTTTTTTGTCTTTATAGTAATGGACAGGATGTCCATCACCGTCAAAGTGTCGAACAAGGTTTTTTGGATTTGGCTCGGAAATTGATTGAGGAACGCAAGGTTCAATCATGAAGAGGGTCTGGAAGATAGAGGGACTTTCTTCCTTTTCCTTGTCAAATTTGATGGAAACAGTTCCATCTTTTTTTCCGAACGAACTCTAAGTCCGTGGACTGGAAAGGCTTGTTATGCTGGTGTAACTTTTCGTAGTTGGTAAGCCAGGTCTCCGGGAAGAGCTTGGCCAACGTATCTTTTGGGATCTGTCTAGGAATATGGATGCACGATGCCTGATCAATTTGCATGGAGATAAACAGAGCATCTTCATTACCATTATTGAAGTTAAGATCAAGGGTATGATTCTGCATTCGATAAAATTGATCCAAACACACGACATCAAATCAAGCAAGACAATATTGATATCAAAAAATTGGCAAATCATATCTCGCGCATGAGATCGGGTTGACCAATTTTTACAAAAATCACTTCGTATTCATATACATTGCCACTGAGATAATTGGTCGAGCTTGAGTCTCCAGCAACAGGTCTCTTTATGAGGGCAGAGGTGGAAGAAGTGGGTTGATTCCTGACAGTTCAGTCTGAGCATTCGCTGCTTTCCGGTTGTTTTCATTATCTTTTGACTTCCTACATCAATGTGAATACTAATGATGAGACATGGAAATATGCATCAAGGAACGAACTTCAACTGCTGCAGGCCTGATGTTTCCCTTGTTCAAACAGTGTATAGGGTGTCGTTCAACATCGAATCCTCCATAAGATTACAGAAGTCAACAACAGAGATCTCAAAACTGACATTCAAGAAAATTACTTTTCTGTGTCACAAAGAGACTTTCTTCTTTGAGCAGGCGTGTGTGCATGCTCCCTTGCTAATGTTTTCAAATGGAAGAAAAGGGTGCGGACAAAACAAAATGAAATCAGTGTCTAGGGAATCAACAGAGTAAGTGTGGAAGAAATAGGAATCTTCATACCATTGTGATGTTAGAAAGTTATCGTCACTTCCCTCAATCGTAGAAATTGTGCCTGACTATGTTTAAATAAGGCATAGACAAGAGCCTTCATGATCTTAATCTAGGTTATTAAAAGCAACTCAAAGAAAGTGGCATACTGCTCTGTAGAACCAGTCATATCAAATGAAACTGTTCACATGATGGAACCGCAAAAGCAACTCAAAGTGAATAGAAAATTTTGCCTGAACACGATATCCAAAAAAGAACGTAAAACATTCGCCTGTGAGCTAGCTGGGCAAAATCATCTTCAGATTCATCATCCTTATGATTCCCATCCTTTGGTGCCAAAGCTGGGGGTTTCCGCCACTTCTGCTTTGGTCAGTGGAGTACCATTGGCAATGTCATCATGTCGACAAAGATCACGGTCTAAACTATCATTCAACGGCAATCCCAGGCATAGAAGTTCCTCGTCTCTGAAGGTCAGTAGAGAGCACAGTTAGGGGCATGACATCTAGCCGCAGAAGCTCGAATAATTACATATTAAATTGAAGTTCTTACGCTGAGTGATTCACAAGAAGCATGACAGGCTGTTGATAAGAACGACGCCGATCGACAAGGTCAACAAACACCTCCCTCCGAATCATGTTTGTGTTAAAAACATGTATAACTGAATAAGAAGCTTCTGTCCCTAGTCTTCCTGTCATTTTTCCGAATCATAAATCTAACAAATACATGGCCCAGAAGTTAGCGATGGGTTTCATGTCTGGATGTCTTCGCAATGCAGTCCACCTAATCGATTTGACAGACGATGCTTCGGCGGGATCATCACTTAAAATTTAATGATGGAACCTTCAGGACAAAACAAAACATGGAAAAGTACATTCTGTCCGATCGAAAAACCTTTACTACGTAAATTATGAACCCGAATTCCCAATTATTAACTGTTAGGTGCTTTTTAGTGCTTACTAGTTAGATATATATACTTTACCAAACTTCCTGTAAAACTTACGGCACATTTGATTATAATATTGACGATCACATTACATTTCTATTTCAGGCTGATTGCCTATTACATAATAGTAGTAACAACTATTACAGCTTACTCATATATTCTTTTCTATTTCAGTTCAGGCTAGAATAGTTGTAGGATGTCAATCCGATAACTGACATTGGTTTTCACAAGTTTGTGAAATTAGATACCTTTAAATCCTAACATAATATGATTTTAAAATATGTAAGCATAATATTTCGACAAAAATATAGAGTTTTGTGATGACGCCACAGCACAGACCATAATTTAAACGACAAATTGTCAGCCTTTCATTAGATTTGTCGGGCTACAAATTTGATGTATTGATGTTGGGACTCTTTTAAGTTGAGCCGAATCCAGGGGCCGATAGCGAGAGTCTCTGTCAAGCCTTGACTTCTAGTTGTACGATGTACGAATTGTCAACCTTCCTCCAAACTTATTCCTCTCGACCCGTTTAAACATAAAATTATTAACTACACCGGAATATACACGCGCGGTGCATGTGAGTCATCGAATCTTATGGACCTCAAGTGGGACCTATACGAACCAACTGATATTGGAACAACAACATCGGCTGCACCCAATACTTTTCCTTCCAGATTTAGGATGCTAAAAATGTCTCCCTTTACCTAAGTTTCTATGTCTGTTGTTGCATCGAGTACTTGGAGATGCCTTTATATTTAAAAAACTGAATAAACAAAAAATATTTTCATCGTCCATAAAAACATTTAAATGTGAATTGTTGTCGATAATAAAATCATCTTTCATTTGACTAATTATTTCAAGTGAAAGAAGCGATTATTTTAGGATAATGTTTTTCAAATTATTCATTTTTCACCAAATAAAAATAGCCGATATTCAACTATTGAGGCTTGCTTAGCGGTCATCCTTCCCATATGGGAAGGGGGCAGCTCAGGAGGGTTGAGATGGAAATAACTAATTTGAGGTGTGAGTTTTGACTTCTGCGCCCGGTAAAGGGATAAGGCAAAAGTCTATAGTGAATTGAGAGTTAGAGTATGGCTAACAAAAAAAAAAAAAAAAAAAAGAGCCCATGATCATGCAGACAGTAATATATCGCTCACTAAGAATTTCAGAGCTGCTACTATATATGGGAAGCAATGCTAAGCGAGGGGTACTATTTAGTTCATAATAGATTCTTTTTGAAAAGAAAAAATAAGTAAATGGAATTTGTTTTGAACATGTCATTATTAGGCGGTTATATCTGTTCTTAGTAATTTTATCTCGTGCGAGATACGATATGCGCTTGATACGAGAATCGGCTAGCATTAGATTTATGCAGTATAATAATACTGTGATGGTAGCTTAGTTGTTGAGAGATGTACACGCGTATATTAATTATATGCACGAAAAAATTTAAGATTGTTAAAGCAAATAATTTGCATAGTTATGCCAACCCATTTGGATTTGATGCGTAGTTTGAGGAACAACAAAGGTTAATCTTTTATATATATCTTCCAATCAAGGTCGAATCGTCGCTGCTCCATGAAATTAAAATATACCAATTAGGTCAAATACATGTCCGACTCACAAAGCTAATTATATCTTAACTTCCGACTCATCGGAGAGGGTTCTTCTCATGTACCATTTGTGACAACTCGACCGGGTCTTGAGAAAGGATCGATCACATGGGTGCCCGCCCAAATGTGCCTGCCAAGTTCTTTTCCTAAGGTTCAAGATATATACGATTTTGCCCCCAGCAAATTATTTAAGAGAAAGTACAAACAGAAGCAATCGCTGCAAATTTTCGTTTCAATTTCCTTCTTCGCCCCCACACGTCACGTAGGAGGGATCCCAACAGAGGATATGATGGCGTGATTTGGTGCTAGCTCTTCTATTTGGGAAGAAATTATTTAGATTTGTTTTGATATGGGAAGAAATTATGTAGATTCATTTTTTGATTTCTGTAATTTTGGGAATTGCCTTATTTTTCATTGTCTTCCTTTCTTGTACTTCATCAATAAAATGGCAGTCCCTCTCTCAAAGGCGATATGACAAAAAGAAAACTTTGAGAGAGGATTACATGAGGATGTAGGCACATTGCTGAACCTCGTTAAATCGTGTCTTCTTTAATTTCTTCATGGTATCAGAACAGGTACGTACTTGTTTATGCATTTGATCCATTCATGTCCTTCTTCTTGGTGTATGCATGGTTGTTGTTCAAATCATGACTGATTCGAGTTCAGCCAATCTCGAACCCGGCTCCACCACCACCCGTCAGTGACTCACCAACATATTGCTGAATGAGAAGAACTTTCTTCCATGGTCTCATGCTATTACTATGGCCCTTGGGGGCAGATCGAAGCTTGGTCATATCAATGGCCAAATAAAAGCGCCTCCTAAGAGGAATGCGAAATTTGATGAATGGCAAGCCAACGACAGTTTGGTTATGTCATGGATTTTTAACTTTATGGAATCTCAAGTGTATGAGATTTTTGCATATTCCCTTACAGCTCTAATATTGTGGGAATTGTTGAATAAGATGTATGGACAAGCTCATAATGCATCTCAAGTATTCGAATTGCAGCAAGAGATTGATAACTCTAAGCGAGAAGCCTCTCAATCTTTCACCAACCATCTTGGAAATATGAAGAGAAGGTGGGATGAACTTCGTCTGTATAGGCTAGCGACCCAAAATGTGGCGGATTATATTCGACGAGAGGAGCAAGATCACATCTTTCAGTTATTGGCTAGCATTGGGCCTGAGTACGAAGACGTGAGAAGACAAATTCTGATGAGTCCCAAATTGCCTACATTTGATGAAGTCTGTGGCTTGATTCAAGGAGAAGAGACGAGACGTCGAGTGATGAGTGTCTCGCCTAGTCTTGATAAACCAATCTTTGATAGTTCAGCTCGTAAGGCTGTGATGAACAACCAACGTGGTGAATTTGTGGCGAAATTGGCAAAGGGAAAAAATAAAAGGCCCGTTCGATTTCATTGTGACCATTGTGATAGAGATGGTCACTCCAAAGATAGGTGATGGTTACTTCATCCTCATCTTCATTCCAACAAAGATAAGGTTCAAGAAGCAAAACTTGTTGTTCCAGGAAACTCTACAGAGTTTTAGTCGAAACTGGAGTCCTTGGCACAACAATTTCAACAACTACTTCAGATGCAAGGGCAAGGGGTGATTGGTTCAGGATCTTCGGGTCCTTCATCAGATTTGTTCAACATGGTGAAGACATCGGGTACCGCTCTTTTAACCCAATCTAGTACTCAATTCATCATAGATTCGGGAACTACCGATCACATGTGCAGCTCGACAGATTTACTTTTTAATGTCTCCTCAATTGCCTCATATCCACCTATTACTGTGGCTAACGGAATGCAGGTTCCAACGCAAGGAGCATGACAACTTAAGTTGTTCTCACAAAAATCTGATGTTCTGGTTGTCTGATTTGTCTTCTAATTTACTTTCTGTGAGCAAGTGCACTAAAGAATTAAATTGCAATGTTATCTTCTCTCCTTCAAAGGTGTTGTTTCAAGATTGCAGTACCAAGAAGACGATGTGGTGAAGGACAGCTACAAAATGGCCTCTACATGCTTGACTATCATACGAATGCCTTGGTGGCAAGGAAGAATGCAATGGATGCTTCAAGACTTTGGCACATGCGCATGGGTCATTTTCTGACCGTGTGTTGCAAGCTATTGATAAAAATTTATTTCATAATTGCAATACTTGTGACTCTTGTCATTATGTTAAACAACATAGATTACCTTTTCCTCAAGGCTCTAATTTAGCTTCTGAAGTGTTTGATCTAGTACATTCGGATGTTTGGAGTGCTCCAATTGATTCAAGAGATGGTTTTAAGTATTTTGTTTCTTTTATTGATGACAAATCGCAAGCTACTTGGCTATACCTTCTCAAAGCTAAAAGTGATGTGGTCACTATTTTTTAGGAATTTTGTAGCATGATTCAGAATCAATTCAAAACATGCATAAAGGTTTTACGAACTGATAATAGTACAGAATATTCCAATCGGACCTTCCAATCTTATTTGAGCAACTTGGGCATTATTAATCAAACTTCATGTGTAGATACACCTCAACAGAATGGGGTGGCAGAACGAAAGAATCGACACCTTCTTGAGGTGACTCAAGCTTTATTATTTTCTGGAGGCATGCTGAAGACTTATTGGAGCAATGCTATTTTAACTAGTTGTTATCTTATTAATCGACTTCCTAATCGTGTTTTGGGTTACAAGACGCCTATGGAAATTCTTTACGGGCGCAAACTTAATATCTTGCATTTAAGAGTATTTGGGTGTGTATGTTATGTGCACTCTCAAAGCGGTGGTAAGCTTGACCCTCGTGCTAAGAAGTGTGTGTTCATGGGCTATTTATCAACAAAAAAAGGATACAAGTGCTTTGATCCAACCACTAGGCGGATATATATATCGCGTGATGTTACATTTGATGAATCTACTATGTTTTTTCATTCCAATAGTCCAATTCAGGGGGAGTACAATGAGTTGACAGTTGAATTAGCTCCTATTCCTATGGTTAATGATTTGAACAATGGCCTTGAAGTTGAAAGTAACCCACGGAATGACCCTGAAGGAATAGATGAGACTGAAGAAATAATCAGCGATGATAGCCCCAAATCAATGCCCGCACCAAGGATAGCTTCGGATCAGACAAATGCCGAATTGGTTCCCACTACTTCCGAACCTGCTCCTATTCGGAGATCTATGCGTGTGCCTAGACCCTCAACACGACTTTAGGATTTCACCACTTATCATACGTCACATATCTGTCACGTCCCGATCCTCCGAGCGCGCGAACATCCCACTCTGGTCAATACAAATGCGACTTCCCAGGACACGTCGCCGACCCATTCATTTTTATTATGCATGCGGAAACGAAACAAATCCCCTGACAACATTTAACTTGGGATAGAAAAGCATGCAATCAATCACAACCAAACAAGCTTTCTATAAACACATAGGTTTATATACAACACCGGATTGTCTACAAAATAGACAAGTGCTCAACAAAAAGGGAACTGTCCTATGACCAACTAGTCAGACACGTTCGCCGATTCTTCAGCCTCCATTTTCCGAACTCCAGGACTTCCGGTCCTCCATGACCATCATCTAGGGACCTGAAATATTTTTCCCCAAACTGGGATGAGACAATGTCTCAGCGAGTCCTACCTTCTAAAACTAAATTAGGAAGAAAATACGCCTCAGGGCGCTCTAGCCACACAAATAGGATAGAGGACTTACCTTGCCTCAGTCCCTTTCCTACACGTCAGTACAATTCATATTCAAACAATGCTCGCACAAGCTGAAACTACCGACACTTATATCGGTCTATCAATTCAATCAATCCAATTGATATCATACGATCAACACATCTATCAATTCATATCATCTATTAAATCATACCATCTATTCATCCATCAATACAATTATGGCTCGCACAAGCTGAATTGGATGCAATGCTCTCACAAGCTGATATAGATGGTAGCTCGCACAAGCTGATATATACATAGATGATAGCTCGCACAAGCTGATATATGGATCGTTGCTCTCACAAGCTGATAAATGATCATTGCTCTCACAAGCTGTCATACAGTGCTCACACAAGCTGACAATGATGCTCACACAAGCTTATACATATGTAAATCAATCACTCGCCAAAGCCGATAATTCAATAATAAACCAACTCATACCTCAATTCAATCAATCAATCAATCCAATCGATTCAAACTGGTCATACAAACCAATTACGGTGTTAAAAGCCAACACCGGTATTTTCAAGTTAAATACCACAACTTCATCAATTTCACACAATTCCATACTTTTGGATTTATTAACCATAATCATCAATCACTCAATTTCTCAATTTAAACATACAATTAACACAAACCGACCGCACCGCGCGATCGCGCGAAATTCTAACGACCTAGCCATCCCGCATAATTTTCGAAATTATTAAATAATTAAATTTAATTCCGAAAATTAATTAATTAAATATTATATTATAATAATATAATTTAATAAAATAATATTTATAAATTCGAAATAATTAATTAATTGAAAATAATTAATTAGGGCTTAAACAAGATTACACTAATTTAATCATACAATTAGCCCTAATTAAACATCCATTAAACTAATCATACAACTAATCTAATTTACATTAAAATAATCTAATTTAATCACATAAACCTAATTAGACTAATCTAAACACCCCTTAAGCGTCATTAACTCACTAAGCAAGAATTAGAGGATAAACTCACCGGTTTTGCGCGCCGGTGAGTTCACGGCGACCCCGACACCAAGGCGGTCGATAAACCCCAAAGCGGCGACACCAACGGAGGCCGGGAAGGGCTCGAAAACGGGCCACGAAGTCTCCAAAACCTTGCTGTCTTCTGCTTCTGATCTGGACTGAACTGCAGAGAAGAAACCAGCAACTTCAACGGCGAAAACGGGCCGATCGGAGCTCCGGCGAGCGGGTGGTTGGCAACCAATGGCTCCCGGGGTCTTGGGGATCTTATAGGAGGTTGGGATGGGCAAAGGAAGGGTCGGAAAGGGGCGAAACAGCAAGAAAACGCGGAACAGGCGGAGCAGGGCGGAACCAGACGGTCCGGCGAGCGGTGGCTTCGGGCGGCCGTACGGGACGGCCGGAGAATCGTTTCGGCGAGCGGCGAGGTGCTTCGGAACGGTCTGGATGTCCTCTTCGCGACGATGGGTGGCTCGTTCGCTGATTCAACCGGGAAGTTAACTTTTTACTCGGATCTTTGGCGAAAGGTCGGCTGGAGCAGAAACTGGAACGAGGGGAAAACAAGGGAGGAAAACGGCCGACGATGGCCTTCCGGGCGTGCGACGATGGAGGGGCTGGTGAGCTCGGTTTCCTCTGGTTTTTCCAAGCTTCCTCTCTTCCTCCACAATGGAGAAAGCCAAGAAAAGAGGAAGAAGATGATCAGCTGAAGAGGGGGCCTCCTTGGTGGCTCACTAGGGCTCAACACTTGTCTAAACCTCATTTGCTTTGCCCCCACCATGACATCACATGACATCATCCACTCTCTCTCCTCAATCTTCCTCCACAACCTTGCCAATAGGTGCAAAATAGCTCTTCCCCATGGCATACGAATTTGTTACATTTCCCTCTTCAATCTCAATCAATTTCATCCAATTCTCAACCAAACACATCCAATTGAAGCCCAATTAAATCCATCAAGGTATCCTCGTCCGTCTCATGACCTTTTCCCATCAAATGATCCAACTTGCATCTCGAAGATTCAATCAAAACGACCCTCTGACAATTCCGAACAAAAACGGCCTTACTTTGCTTTTCTGCCAAAAATCTCGATTTGTAGAAAAATCTTCAAAAAATGAGTCAACGTTCCTAAAATGATTTGTAACTTAACAGAACTTCCAATTTCTGTAATCGGGTTCAATTTCGCGGTTAATTTCAATCTTGTGCGATTTTAGCACATCCTAATCTACCGAGTAGCTTTTAGGAACTTTTCGTGCAATTGACTTGTGGTTGATTATTTTCAAGCCACAAAGTGCATCTTCGACACATTGGTGACTCTTAGTTGTCATGGAAATCTCGAGGTTTCAATTATGGACATAAGGCACCAAAACGACAGAAGAAATCAGTCTAATGCCGATCGACAAGAATTTTTCAATTAGATGGAATCACCCACACTTAATCACATGGCTCTGTCGAATCAACCTATCTCCGCCTCTCTAATCGGTCCGTGCCGTAATGACCCTTGCATTAGTACGGTCGAGCGATTGGTTGCGGTCGAATTCTCAAGTCTATTGCGTTCGAGATTCCTTAATGGCTTTACGATAGACTAGTTATCTCGTGAGTGGCCAACTCGGAGAAAGAAGAGAGCTATAGGCGCGAAGATGAAATGCCCGACTTATTTAATTGAAATCAGAATTGGAAAATCGGGATGTCACAACTCTTCCCCTGTTATAAAAATTTCGTCCTCGAAATTTAAACCATTAAAAATTCTTCTTCAAAATGGTGGGGTATTGTCGTCTCATCAATTCTGCTTCTTCATTCTGCTTCGCACTACTATCCAAGATCCTCGATGCCGACGAAACATTTCCAAATTAACTGACCAATTCTTGATTCCCAAAAAGACTAAGCACTTGTCCATCTTCACAAAAATTGAAAACTGTAAAAATTTTGGTTCTCTTTTCTTTTTTTCTTTTTTTTTCTTTTTATTTTTCCACAAAGCGGCTAACTGCCGCGTCGGGGATTCGAACTCCCGACTTCGGACCTGCGGCTTCTTCCCGGATACCAACTCGGCTAGAGGCGCCGACGGTGCTCCAAACTGCTTTCTTTTTCTATTTAAGGCCAAATTTCCGATTTGAACCCAAACGTGAAATATTCCACCATTTAAACAGTTCCGGCTCTCCTTTCTTAACAATTCGAGATGTCCCTATCCTAGGCGACATCCAAGGATGAACAGATTCTCAACCTGAAAATTCAAAGATTTTCGACACTTAACTGCGTAAATTTCCTGACGGCTCTGAGCGGTCCTTAATCTGTCACTGATAACTGCAACTGAATCACTGATTTTCGAACCAACTCTGGACCTGCGATTTTCGATCTCTCGACTCAACTCAACCAATCGAAGTTGAACACTCGCTCCGCACCGACTAAAAAGGAACTATCTGACTGATCTGATAAAACTGGGAACCTCTGGTCAAGATCTGACATAACTCTGACACTGACACTCTATGCAAACGAATTATTTGATGCACAAACACCTCTGCATGTCTAATCAAATCAAGATCCTTCCACACAGCCACAAGGTGGGCTAATTTCATCAGTCTGTCAATTACTTCCCAAAATGAAATTATTACCACACTGACTCATCGATAGACTTGTCACAAAAATCTATTGTGACGCGATCCCACTTCCACACGGGGATCTCGAGAGATTACAAAGGTCCTCTCGAATTGCAAAACCGTGCTTTCTCTTGCTAGCACATCTGACACTTGCGACCTGTCAGTGATATCTGTCTTCACAACGGTCTACCAATCCCGTTGATGCAAATTCTGACTCATCTTCGTACTGTCTGGACAAAGCTAAAGCTGACACGACGAGCTTCCGATAAGATCTCTTCTCTAATCTCTGTACCATCGTGTACACACAATTGTACACATAAATCTGAAAATCAGTTCCCTTCTTCTCGGTATCTTCTTACGTAATCTTTTGAATCTCTAAGTCTGTCCACCGAAGCATCCGATTCTAACCGAATATCCGGTTCAATTCGAGGGTGGCCATAAAATTCGAAGGTGGCCTACCTCAAATTTGAAACCGAATCTCGAACTTTCTAAGTAAGGTCCATACTTTAACCAGCATATGCACAAATGAAGACTCTCAACTCAACGCATCAGGGACTTCTTTCATCCTTCCAAGGTGATACCAGATACCACCATCCTAGTCCTTCAAAAGATCTGGTTCACAATGGTATCTCATATTCAATTCCTTCTGAGAGAATAAATACTTTGAGACTTTACGGTCGGCGAAGATCCTGGAGTCTTTCTTCGCACCAACAATATCTCTAAATCTTCGTAACGAAAATTATTGCCGTGAGTTCTAAGTTATGCGTCGGGTAATTCAGTTCATGAGGTCTCAAGCGACGGGGCACGTATGCAACAATCCTACCATGTTGCATCGCATGCAACCTTGATCTTCTAAACAACGCATCACTATAGATCTCGTAACCTCCAGACTGTGACGGAATGGTCGCACAAGTGCGGTAGTCGCCTCTTCTTAAGCTCTTGAAAACTACGCTTGCACTTGTCTCGTCCACACGAACTTCTTTTCTTTCTTTAGTAATCTTGTCAACAGCGATGATAAAGCTGAAAACTCTTCACGACCTTTTGTAATACTCGCTAAACCCGGAAAACTTCTGATCTCTTTCACTGTAGTCAATCTCGGCCAACTGATCACTATTTCAATCTTGGACGGGGTCCATGGAGATTCCTTCTTCGAAATCACATAACCGAGGAATGCAACACGAGTCATCCAAAACTCGCATCTCGCTAAACTTAACGCACAACCGATGAATCCTTAGGACTTGAAGTACTCTTCTCAAATGTCTCTTGTGCTCCTCAGCACTCTTCAAACACACCAGATTAATGTCAACGAACCCGATCATGAAACTAATCCATGTACCCTTTGAACACTCTGTTCATCAGACCCATACAAACAGCTATAGGGTTCGTTAAACCAAACGATAATGCAGTGAGCTCACAATTGCCATATCAAGTACGAGACACTAAATTCGGTATGTCTTCCTTTCAAATCCTCAATTGATGATACCCTGTCCTCAAGTCGATCTTGGAGAATATCGATACACAAACGCAACAAACCATCCTTCTTCTTCACAAACAAGACCGATGCTTCCCAAGGTAATGCACGGGACGTAAGAATCCCTTATCTAACAATTCATGCATCTCCACATTCAGTTCTTTCAACTCGATAAAGCTATTCGGTAAGGAGCCTTAGAGACTAGCTCTAATCCGGATGCTAACTCAATCACGAACTCTATTTCTCTTTCTAACAAAGAAACTCCGGCAATTCTTCAGAAACACCTCGAAAACTTACGTACCACGACTAAGTTCTCCTTACTTGGTCCCTCAACCGACGCATCCATTATAGTTGCCATATAGATTTGGCAACCTACATCCGAAACCAGGTCGTCTTCGGTGACGAACAACAGATCGAAGGTCCTTTTTGACTTCCGATAAATCAAAACTTCCGTACACTAACCGAACAAGGCGAATTACATCACCGCCACAATTCATAACAGCAGAAAAGCTCCTCGAGCCAAACCTTTTCATAAATGATTTCAAGTCATACATAAGCAAACCCATCAAGTACAACTATAGTCGAGATTCATCTTCTTATTATTTTATTACAACAACGGAAACTCCACAACTTTCACTCAAAGTCCGTTGTGCTACTCGATAATACACCTCGAAACATTCTTCCCTTGATCGATGCATGGTCAATCCATTCCTATTCCTTTTGCCATCCTAGTGGCGTCATGTCGGCGGTAGCGATGCTCGAGTCCTCTTGGACTTACACGGGCAGTTCCTAGCCCAATGGCCATGCTAGCCACATTCAAAGCATGCTCCCATTGTACTTGGTCACCGGGCTGACTCACACTTCTTTTCTCAAACTTGGCACACAATCAATGAGTCCTCTATCTCCTGTCAAGTGACAAAGCATGCGCTCTTTCTTGCACTGAAAGCCTGCTCTACAAACCCCACGATGCGTTCTATGGCGCATTCCTTTCGATCTGTCTCATCGGCTTTCTAAGACCGTTTCTGGCTAGGTAACCCTGTTGGTCACACACAAAACAAGCACCCGTCTTACCAGGACACGGAGCTAATCCATGTCGGCTTCCGTCAGCACGACACACTCCATTCTGATCCATTGCTGACTTGACCATCCCACATTTCCGCTTGGACGAAATGGGATATTTTTCTCTCGATCATAGGCTCCTTCCCAAACTGATTTCCATCTCTACTGAATCTGAACCTCGACTCGAATGCAACGGCTTGCTCCCAGATCACAACTCTAGCTTGGGCCTCAATAGGCGCAGCAACAACAACAGTGATAGCACTGGCAGCATTAGTAACAGCGGCAACAGCGGCGGCTCGGTCCTAAGCTTACTGACCCAACAAGCTTCCAAGGAACACTAGCGCCTGAACGATCCCATCAAACCTAGGATTGCTCGGTGCTGCTACACTAGTACCGACCTATAGCGGTACTCTCACACACGCGCCGGGTCTAAGCCGGCGCTTCGCCACGACCACCTCGGGTACCGATCCCCCGTCGGCATACCACCCCGAGTAACCGGGTCCGAAGGTTCTCTCTAGGAGTCCTCCGCTCCCGATCACTCATCTACGGGATCTTTACAGAGACTGTTTCCCAATTCTAATCCCTGCATTAGAATTCGAGTGATCCACGCCAAACAATTTACCAAACAACTATCGACACATGCACCAAAGATGAAATAAAAGTCATTCCTACTAACTATCCCATAAACAATCGCACCTTATCACTCCATTCATAGACCCGCCCGATACCACTTAAACGGGGATGTCACGTCCCGATCCTCCGAGCGCGCGAACATCCCACGGGGTCAATACAAATGCGACTTCCCGGGACACGCCGCCGACCCATTCATTTTTATTATGCATGCGGAAACGAAACAAATCCCCGACAACATTTAACTTGGGATAGAAAAGGTGCAATCAATCACAACCAAACAAGCTTTCTATAAACACATAGGTTTATATACAACACCGGATTGTCTACAAAATAGACAGCTCAACAAAAAGGGAACCGTCCCTATGACCAACTAGTCGACACGTTCGCCGATTCTTCAGCCTCCATTTTCCGAACTCCGGACTTCCGGCCCTCCATGACCATCATTTAGGGACCTGAAATATTTTTCCCCAAACCGGGATGAGACAATGTCTCAGCCGAGTCCTACCTTCTAAAACTAAATTAGGAAGAAAATACGCCTCAGGGCGCTCTAGCCACACAAATAGGATAGAGGACTTACCTTGCCTCAGTCCCTTTCCTACACGTCAGTACAATTCATATTCAAACAATGCTCGCACAAGCTGAAACTACCGACACTTATATCGGTCTATCAATTCAATCAATCCAATTGATATCATACGATCCACACATCTATCAATTCATATCATCTATTAAATCATACCATCTATTCATCCATCAATACAATTATGGCTCGCACAAGCTGAATTGGATGCAATGCTCTCACAAGCTGATATAGATGGTAGTTCGCACAAGCTGATATATACATAGATGATAGCTCACACAAGGTGATATATGGATCGTTGCTCTCACAAGCTGATAAATGATCATTGCTCTCACAAGCTGACATACAGTGCTCACACAAGCTGACACTGATGCTCACACAAGCTGATACATATGTAAATCAATCACTCGCCAAAGCTGATAATTCAATAATAAACCAACTCATACCTCAATTCAATCAATCAATCAATCCAATCGATTCAAACTGGTCATACAAACCAATTACGGTGTTAAAAGCCAACACCGGGTATTTTCAAGTTAAATACCACAACTTCATCAATTTCACACAATTCCATACTTTTGGATTTATTAACCATAATCATCAATCACTCAATTTCTCAATTTAAACATACAATTAACACAAACCGACCGCACCTTTCGCGAGGCGCGAAATTCTAACGACTGCCATCCCGCATAATTTTCGAAATTATTAAATAATTAAATTTAATTCCGAAAATTAATTAATTAAATATTATATTATAATAATATAATTTAATAAAATAATATTTATAAATTGAAATAATTAATTAATTGAAAATAATTAATTAGGGCTTAAACAAGATTACACTAATTTAATCATACAATTAGCCCTAATTAAACATCCATTAAACTAATCATACAACTAATCTAATTTACATTAAAATAATCTAATTTAATCACATAAACCTAATTAGACTAATCTAAACACCCCTTAAGCGTCATTAACTCACTAAGCAAGAATTAGAGGATAAACTCACCGGTTTTGCGCGCCGGTGAGTTCACGGCGACCCCGACACCAAGGCGGTCGATAAACCCCAAAGCGGCGACACCAACGGAGGCCGGGAAGGGCTAAAACGGGCCACGAAGTCTCCAAAACCTTGCTGTCTTCTGCTTCTGATCTGGACTGAACTGCAGAGAAGAAACCAGCAACTTCAACGGCGAAAACGGGCCGATCGGAGCTCCGGCGAGCGGGTGGTTGGCAACCAATGGCTCCCGGGGTCTTGGGGATCTTATAGGAGGTTGGGATGGGCAAAGGAAGGGTCGGAAAGGGGCGAAACAGCAAGAAAACGCGGAACAGGCGGAGCAGGGCGGAACCAGACGGTCCGGCGAGCGGTGGCTTCGGGCGGCCGTACGGGACGGCCGGAGAATCGTTTCGGCGAGCGGCGAGGTGCTTCGGAACGGTCTGGATGTCCTCTTCGCGACGATGGGTGGCTCGTTCGCTGATTCAACCGGGAAGTTAACTTTTTACTCGGATCTTTGGCGAAAGGTCGGCTGGAGCAGAAACTGGAACGAGGGGAAAACAAGGGAGGAAAACGGCCGACGATGGCCTTCCGGGCGTGCGACGATGGAGGGGCTGGTGAGCTCGGTTTCCTCTGGTTTTTCCAAGCTTCCTCTCTTCCTCCACAATGGAGAAAGCCAAGAAAAGAGGAAGAAGATGATCAGCTGAAGAGGGGGCCTCCTTGGTGGCTCACTAGGGCTCAACACTTGTCTAAACCTCATTTGCTTTGCCCCCACCATGACATCACATGACATCATCCACTCTCTCTCCTCAATCTTCCTCCACAACCTTGCCAATAGGTGCAAAATAGCTCTTCCCCCATGGCATACGAATTTGTTACATTTCCTCTTCAATCTCAATCAATTTCATCCAATTCTCAACCAAACACATCCAATTGAAGCCCAATTAAATCCATCAAGGTATCCTCGTCCGTCTCATGACCTTTTCCCATCAAATGATCCAACTTGCATCTCGAAGATTCAATCAAAAACGACCCTCTGACAATTCCGAACAAAAACGGCCTTACTTTGCTTTTCTGCCAAAAATCTCGATTTGTAGAAAAATCTTCTGAGGATGAGTCGACGTTCCTAAAATGAATTGTGACTTGACAGAACTTCCAATTTCGTAATCGGGTTCAATTTCGCGGTTAAATTCAATCGGCGCGACTTTAGCGCGTCCTAATCTACCGGGTAGCTTTTAGGAATTTTTCAGTGCAATTGACCGTGGTTGATTATTTTCAAGCCACAAAGTGCATCTTCGACACATTGGCGACTCTCGATTGTCGTAGAAATCTCGAGGTTTCAAATACGGCCACAGGGTACCAAAACGATAGATAAATCGGTTTAGTGCCGATCAACAAGAATTGTGCAATTAGGTGGAATCACCCACACTGAATTACATGGTTCTGTTGAATCGACCTATCTCCAGTCTCTAATCGGTCTGTGCCGTAATGACCCTTGCAGATTAGTACGGTCGAGCAGTCGGTTACTGGTCGAATTCTCAAGTCTATTGCGTTCAGATTCCTTAATGGCTTTACCTGATAGACTAGTTATCTCGTGAGTGGCCAACTCAGAGAAGAGAGCTATAGGCGCGAAGATGAAATGCCCGACTTATTTAATTGAAATCGAATTGGAAAATCGGGATGTCACAACTCTTCCTCGTTATAAAAATTTCGTCCCGAAATTTAAACCATTAAAAATTCTTCTTCAAAATGGTGGGGTATTGTCGTCTCATCAATTCTGCTTCTTCATTCGTCGCACTACTATCCAAGATCCTCGATGCCGACGAAACATTTCCAAATTAACAGACCAATTCTTGATTCCCAAAAAGACTAAGCACTTGTCCATCTTCACAAAAATTGAAAACTGTAAAAATTTTGGTTCTTTTTTTTTCTTTTTTTTTTTTTTCTTTTTATTTTTCCACAAAGCGGCTAACCGCCGCGTCGGGATTCGAACTCCCGACTTCGGACCTGCGGCTTCTTCCCGGATACCAACTCGGCTAGAGGCGCCGACGGTGCTCCAAACTGCTTTCTTTTTCTATTTAAGGCCAAATTTCCGATTTGAACCCAAACGTGAAATATTCCACCATTTAAACAGTTCCGGCTCTCCTTTCTTAACAATTCGAGATGTCCCTATCCTAGGCGACATCCAAGGATGAACAGGATTCTCAACCTGAAAATTCAAAGATTTTCGACACTTAACTGCGTAAATTTCCCGACGGCTCTGAGCGGTCCTTAATCTGTCACTGATAACTGCAACTGAATCACTGATTTTCGAACCAACTCTAGACTTGCGATTTTCTGATCTCTGACCTCAACTCAACCAACTGAAGTTCTGAACACTCTGCTCTGCACTGACTAAAAAGGAACTATCTGACTGATCTGATAAAACTGGGAACCTCTGGTCAAGATCTGACATAACTCTGACACTGACACTCTATGCAAACGAATTATTTGATGCACAAACACCCTCGCATGTCTAATCAAATCAAGATCCTTCCACACAGCCCACAAGGTGGGCTAATTTCATCGCCTGTCAATTACTTCCCAAAATGAAATTATTACCACACCGACTCATCGATAGACTTGTCACAAAAATCTATTGTGACGCGATCCCACTTCCACACGGGATCTCGAGAGATTACAAAGGTCCTCTCGAATTGCAAAACCGTGCTTTCTCTTGCTAGCACATCGACACTTGCGACCGTCGTGATATTCGTCTTCACAACGGTCTACCAATCCCGTTGATGCAAATTCTGACTCATCTTCGTACTGTCTGGACAAAGCTAAAGCTGACACGACGAGCTTCCGATAAGATCTCTTCTCTAATCTCTGTACCATCAGGTACACACAATTGTACACATAAATCTGAAAATCAGTTCCCTTCTTCTCGGTATCTTCTTACAGAATCTTTTGAATCTCTAAGTCTGTCCACTGAAGCATCTGATTCTAACCCGAATATCCGGTTCATTCTCGAGGGTGGCCATAAAATTCGAAGGTGGCCTACCTCAAATTTGAAACCGAATCTCGAACTTTCTAAGTAAGGTCCATACTTTAACCAAAGATATGCACAAATGAAGACTCTCAACTCAACGCATCGGGGACTTCTTTCATCCTTCCAAGGTGATACCGTATACCACCATCCTAGTCCTTCAAAAGATCCGGTTCACAATGGTATCTCATATTCAATTCCTTCGAGAGAATAAATACTTTGAGACTTTACCGGTCAGCGAAGATCTGGAGTCTTTCTTCGCACCAACAATATCTCTAAATCTTCAGAACGAAAATTATTGCTGTGAGTTCTAAGTTATGCGTCGGGTAATTCAGTTCATGAGGTCTCAACTGACGGGGCACGTATGCAACAATCCTACCATGTTGCATCAGCATGCAACCCAGTCTTCTAAACAACGCATCACTATAGATCTCGTAACCTCCAGGACCAGACGGAATGGTCGCACAAGTGCGGTAGTCGGCCTCTTCTTAAGCTCTTGAAAACTACGCTTGCACTTGTCCGTCCACACGAACTTCTTTTCTTTCTTTAGTAATCTTGTCACAGCGATGATAAAGCTGAAAACTCTTCACAAGACCTTTTGTAATACTCGCTAAACCCGGAAAACTTCTGATCTCTTTCACCGTAGTCAATCTCGGCCAACTCGATCACTATTTCAATCTTGGACAGGGTCCATGGAGATTCCTTCTTCGAAATCACATAACCGAGGAATGCAACACGAGTCATCCAAAACTCGCATCTGCTAAACTTAACGCACAACTGATGAATCCTTAGGACTTGAAGTACTCTTCTCAAATGTCTCTTGTGCTCCTCAGCACTCTTCAAACACACCAGATTAATGTCAACGAACCCGATCATGAAACTAATCCATGTACCCTTTGAACACTCGTTCATCGACCCATACAAACAGCTATAGGGTTCGTTAAACCAAACGATAATGCGGTGAGCTCACAATGGCCATATCAAGTACGAGACACTAAATTCGGTATGTCTTCTTTTCAAATCCTCAATTGATGGTACCACGTCCTCAAGTCGATCTTGGAGAATATCGATACACAAACGCAACAAACCATCCTTCTTCTTCACAAACAAGACCGATGCTTCCCAAGGTAATGCACCGGGACGTAAGAATCCCTTATCTAACAATTCATGCATCTCCACATTCAGTTCTTTCAACTCGATAAAGCTATTCGGTAAGGAGCCTTAGAGACTAGCTCTAATCCGGATGCTAACTCAATCACGAACTCTATTTCTCTTTCTAACAAAGAAACCCGGCAATTCTTCAGAAACACCTCAGAAAACTTCTGTACCACGACTAAGTTCTCCTTACTTGGTCCCTCAACTGACGCATCCATTATAGTTGCCATATAGATTTGGCAACCTACATCCAGAAACCAGGTCGTCTTCAGTGACGAACAACAGGATCGAAGGTCCTTTTTGACTTCCGATAAATCAAAACTTCCGTACACTAACTGAACAAACTGAATTACATCACTGCCACAATTCATAACAGCAGAAAGCTCCTCGAGCCAAACCTTTTCATAAATGATTTCAAGTCATACATAAGCAAACCCATCAAGTACAACTATAGTCAGAGATTCATCTTCTTATTATTTTATTACAACAACGGAAACTCCACAACTTTCACTCAAAGTCCTGTTGTGCTACTCTGATAATACACCTCGAAACATTCTTCCCTTGATCGATGCATGGTCAATCCATTCCTATTCCTTTTGCCATCCTAGTGGCGTCATGTCGGCGGTAGCGATGCTCGAGTCCTCTTGGACTTACACGGGCAGTTCCTAGCCCAATGGCCATGCTAGCCACATTCAAAGCATGCTCCCATTGTACTTGGTCACCGGGCTGACTCACACTTCTTTTCTCAAACTTGGCACACAATCAATGAGTCCTCTATCTCCTGTCAAGTGACAGCATGCGCTCTTTCTTGCACTGAAAGCCTGCTCTACAAACCCCACGATGCGTTCTATGGCGCATTCCTTTCGATCTGTCTCATCGGCTTTCTAAGACCGTTTCTGGCTAGGTAACCCTGTTGGTCACACACAAAACAAGCACCCGTCTTACCAGGACACGGAGCTAATCCATGTCGGCTTCCGTCAGCACGACACACTCCATTCTGATCCATTGCCGACTTGACCATCCCACATTTCCAGTTGGACATAAATGGGATATTTTTCTCTCGATCATAGGCTCCTTCCCAAACCGATTTCCATCTCTACCGAATCGAACCTCGACTCGAATGCAACGGCTTGCTCCCGTATCACAACTCTAGCTTGGGCCTCAATAGGCGCAAAGCAACAACAACAAGTGATAGCACCGGGCAAGCATTAGTAAGCGGCAACAGCGGCGGCTCGGTCCTAAGCTTACTGACCCAACAAGCTTCCAAGGAACACTAGCGCCTGAACGATCCCATCAAACCTAGGATTGCTCGGTGCTGCTACACTAGTACCGACCTATAGCGGTACTCTCACACACGCGCTGGTCTAAGCCGGCGCTTCGCCACGACCACCTCGGGTACCGATCCCTGTCGGCATACCACCCCGAGTAACCGGGTCCGAAGGTTCTCTCTAGGAGTCCTCCGCTCCCGATCACTCATCTACAGGATCTTTACAGAGACTGTTTCCCAATTCTAATCCCATTAGAATTCGAGTGATCCACGCCAAACAATTTACCAAACAACTATCGACACATGCACCAAAGCATGAAATAAAAGTCATTCCTACTAACTATCCCATAAACAATCGCACCTTATCACTCCATTCATAGACCCGCTCTGATACCACTTAAACGGGGATGTCACGTCCCGATCCTCCGAGCGCGCGAACATCCCACTCTGGTCAATACAAATGCGACTTCCCAGGACACGTCGCCGACCCATTCATTTTTATTATGCATGCGGAAACGAAACAAATCCCCTGACAACATTTAACTTGGGATAGAAAAGGTGCAATCAATCACAACCAAACAAGCTTTCTATAAACACATAGGTTTATATACAACACTGGATTGTCTACAAAATAGACAGGCTCAACAAAAAGGGAACTGTCCTATGACCAACTAGTCAGACACGTTCGCCGATTCTTCAGCCTCCATTTTCCGAACTCCAGGACTTCCGGTCCTCCATGACCATCATCTAGGGACCTGAAATATTTTTCCCCAAACCGGGATGAGACAATGTCTCGCCGAGTCCTACCTTCTAAAACTAAATTAGGAAGAAAATACGCCTCGTGGCGCTCTAGCCACACAAATAGGATAGAGGACTTACCTTGCCTCGCCCCTTTCCTACACGTCGTACAATTCATATTCAAACAATGCTCGCACAAGCTGAAACTACCGACACTTATATCGGTCTATCAATTCAATCAATCCAATTGATATCATACGATCCACACATCTATCAATTCATATCATCTATTAAATCATACCATCTATTCATCCATCAATACAATTATGGCTCGCACAAGCCGAATTGGATGCAATGCTCTCACAAGCCGATATAGATGGTAGTTCGCACAAGCGATATATACATAGATGATAGCTCACACAAGGTGATATATGGATCGTTGCTCTCACAAGCCGATAAATGATCATTGCTCTCACAAGGCGACAATAGTACAAAGGCTCACACAAGCGACACCGATGCTCACACAAGCCGATACATATGTAAATCAATCACTCGCCAAAGCGATAATTCAATAATAAACCAACTCATACCTCAATTCAATCAATCAATCAATCCAATCGATTCAAACGGTCATACAAACCAATTACGGTGTTAAAAGCCAACACCGGGTATTTTCAAGTTAAATACCACAACTTCATCAATTTCACACAATTCCATACTTTTGGATTTATTAACCATAATCATCAATCACTCAATTTCTCAATTTAAACATACAATTAACACAAACCGACCGCACCTTCTTTGCGATCGGCGCGAAATTCTAACGGGCCATCCCAAGCATAATTTTCGAAATTATTAAATAATTAAATTTAATTCCGAAAATTAATTAATTAAATATTATATTATAATAATATAATTTAATAAAATAATATTTATAAATTCGAAATAATTAATTAATTGAAAATAATTAATTAGGGCTTAAACAAGATTACACTAATTTAATCATACAATTAGCCCTAATTAAACATCCATTAAACTAATCATACAACTAATCTAATTTACATTAAAATAATCTAATTTAATCACATAAACCTAATTAGACTAATCTAAACACCCCTTAAGCGTCATTAACTCACTAAGCAAGAATTAGAGGATAAACTCACCGGTTTTGCGCGCCGGTGAGTTCACGGCGACCCCGACACCAAGGCGGTCGATAAACCCCAAAGCGGCGACACCAACGGAGGCCGGGAAGGGCTCGAAAACGGGCCACGAAGTCTCCAAAACCTTGCTGTCTTCTGCTTCTGATCTGGACTGAACTGCAGAGAAGAAACCAGCAACTTCAACGGCGAAAACGGGCCGATCGGAGCTCCGGCGAGCGGGTGGTTGGCAACCAATGGCTCCCGGGGTCTTGGGGATCTTATAGGAGGTTGGGATGGGCAAAGGAAGGGTCGGAAAGGGGCGAAACAGCAAGAAAACGCGGAACAGGCGGAGCAGGGCGGAACCAGACGGTCCGGCGAGCGGTGGCTTCGGGCGGCCGTACGGGACGGCCGGAGAATCGTTTCGGCGAGCGGCGAGGTGCTTCGGAACGGTCTGGATGTCCTCTTCGCGACGATGGGTGGCTCGTTCGCTGATTCAACCGGGAAGTTAACTTTTTACTCGGATCTTTGGCGAAAGGTCGGCTGGAGCAGAAACTGGAACGAGGGGAAAACAAGGGAGGAAAACGGCCGACGATGGCCTTCCGGGCGTGCGACGATGGAGGGGCTGGTGAGCTCGGTTTCCTCTGGTTTTTCCAAGCTTCTCTCTTCCTCCACAATGGAGAAAGCCAAGAAAAGAGGAAGAAGATGATCAGCTGAAGAGGGGGCCTCCTTGGTGGCTCACTAGGGCTCAACACTTGTCTAAACCTCATTTGCTTTGCCCCCACCATGACATCACATGACATCATCCACTCTCTCTCCTCAATCTTCCTCCACAACCTTGCCAATAGGTGCAAAATAGCTCTTCCCCCATGGCATACGAATTTGTTACATTTCCCTCTTCAATCTCAATCAATTTCATCCAATTCTCAACCAAACACATCCAATTGAAGCCCAATTAAATCCATCAAGGTATCCTCGTCCGTCTCATGACCTTTTCCCATCAAATGATCCAACTTGCATCTCGAAGATTCAATCAAAACGACCCTCCGACAATTCCGAACAAAAACGGCCTTACTTTTGCTGCTTTTTTCTCGCCAAAAATCTCGATTTGTAGAAAAATCTTCTCGAGGATGAGTCGACGTTCCTAAAATGAATTGTGACTTGACAGAACTTCCAATTTCTGTAATCGGGTTCAATTTCGCGGTTAAATTCAATCTGGCGCGACTTTAGCGCGTCCTAATCTACCGGGTAGCTTTTAGGAATTTTCTGTGCAATTGACCTCGTGGTTGATTATTTTCAAGCCACAAAGTGCATCTTCGACACATTGGCGACTCTCGATTGTCGTAGAAATCTCGAGGTTTCAAATACGGCCACGTGGTACCAAAACGATAGATAAATCGGTTTAGTGCCGATCAACAAGAATTGTGCAATTAGGTGGAATCACCCACACTGAATTACATGGTTCTGTTGAATCGACCTATCTCCAGTCTCTAATCGGTCTGTGCCGTAATGACCCTTGCAGATTAGTACGGTCGAGCAAGTCGGTTACTCTGGTCGAATTCTCAAGTCTATTGCGTTCAGATTCCTTAATGGCTTTACCTGATAGACTAGTTATCTCGTGAGTGGCCAACTCAGAGAAGAGAGCTATAGGCGCGAAGATGAAATGCCCGACTTATTTAATTGAAATCAGAATTGGAAAATCGGGATGTCACAACTCTTCCCCTGTTATAAAAATTTCGTCCTCGAAATTTAAACCATTAAAAATTCTTCTTCAAAATGGTGGGGTATTGTCGTCTCATCAATTCTGCTTCTTCATTCTGCTTCGCACTACTATCCAAGATCCTCGATGCCGACGAAACATTTCCAAATTAACCAGACCAATTCTTGATTCCCAAAAAGACTAAGCACTTGTCCATCTTCACAAAAATTGAAAACTGTAAAAATTTTGGTTCTCTTTTCTTTTTTTCTTTTTTTCTTTTTATTTTTCCACAAAGCGGCTAACCGCCGCGTCGGGATTCGAACTCCCGACTTCGGACTCGCGGCTTCTTCCCGGATACCAACTCGGCTAGAGGCGCCGACGGTGCTCCAAACTTTCTTTTTCTATTTAAGGCCAAATTTCCGATTTGAACCCAAACGTGAAATATTCCACCATTTAAACAGCTCCGGCTCTCCTTTCTTAACAACCCGAGATGTCCCTATCCTAGGCGACATCCAAGGATGAACAGGATTCTCAACCTGAAAATTCAAAGATTTTCGACACTTAATCGCGTAAATTTCCCGACGGCTCGAGCGGTCCTTAATCCGTCACCGATAACCGCAATCGAATCACCGATTTTCGAACCAACTCTAGACTTGCGATTTTCTGATCTCTCGACCTCAACTCAACCAATCAAGTTCAACACTCGCTTCCGCACCGACTAAAAAGGAACTATCTCGATCGATCGATAAAACGGGAACCTCTGGTCAAGATCGACATAACTCGACACCGACACTCTATGCAAACGAATTATTTGATGCACAAACACCTCTCGCATGTCTAATCAAATCAAGATCCTTCCACACAGCCACAAGGTGGGCTAATTTCATCGGTCGTCAATTACTTCCCAAAATGAAATTATTACCACACTGACTCATCGATAGACTTGTCACAAAAATCTATTGTGACGCGATCCCACTTCCACACGGGGATCTCGAGAGATTACAAAGGTCCTCTCGAATTGCAAAACCGTGCTTTCTCTTGCTAGCACATCTGACACTTGCGACTGTCGGTGATATTCGTCTTCACAACGGTCTACCAATCCCGTTGATGCAAATTCCGACTCATCTTCGCATCTGTCCGGACAAAGCTAAAGCCGACACGACGAGCTTCCGATAAGATCTCTTCTCTAATCTCTCGTACCATCGGTACACACAATTGTACACATAAATCTGAAAATCAGTTCCCTTCTTCTCGGTATCTTCTTACAGAATCTTTTGAATCTCTAAGTCTGTCCACTGAAGCATCTGATTCTAACCTGAATATCCGGTTCAATTCTGAGGGTGGCCATAAAATTCGAAGGTGGCCTACCTCAAATTTGAAACCGAATCTCGAACTTTCTAAGTAAGGTCCATACTTTAACCAGCATATGCACAAATGAAGACTCTCAACTCAACGCATCAGGGACTTCTTTCATCCTTCCAAGGTGATACCAGATACCACCATCCTAGTCCTTCAAAAGATCTGGTTCACAATGGTATCTCATATTCAATTCCTTCTGAGAGAATAAATACTTTGAGACTTTACCGGTCAGCGAAGATCTGGAGTCTTTCTTCGCACCAACAATATCTCTAAATCTTCAGAACGAAAATTATTGCTGTGAGTTCTAAGTTATGCGTCGGGTAATTCAGTTCATGAGGTCTCAACTGACGGGGCACGTATGCAACAATCCTACCATGTTGCATCAGCATGCAACCCAGTCTTCTAAACAACGCATCACTATAGATCTCGTAACCTCCAGGACCAGACGGAATGGTCAGCACAAGTGCGGTAGTCAGCCTCTTCTTAAGCTCTTGAAAACTACGCTTGCACTTGTCTGTCCACACGAACTTCTTTTCTTTCTTTAGTAATCTTGTCAACAGCGATGATAAAGCTGAAAACTCTTCACAGACCTTTTGTAATACTCTGCTAAACCCGGAAAACTTCTGATCTCTTTCACTGTAGTCAATCTCGGCCAACTGATCACTATTTCAATCTTGGACAGGGTCCATGGAGATTCCTTCTTCTGAAATCACATAACCGAGGAATGCAACACGAGTCATCCAAAACTCGCATCTGCTAAACTTAACGCACAACTGATGAATCCTTAGGACTTGAAGTACTCTTCTCAAATGTCTCTTGTGCTCCTCAACACTCTTCAAACACACCAGATTAATGTCAACGAACCCGATCATGAAACTAATCCATGTACCCTTTGAACACTCGTTCATCGACCCATACAAACAGCTATAGGGTTCGTTAAACCAAACGATAATGCAAAGTGAGCTCACAATTGCCATATCAAGTACGAGACACTAAATTCGGTATGTCTTCCTTTCAAATCCTCAATTGATGATACCCTGTCCTCAAGTCGATCTTGGAGAATATCGATACACAAACGCAACAAACCATCCTTCTTCTTCACAAACAAGACTGATGCTTCCCAAGGTAATGCACTGGGACGTAAGAATCCCTTATCTAACAATTCATGCATCTCCACATTCAGTTCTTTCAACTCAGATAAAGCTATTCGGTAAGGAGCCTTAGAGACTAGCTCTAATCCGGATGCTAACTCAATCACGAACTCTATTTCTCTTTCTAACAGCAAACCTGGCAATTCTTCAGGAAACACCTCAGAAAACTTCTGTACCACGACTAAGTTCTCCTTACTTGGTCCCTCAACTGACGCATCCATTATAGTTGCCATATAGATTTGGCAACCTACATCCGTAAACCAGGTCGTCTTCAAGTGACGAACAACAGATCGAAGGTCCTTTTTGACTTCCGATAAATCAAAACTTCCGTACACTAACCGAACAAACCGAATTACATCACGCCACAATTCATAACAGCAGAAAAGCTCCTCGAGCCAAACCTTTTCATAAATGATTTCAAGTCATACATAAGCAAACCCATCAAGTACAACTATAGTCAGAGATTCATCTTCTTATTATTTTATTACAACAACGGAAACTCCACAACTTTCACTCAAAGTCCTGTTGTGCTACTCTGATAATACACCTCGAAAACATTCTTCCCTTGATCGATGCATGGTCAATCCATTCCTATTCCTTTTGCCATCCTAGTGGCGTCATGTCGGCGGTAGCGATGCTCGAGTCCTCTTGGACTTACACGGGCAGTTCCTAGCCCAATGGCCATGCTAGCCACATTCAAAGCATGCTCCCATTGTACTTGGTCACCGGGCTGACTCACACTTCTTTTCTCAAACTTGGCACACAATCAATGAGTCCTCTATCTCCTGTCAAGTGACAGCATGCGCTCTTTCTTGCACTGAAAGCCTGCTCTACAAACCCCACGATGCGTTCTATGGCGCATTCCTTTCGATCCGTCTCATCGGCTTTCTAAGACCGTTTCGGCTAGGTAACCCCGTTGGTCACACACAAAACAAGCACCCGTCTTACCAGGACACGGAGCTAATCCATGTCGGCTTCCGTCAGCACGACACACTCCATTCTGATCCATTGCTGACTTGACCATCCCACATTTCCAGTTGGACAGAAATGGGATATTTTTCTCTGATCATAGGCTCCTTCCCAAACTGATTTCCATCTCTACTGAATCTGAACCTCGACTCGAATGCAACGGCTTGCTCCCAGATCACAACTCTAGCTTGGGCCTCAATAGGCGCAAAGAACAACAATGTGATAGCACCGCAGCATTAGTAATACGGGGCGGCAAACAGCGGCGGCGGCTCGGTCCTAAGCTTACCGACCCAACAAGCTTCCAAGGAACACTAGCGCCCGAACGATCCCATCAAACCTAGGATTGCTCGGTGCTGCTACACTAGTACCGACCTATAGCGGTACTCTCACACACGCGCTGGTCTAAGCCGGCGCTTCGCCACGACCACCTCGGGTACCGATCCCTGTCGGCATACCACCCCGAGTAACTGGTCTGAAGGTTCTCTCTAGGAGTCCTCTGCTCCTGATCACTCATCTACAGGATCTTTACAGAGACCTGTTTCCCAATTCTAATCCCAGATTAGAATTCGAGTGATCCACGCCAAACAATTTACCAAACAACTATCAGACACATGCACCAGCATGAAATAAAAGTCATTCCTACTAACTATCCCATAAACAATCGCACCTTATCACTCCATTCATAGACCCGCCCGATACCACTTAAACGGGATGTCACGTCCCGATCCTCCGAGCGCGAACATCCCACTCGGGTCAATACAAATGCGACTTCCCAGGACACGTCGCCGACCCATTCATTTTTATTATGCATGCGGAAACGAAACAAATCCCCTGACAACATTTAACTTGGGATAGAAAAGCAGGCAATCAATCACAACCAAACAAGCTTTCTATAAACACATAGGTTTATATACAACACTGGATTGTCTACAAAATAGACAGGCTCAACAAAAAGGGAACTGTCCTATGACCAACTAGTCAGACACGTTCGCCGATTCTTCAGCCTCCATTTTCCGAACTCCGGGACTTCCGGTCCTCCATGACCATCATCTAGGGACCTGAAATATTTTTCCCAAACTGGGATGAGACAATGTCTCGCCGAGTCCTACCTTCTAAAACTAAATTAGGAAGAAAATACGCCCAGTGGCGCTCTAGCCACACAAATAGGATAGAGGACTTACCTTGCCTCGCCCCTTTCCTACACGTCGCACAATTCATATTCAAACAATGCTCGCACAAGCTGAAACTACCGACACTTATATCGGTCTATCAATTCAATCAATCCAATTGATATCATACGATCCACACATCTATCAATTCATATCATCTATTAAATCATACCATCTATTCATCCATCAATACAATTATGGCTCGCACAAGCTGAATTGGATGCAATGCTCTCACAAGCTGATATAGATGGTAGTTCGCACAAGCTCGATATATACATAGATGATAGCTCACACAAGGTGATATATGGATCGTTGCTCTCACAAGCCTGATAAATGATCATTGCTCTCACAAGCCGACATACAAGTGCTCACACAAGCCGACACCGATGCTCACACAAGCCGATACATATGTAAATCAATCACTCGCCAAAGCCGATAATTCAATAATAAACCAACTCATACCTCAATTCAATCAATCAATCAATCCAATCGATTCAAACTGGTCATACAAACCAATTACGGTGTTAAAAGCCAACAGGGTATTTTCAAGTTAAATACCACAACTTCATCAATTTCACACAATTCCATACTTTTGGATTTATTAACCATAATCATCAATCACTCAATTTCTCAATTTAAACATACAATTAACACAAACCGACCGCACCGCGCGATCGCCGCGAAATTCTAACGACCGGGCCATCCCAAGCATAATTTTCGAAATTATTAAATAATTAAATTTAATTCCGAAAATTAATTAATTAAATATTATATTATAATAATATAATTTAATAAAATAATATTTATAAATTCGAAATAATTAATTAATTGAAAATAATTAATTAGGGCTTAAACAAGATTACACTAATTTAATCATACAATTAGCCCTAATTAAACATCCATTAAACTAATCATACAACTAATCTAATTTACATTAAAATAATCTAATTTAATCACATAAACCTAATTAGACTAATCTAAACACCCCTTAAGCGTCATTAACTCACTAAGCAAGAATTAGAGGATAAACTCACCGGTTTTGCGCGCCGGTGAGTTCACGGCGACCCCGACACCAAGGCGGTCGATAAACCCCAAAGCGGCGACACCAACGGAGGCCGGGAAGGGCTCGAAAACGGGCCACGAAGTCTCCAAAACCTTGCTGTCTTCTGCTTCTGATCTGGACTGAACTGCAGAGAAGAAACCAGCAACTTCAACGGCGAAAACGGGCCGATCGGAGCTCCGGCGAGCGGGTGGTTGGCAACCAATGGCTCCCGGGGGTCTTGGGGATCTTATAGGAGGTTGGGATGGGCAAAGGAAGGGTCGGAAAGGGGCGAAACAGCAAGAAAACGCGGAACAGGCGGAGCAGGGCGGAACCAGACGGTCCGGCGAGCGGTGGCTTCGGGCGGCCGTACGGGACGGCCGGAGAATCGTTTCGGCGAGCGGCGAGGTGCTTCGGAACGGTCTGGATGTCCTCTTCGCGACGATGGGTGGCTCGTTCGCTGATTCAACCGGGAAGTTAACTTTTTACTCGGATCTTTGGCGAAAGGTCGGCTGGAGCAGAAACTGGAACGAGGGGAAAACAAGGGAGGAAAACGGCCGACGATGGCCTTCCGGGCGTGCGACGATGGAGGGGCTGGTGAGCTCGGTTTCCTCTGGTTTTTCCAAGCTTCCTCTCTTCCTCCACAATGGAGAAAGCCAAGAAAAGAGGAAGAAGATGATCAGCTGAAGAGGGGGCCTCCTTGGTGGCTCACTAGGGCTCAACACTTGTCTAAACCTCATTTGCTTTGCCCCACCATGACATCACATGACATCATCCACTCTCTCTCCTCAATCTTCCTCCACAACCTTGCCAATAGGTGCAAAATAGCTCTTCCCCATGGCATACGAATTTGTTACATTTCCCTCTTCAATCTCAATCAATTTCATCCAATTCTCAACCAAACACATCCAATTGAAGCCCAATTAAATCCATCAAGGTATCCTCGTCCGTCTCATGACCTTTTCCCATCAAATGATCCAACTTGCATCTCGAAGATTCAATCAAAACGACCTCCGACAATTCCGAACAAAAACGGCCTTACTTTGCTTTTCTGCCAAAAATCTCGATTTGTAGAAAAATCTTCTGAGGATGAGTCGACGTTCCTAAAATGAATTGTGACTTGACAGAACTTCCAATTTCTGTAATCGGGTTCAATTTCGCGGTTAAATTCAATCGGCGCGACTTTAGCGCGTCCTAATCTACCGGGTAGCTTTTAGGAATTTTGTCACAATATCCCATCTAGAATCACATTGGCTATGAGAAGTTATCTTCTAGTTTTGTTGGTTTTTTATCAGTTCTTGAAGAGACCATAGAACCTAATAGTTTTGAGAAGGCCAGCAAGCAGCCTATATGGGTTGAAGCGATGAAAGATGAGCTACAAGCACTTGATAGGAATAATACTTGGGATGTAGTTCGCTTGCCTGATGGAAAACGCACTGTTGGGTGTCGTTGGATTTATAAAGTTTAATATAATAGTGATGGCTCGGTAGAGAGGTACAAAGCCAGGTTGGTTGCTAAGGGATACACCCAGACTTATGGTATTGATACAAGGAAACTTTTGCTCCTGTTGTAAAAATGAATACTGTCAGGGTTCTTATGTCGGTTGTAGTCAATTGCGGGTGGCCTCTATTTCAAATGGACATGAAGATTGCATTCCTTCATGGTGATCTCGAAGAGGAAGTTTACATGGATCTTCTGCCTGGGCACCGCTTACAAAGAGAAGAAGGAATGGTGTGTAGACTCAGGAAGTCTATATATGGACTCAAACAATCCCCCCAAGCTTGGTATGGAAAACTTAGCACCTCTCTTCTTAAGTTTGGATATAATCGAGGAGCAGTAGATTCCTCTATGTTTACCAAGGCTGATGAAAACGGTATTGTGGTATTACTTGTATATGTCAACGATATTGTCATCACTAGGAGTAATCAGTTAGGGATTGATGTGCTCAAAACTCAGTTGCACCAGGAGTTTGATATTAAAGATCTTGGACAACTGAAATATTTCTTGGGTATTGAGGTGGCAAGTTCTAGCAAAGGCTTGTTCCTTTCACAGCGAAAATATGTTTTGGATCTATTGAAGGAGACTGGCAAGATAGATGCAAAACTAGCTAGTGTTCCTATGGACTATAGCAAGAAAATGGTTTCAGATGACTCTCCTTTGCAAGATGTGGGTCGATTTCAACATCTTGTCGGCAAACTAATCTACTTAACTATTACTAGACCTGATATTACTTATGCCGTTAGTTTCGTAAGTCAATTCATGCAAAATCCTACACAAGGACATATGTGTTTAGTTGATTATTTGCTGAGGTACTTAAAGGCCACACCAAGGAGAGGTTTATTGATGAAGAACAATGGCCACACAGAAATAATTGGATATACCGATGCAGACTGGGCTAGAAGCCCTCATGACCGAAAGTCCACCTATGGATTCTGTATGTTCAAAGGAGGTAACATTGTCACATGGAAAAGTAAGAAACAATCTGTGGTTGCTCAGTCAAGTGCTAAAGCAGAGTATCGGGCAATGGCATTTGCTACTAGTGAAATCGTTTAGCTACAATTGCTACTAGTGAAATCGTTTGGCTACGATTGCTACTTCAAGAATTGGGTTGTAGGTCTTCAGATTTACCTACAAAATTATTTTGTGACAACCAAGCTACTACTCACATCGCCTCGAACCCTGTGTTTCATGAAAGGACTAAACACATTGAGGTGGACTGCCATTTCGTACGGGAAAAGGTTCAAGATAAAACCATTGAGACAACTTATATCCGAAGTGGAGAACAATTGGCGGATGTGTTCACCAAAGCTCTTCCTAAGGGGCCATTTCAAGAGATAGTGAGCAAGTTGACCTCCGATGATATCTTCGCTCCAACTTGAGGGGGAGTGTTGGCGTGATTGGTGCTAGCTCTTCTATTTGGGAAGAAATTATTTAGATTTGTTTTGATATGGGAAGAAATTATGTAGATTCGTTTTTTGATTTCTGTAATTTTGGAAATTGCCTTATTTTTCATTGTCTTCCTTTCTTGTACTTCATCAATAAAATGGCAGTCCCTCTCTCAAAGGCGATATGACAAAAAGAAAACTTTGAGAGAGGATTACCCGAGGACGTAGGCACATTGCTGAACCTCGTTAAATCATGTCTTCTTTAATTACTTAAGCTATGGAATAAGAAAGAGACCGTGCTACACAAACGCCAAACGAAACTCTGTTCAACAATAACATTTACGCTGATCAACCTCCCTCTCCCTCTTCCATCAATAAAAGAAAGACCACATCTCACTCACTTGTCTCATGAGGTAGGAATCCGATCCGGGCGATGTAACGGCGCCCATGTTTCATTTTACGTGCTGCCTCTCCATATGTCATTTCCTTTATGGGACCCACGCCAGGCAACTCGAAAGTGACCCGGGCGGCTGGGTCCCACTTGAACTCGGCCAACCAACCTTCATCCCCCAAGATCGAGAAGCTTCCCCTTGCGCCGTTTGAGTCCAACGGTAATTTTCTGAGACAAGGGCAACTAATTATCTTGAACTCCACCCCTTGAGGGAAAAGTAGAGCGTGGTCACAAATGCTCCTTAGTTTTGGAAGATTTTCGATTCGTAGGGATTTTAGACGTGAGAATAGTGAAGCGGCTAATTCCTCTCTTGCAATTCCATCCTCGATTATTTTCTCCATCGATTTGCACCAAATGACCGTCAAACTTTGGAGTTTCGGAGCGTGCATGAGCCATGACAAGTCCAAAAATCCGCAATTTACAATCGAAACTTCAACGAGGCTAGGGAAGCAATAGCAGTTGGGCGCTTGTCCTATCCCTTGAGTAATCTCCATCTTCACAAGCATATGACAATAGTTTAGATGAAGCACCTCTAAATGCGAGAAATTGCCACTCCCTTCTAATGAGTTACTTATTGGGATGTGGGTCAAGTCCATGCAACTCTCAATACCTACTCTCCTTATGCATCTTTGAAAGGATTGGAATATTTTTAGGGTAGAGGAAGATTGGTACACTTTGATAGATAAATCAATGAGACCTTGCATGTGTCCTAGTTCCTCTACCACCTCTTCTTCAATCTTTAGACCCAGTCCCCCCCACATGCTAAACACATTCAACGGTAAGCTTGCGATTGTCCCTATCGGAATTAGGCAAGCATCCTTCATATAGTCTAATAGCAAACACCGTAAACGAGTCAAGTTCTTGATTTCCTTGGGCATCTCGCTGATAGGAGCACTTGACAAGTTCAAATACCGTAGGCTAATTAGATTACAAATTCCTTCGGGGAATGACATGATATAATTATTGTTGGAAAGGTCAAGGACCGTCAAACAAGCTGTCATCGACTCAAAAAATCCTCTTGGCACTTCCATCACAGTTGTCTTCCTTACAATCAAAGTTTTAAGCTCGAAACACCTGGGCGGTGCTTGGTTGATATTCTGAATCCATTCTCCCCATATCGACACTTTCTCTGCTTTCCCCCATTTGGAGATCATCTCGACGGACATGTCCTCTTCCTTCTCTATTACTATTAACTTGTTCTCCCTTTGCCCATAGTCACGAGCGATCCAGATTGCCATGTCGCGGATGACATCGTGCATCTTTACATATTGTCTTTGATAATCATCAAGCCCACTTTCCAATAGACAAAGCCTCTTTAAATCTCCCAAGACATACTCTCCCTCTTCTCGCATACGGTATACATTATTGGTGTCTTGTAGCAAACCCTCTCCAATCCAGAGTTCAATAAGCTCATTCTTTATTATGGGGTAATCCTCAGGGAAGAGACAACAGTAAAGGAAGCATTGTTGGGTGGTATCTTTTAAGTTATTATAACTAAACTCTAATATGTGGTACACTTCTTCCACCATACCTGGCAACTTGTGCGGTTTGTTCCTTAGTGTTGTCAGTGCATACTTCCACTCATGGGGATTAGCTATGCCAGCCATGGCTCGCCCAACAGTAATAAGGGCTAGTGGCAACCCTTTGCACTCTTGGGCAACGCCCTTGGCGAGCACTGGAATATCTGGATGAGAATCTATAGTCGATTTGCCAACGTTGTTCTCAAATAATTCCAAGGCTTCTTTAGGCGTCAAACATTGTACTTTGAAGGTCTTGTCTGCTACCATTTGGTCACATACTTGCTTTGACCGAGTTGTGAATACAACTTTGGATCCATTCTCGGGACTAGGACGAGGAACTCCAATTTTTGAAAGGTCCAGCCTCCCCCATAGATCATCAATCAACAATACAAACTTCTTCATATTCAAATCTTCGCGCAAATGATGGACCCTTTCATCCCATGACCATCCTTTCCAGAGCTCATCTTCAATGTCCAACCTTTTTCTTATGGCGTCTTGAATTCTATCTTTGTTCACTTGCTTGGACACCACCACCCAAATAACAACATCTAATCCATAATTTGCGCAAGAAAGCTCCATGTTGATCCTTTTCATGAGGGTGGTCTTTCCCACTCCACCTATTCCGTACAACCCAATCATTCCTACTTGTTCTTCGTCTACAAGCCATTTCCACACTTCCTTGAAGGAACTATCAAGCCCCACTGTCTTGTCCATAGGCATCCCGAGCACTCGAGGGGGAGGCAATGGTGACGTCACAACATTGAATTCTCTTTCCTTGAGTTGGAGCTCTCCTACTTCATTGAGCATTTGATTAACTTTTTTCCCCAATTTATAACTGGAACAACAGTTCGATGGAAGACAACGACTGAGACATTTGATTTTTTCACGCTCCTCAGCTTTTTGAAGAACTTGATATACTTCATCGACAAACTCTTGTACTTCTTTTAACCAATTCACCACTTGTTTCGTGCGCACTGCACGTCCTTCTTTTTCTTCATGTTCCACCTTTACCTTCACATTGTAGCTCACGTGCTTCAGGTCTTCAATTGTTTTCCTCAAAGAGTCGACATTATCTTTAAGATGATAAATGTAGCCTAAAGGTTTGCTGGCAAAGCCCCACAACTCTTTGACGAGTGCTAAAAGGGGACTTGCGAAATCCATAGATTCTTTACAAGATGAGAGCTCGAAAATTTGAGTATTTAGATGGTAGGAAAGTGATGGATGGGTAGTGTTCGATAAGCCCTTCTATATTTATCTCAATTGTTTTGGCCAGCAAATGAGGGAAAGAATACCGCGACCTTTTCTTTACTTCAAGAAGAAGAGAAATAGAGCGATAGTTCTTCTTCTTTCTTCGTTGGGGTCGAGCCGCAAAGAATCTTTCTGTTTCAGAAATGAAATCCAAAATTGTTTAAGTCAAGAAAAAGGGAATCATGACAAGTCTCATTTAGAAGCACCCTAAGGAGCCTAGCGGTTTAGTGTCTGTTTGAGACAAAGAATACATGATTGCTTAGTATGGACCAAGGCAGAAAATGTCAGTGACTTATGTTCCTTCCGAAGAAGGCAATGCTCGCATTCTTCTTCCTGCTTTTATCTACAGGCTGCGTGAAATGTGATCATTGATGTCCAAAAGCAAAGAATCACTACAGACTGCGTGAAATGTGATCATTGATGTCCAAAAGCAAAGAATCACTAAGTGCTACCTCCGGCGACTCTTGCCGGAAATCCTACGTGACAATTTTTATTATTATTTTTTGCCTACGTGGCTCGCCGAAGCTCCAAATGAGCATAAAAACTAAAAAAAAAAAAAAAATTAATTTTAATTTTAAAAAATTTTAAAAATTTAAAAAAGAAAATTTTAAAAAAAAGAAAATTTTAAAAATTTTAATTTTAAAAATTTTAAAAATTTTAAAAAATTAAGAAAATTTTTTAAAAATTAAGAAATTAAAAAAAAAAATTAAAAAAAAAAAAACTAAAAAATTAAAAAAAAAAGGAGCCCTCAGCCGCCCGTTCGACCTCCCCCTTTTTTTGTAATTTTCTTAATTTTTTAAAACTTTTAAATTTTTCTTAATTTTTAATTTTTTTAATTTTTAAATTTTTTAAATTTTTATATTTTTTGAATACTTTATAATTTAATTAATTTTTATATTATTATTTACACGTAGACACGAAACGACATCGTTTTTGCGTTTTCTCCGCCACGTCAGCGTGCAAAACGACGCCGTTTTGGACTAAACTCGCCGGAAAATTGCCACGTCAGCCATTTGGCCGGATTTTCGCGGAGTGGCACTTAAGTGTCCCATTTTGCTCCGATGATGGCACTTAAGTGTACCATTTTAAAGTTATGGACTTAAGTGTCCCGTGCGTGATTATTATGACACTCCAGATGTCCTCACCTCCTATTTTTTAGATAGAAGCAACGAATTATTCAATTCCTTTTTAAGATGCAAAATAATGTAACTAATTAGTCAACCTTTTAGAAACTCTCTGGTGGAAATTTCACAAATGTAATTAGCTGTTTATTTAATTTTCATAATTTGACAATTCGGGGAACTATCTAAGCGATAGCCTTCTCTAATACTCATACGAATTAGAGTTTGTTTATTATTTATTTTTTGCTTTTTAAGAATCTTACGGCTTACCCGAGTTCACTTTTATTAATGTAATATATAGATTTCCGTGTATAATTCTTTTCCAAAGTTTCTAAATTTTAAATAGTATCTTAAATTATAATGAGAAAATTGAACAAATATTACTTTTGCCTTTTCAGAATTCCACCTGCCATCTACGGATATTTCGATTTGCAGGATTGATGCTACCCAATTTGCAAGTCACAACTCACTTCAAATGTACATATCATTATGCAGACATCAAATATATAATTCAAAATTGTCATGGATGGTAAGGAATCATCATAGTTCCCAATGAACAGAACTATTGTCCAAACTAAATCTCTCTACAAAGTTTACTCTCAAGATAAATCTCTGGCGGAACTATTTTACATGCTGGCTTTAGGCAAATGCAAAGACCATTAGGAAAATGCAAAACAATTTAGCCTAAAAAACTTTAGACAAATGCAAAGGCCGTTTAATAAATTATGATTTGAGAAGCAATTTTGAGAGAAATGCTGTTTGGTAGAAAACACATTTGAAAAACTCTTTGGGTGATTAATATTAGTTTTTTTAAAATTTTATTTGTTTACAATTGAAAAAATAATAATGTATGCAACTTTTTAAATATAAACTTTGACAATAATACTAAAAAAATTGAATACATATATTTAAAAAAAAAAAAAAAAAGACCAAACCCTTCACTGGATTTTTTTTTAAATTTTTATTTGCTTAAAATTGAAAAAAAAAATGATGTATGCAACTTTTTAAATATAAATTTTCACAATAATGCTTAAAAAATCAAATACATATATATATATTTTTTTTAAAAAGACTAAATTCTTCATCGGAATTTTTAAATTTTTAATTGTTTAAAATTGAAAAAAAATAATGTATGCAACTTTTTAGATATAAATTTTGACAATAATACTAAAGAATCAAATAAATACATACATACATACATACATATATACTAAAAAAAAAGACCTAATCCTTAAAAAAAAGAAATTTTTTATTTTTTAGTTTTTATTTTTTTAAATTTGAAAAAATAATGTATGCGATTTTTTTTAAATATAAATTTGAAAATAATGCTAAGAAATCAAATACATATATATAATTTTTTTTTTCTAAAAAGAAAACTCTTCATCGAAATTTTTTAATTTTTATTTGTTTAAAATTAGAAAAATAATGTATACAACTTTTTAAATATAGTCTTTTGACAATAATGCTAAAAAAATCAAATATATAAATAATTTTTTTAAAAAGACCAAAATATATTTAATTTTTTTAACATTTATATATATTTGATTTTTTTAGCATTATTTTGGCATTTAAAAAAATAATAACTAGGGCAAAATCAAAAATTTGAAGAATGAGTAAGGATAATTTTGGAATAAAAAAATACGTTTTAGTATTTAACCAAATGTTGAAAGCTCAAAGCTAGTCCCTTCTAGCATTGGGCTTTAAGCTTTCTAAATACTTACTTTTACTTGAAAACTACTTCAAAATGGTTGCCAAACAGTTCAGCATTTTCCTAAGGGGCTTTGGAGGTTGAAAGCCTCTTGAAAATGCTTAACCAAACACACCCTAACCCCAAACCATTCTTACAATTGCCTAGGCTCCCTCTTCATACTAGTCACTTTTACTTCGCTCTTAGAATTATTGAAATAATGTCTAACATTTCTCACAATCGTTATCATCTTACAATTAATCTCTCATATAAATAATTAAAATCTAAACGTAAGTTGCATGCAATCAACAACTAAGTTTTTTTTTTTTGTATTCACTTGTTACTTTATAAATTCAATGTCTCCTGGATTTTAAAATGAAAATATTGATAAAAACATTTTAAAATCACATTTTAAACATATGTATAGCTTTTGGTGAATGTAATTAGGAAAGTAACGTCACATAAATCCATTTAATTTTACAGCTAAATTAAATTAAAATCTGAATTAGTTCGCGATTTGAAGTTTGGAATTGCTTCCTCGTTACATTAAAATTTGCAAACTGACAAGAACAACGAATTTTCAAAAAATTATTTCTTTATTAAGTTTAGATTTGCAAATAGAAAGAGCAAAATATATTGAAAGTAAGCTAATATTAATTCATATTATTGCTGGTTCAAGAAGGATTTTTTAAAGTTAAAAAAATTGATAAAATAGACTTGTCATAATTTGCAGTATGATGATTTTTTTATACAGGAGTTAATAATGAATATTGATCAAGAAAGAAGGTATCAACGAAGACAACAATAAGCCTTTATTGATGATAACTAACTATAATGTTTATGCCAGGTCCCTAAGCCATTTATTCGTTTATTGTTCTATAGCCTTGTTTGCTTGCCAAGGTTTATTTGCTGACCAAGTCTCATTCGATTTAAATTTATCAACCCTTTAGGAGAGTTTTAATGCTTCAATGGGTAAACGCTTGTCCCTCTCTAAGTGGGTTTGGCTGGGTTTGATTTGTTGAAACAGAAAACTTGCACCAGAACGTCTAACCCTATCAAGATACTTCAGTTATTATGCAGGATCCTAAGTAATTTTGTATAATTATGAACAAATCACTGCACATATGTAGAGTCATCGGACCAAAATTGCTGCACATAACCTAATCAAGAACTTAAATCGTACATCCTTAGTAAATCAGTAAGTTGCTGTTGGGATTCATTCCTATAATAGGCAGCTACTTTCATGAAGCTTTCTAGTATATGTTTGACGTTATAGATTGAGTTCAATTTTACTATATATCTAGGAAAGTCTTAATTTGTAATATGATTAGCAAACTTTCTCCAAATAAATAACAGAAGTAGCCAGGGATAACTCGGCAAAATTGTTAGATGAATTAGATTATTTACTGCCATCTGTTTATCTAATCAAATACCATTATTTACCACAAGAAATGAAACCGACTAGTTGTAAGATATATAATTACTAAAACATTATTGAATTACTAAATTTAATTAGAAATTCACTTACCTCGAGGTTTGCACGTTAATACAATTACTTATAAAAGTACAAAAAATTCATTAATCGAATTAAAGGGCAGGTGACAAGGGTCCGAGCTAAGTACTTGACCCGAAAGACCTTGCTTGATGCCCCTCGAGATTTAATAAATATAATACTCCCTTAATAAAACAATCGGTCTTAGATGGCACGAGCGAGACAAGCCCAAGAAGGAAATGTTTGCTTAGTTCAACCGAATGTGTTTTTGGCTTATTGGGGTTGGACGACGTAAAAATTTATAATATGAAGCACGATGATTAACTAATCCGTCTCTAATGAGAACTCACTACTAGAGTGCAAAAGTTAATTAACTCCAAATAACGGGATAGTTATTAAAATACTCGATAGGTTCCCAAGTCTACTAGACATTTACCAACCTTAGACATTAATAAACGTAAAACGCTATTTACTACAAGAAATGAAAACTTACCAATTTATCAAAAATATTAATTATTGGAAAGCAATACAATAGCTACTTATGCATTTTGTGCCTTTAAAACTATAAAGTGGGTACGGGCAGACATAGAGATCTACTTAACATTAGTAAATTTTGCAAGAGGTGGGTGACGATTGACAGAATGATATTAAAGTTTAGGTTGATGTACTCATCATGGGCGATAAGTTCTCAATCCACATAACAAGTGTAGTTTATCAATTGTACGTACAGTGACTTTGCATATTAAACTTAGGGCCAACTAAAGGTTATATTGGCCATGATAAATAGGTTCAAGATTCATATTCATCAATATATGTATAAAGATGTACAACGTTATGAAAGATAAGTTCCTAAAAGGTGTGGACAAATTAAGTTCCTTGATTATTTGTTGAAGACTAAACCAAGATCGACCAAGGCTTTAATTAGTAAAAGATAAAACTCGATCTCATGTCAGAAACGCAAAAATAGGATCCAATTTTTGCAGTACAATGAAAATGACGACATTGACTCAATTTTCTTTAAAAGGATTTTTCATGGGTTTAAGGATGTTCGAATTTTTAATCTTGCTCTGCTTGCTAAGCTGGTATGGAGGCTCTTTCACGACTGACGCTTTGTGGGTCAAGCTTATTAAAGGTCTATATTTGCCACATTGTGACTTTCTTGAGGCTGTGAAAGGTACTAAGGCCTCTTGGGGACGGAGTAGTATCTTGGAAGTAAGGCAGATTACATACGAGGGACAATACGGCAAGGCAGATTACATATGAGGGACAATACGGCAAGTAACTTCCAGAGATAAGAGTTAAGGTGTGAAAGGATAGATGGGGGATAACGACGGAGGAAATCAAGCTTCTATTGGCTAGTAATTTGATGATAATGATTTGAGATGCCAGTATGTGAGGCCTAGCTAAGGTTAGGTTGCAGCAAAAGATAAGGATGCCATCAACAACTCAACCATGGTGACATCGGCAGTGAAGAAAAATGTATGTGGCCTTTCGACAGAAAAGGACAGTTCGACAGCAATATCTCAAAGGTGGTGGAGAGCAGTGTGTGGAAATAAATTTGGCCTCACAAAAAAAATAATGCACTTAGGGAGACTATACTGTTAATGCCTTGGCATCCTATAGCTATTTTTTTCGAGAGGAGGATCAGAAATGATGCTAGTTGTGTGTTTTATAGAGTGGAGGAGACTCTGGAACATATTACTCGGTTATGCCAATGGCCTGAATGCATCTGGTTTGCTATGTTGAATCTGAAAATTAGGAGTAAGTATCGAGTATTGATCCATGGTTTAATAGAATATGTCAGGATATGGAGGAGAGGAAGCCGCTATTTCCAGGATCATTGCTTTTGTATGTCGATATCTGTGGAAGGATCCTGTTAGGGTGCGTAAGCAGCTGCAGCAAGCTTTAACTGAGTATGTTCACTTGAAGAGGCAAATGCAGTTGGACAATCCTGATCAGAGGAAGAGTGAGAAGGAAGACACCAGAGATATTTGATTGGAAAAAACCTCCACAAGGAGTCATCAAAATTAATGGTTATTTCAGCTTTACTAAAGGATAACAAGGCGGCTGTGGGAGTCCTTGGTCGAGATTATTCAGGTGTTATAGCTGGCGGTAGAGTGTAACTGGCTGCTGCTTCCGATATGAGCTTTAGCATTGAAGGAAGGAGTTCTTTTAGCCAAAGAAAAGCATTGGGAGCAGATCATCTTTGACACCGATTCAGAAGTTGTCTTTAAAGATGTTTCTATACCAAACCAGTTCATGAGATCGCATTGTGAACCTGTGGTGCAAGATACAGGAGATGCTTTGAAGCGACACAACAGCTTTACCCAGTCTTTGATTCTTAGGAGTGCTAATTAATGTAAACAAGTGGACGTGTCCTAGTGATTGGAATTGTCACCCCCAATCCATTTAAGTTGACTTACTTTTGTATGATTTCAGAACTTCAGCCGCCACGATTTTGAGGTTGCCGTTGTACCTTTGACACTTTACCGAGTGCGTCCAATTACTTTGGCCAAAAGCAAAAGGAGAAGATAGGCCGAATTTGAAATGCTTTATTATTCTCTCATTTTGCGTTAGATCAACTTTTTTAAAGCTTAATATCTTGGTGTCGAAATTTTATGTTTTTCAACTTAACTAATGATAAGTGAATAAAAACTTTTGATAATAGATGCATACAAACACAAGTGTGAATACTAGATTATCTTCATTGAGATGCTCAAAGAGAGTTTTGGTGCACTTATCCTTTGATTTTTTGTTAGCTTAATCACCAAAGTTTTATGATAGTTGAGTCAAATTTCATGTTTTTGAACATCATCATCGGTCTTAATTCAAACTATGAAGAGAAAATTGAAATCTCACTTTTTGGGGGGGTGGTTTAGAAACCAGTTACATGAGAGAGAATTTAGATGCCTCACCTCTGCAGCCCTCAGATGAATCAATCACTCCAAGTCAAGATGACCAGCTTGATTTATGCGGCGATGAAGAGGACCTTGTTGTTGCAAAATCGACCAGAACTTTGAAGAGTAAATCCTCTTGTTTCGCTTGTTTGTCCGTAGCAGGTGAATCACGAGAGTGCTTCTGCGTCTGGCCGACCAAAATGTCATGCGAGGAACCGGTCTCAATACAGGAATTGGAGATATTGCCCGATTCCCCGAAAATACAAACTGTTGCTCAGTAACTTGTTCTCTCTGGTTATATGGAATTGAACTAGAAAATAATGCATCCAGAGGAAAGAATAAGAGATTGAAAAATTTGACTATTTAGATGGCTGGAAAGGGAGCGAATGAGTGGAGTTCGATGAGCTCTTCTCTATTTATCTCCATCATTTCAGCTAGCAGACAAAGTAAAGAATATCGGAACCTTTACTTTACTTCAAGAAGAGAAATTGAACTACTTTTCTTGTTCTTGTTTCTCCGTCGGGGTCGAGCCACAAAGAATCTTACCATTCATAAATGCAATCCACAAAAGTTTGAGCCTAGAAAAAAAGGAAGGTATCATCACTAGTCTCATTTAAAAGCATCTTGAGGAGTATGAACTAAAGCAAAGAATAACAGTGACCTATTTTACTTCAATATGGGGCATTGCTCATGTTCTCCTTCCTGCTTTTGTCTATGGACTGCATGAAATGTGATCAATGGTGTCCAGAAGCAAAGAATCACCATTTTTTGGATAGAAGTAAAGAATTATCCGATTCCTTTTTAAGATGCAAAATAATGTAGTTGGCCTGAAAGTATTGCTCGATGCCCCTTGTGATTTAATAAATATAATAATCTCTTAATATGATAATCGGTATTAGATGGCATGAGGGAGATGAATTCAAGAAGGAAATCGTTTGCTTAGGTCAACCAAATTTGTGTTTTAGGCTTATTGGGCTTGGAAGAAGTGAAAATTTGTAACTTTATGGAGCAAGATGATTCCTTTAAAATTTACAAATCTATCTCAAACATTTACTAAGATCGACTTCAATAACTGAATGCTCTTTACTTCAAGAAATGAGAACTTACTCCTATACCTCAAAAGCTAATTAACTCAAAATAACACAATATTTATTAATATATTTGATTAGTTGTCGAGTCTACTAGACATTTACCACTCATAAGCATTCATTATTTATCATGAGAAATGAAAACTTACCAATTTATCGAAAATATTACTTATTGGAAAGTAAATAATAGCTACTTGTACATTTTATCCCTTTGAAACTATAAGGTGGATATGGGCGGATGTAGAGACCGACAAGTCATCAGTATACTCTGCAAGAGGTTGGTAATGATCGACATCATGGAACTAAATTTTAGATTGATGTACTCTCTATTGGTGATGAGTTCTCAGTCCACACAACAAGTGCGGTTTATCAATTTTATGTATAGTGACTTTGCATATTAAACTTCGATAAAGGTCACATGAGCCTTGATAAATCAGCTTGAGATTCACATCCCTTGATATACATATGTATAAAGATGTACAGCGTAAAACGTGGACAAATTAGAATGCAAATTCTTTCAGGTCTTGTTTTAATCCAAAAAACTAATTCCTTGTTCAAGTCTATTAAGTTCAATTGAAACTAAATTATAAATGATTTGGTCATGATTCTCCACTAGATAATTATAATCACCAAGCTCCAGGAACTTAAAGACCGCAGCACTTAGCAACACCGGCGCGGATAACGAATCAGGAAACCATCACTCCCGAGTCAAAGATGACGGTCTTGATTTTTCTTCAGTGCCCGGTCGTAATATCAGTGAAAGCACTTCAGCAATAAATGATCGGGGCCCCTCTCATCGCAACACAATTGCACAAAAGAGCTCCTATTCATCCAGATAGAACGCAAGCAAAGTTGAACACAAAACCTCACATTAACAGCTCTTCTTTTCATGCTAGCTGCCTTACTATCTACCCACATTATAACACCTACAAGCAAAATCCATCCTTCTCTAAATTTCAAGACAGAACGGGGAACAAGAAGATAGAAACCGATCCCTGTCGAGCACGAGATAGGAGGATCGCGAAACATGGGTTGCTCGTTGCAGAGAAAAGATTTATATCACTTGAAAGGAATGGTCGTCATAGTGGCCTGAACGATCCACAACCATCGTTGACATGAATGACGATGAGGAAAACATGAAAATGGGAACAATGACGATACTCTCATTCAGCAAACGTGGACAAGCACATATCACGTCTTTCCCATCATAAGTTTTAGGAGGAGAATATGAGGCCATTCTGATATAAATGGAAGAGCTTACTACAGAAGGAAATATGCCTTGATCAAACTCTGCTACAAAATCTAAAACGTTACCTAACAAACACAACAATGCCGGCTGCTGACAATGACCGACGAAACTGCAATCTAAGTCACTAAAAGTGGTCACTTATGCAGAGCACAACAACAATTCTCAGCCCCTATGTCTACAGCAAGACAAGGAGGCTGGACAGTTCCATCTCTGTACCAAGTTGACCGCTTCTCAATCAATTCATTCACAAAACCGTCCAATTTCTCAATACTAACACTCGGCATCACCACGACGTGAGCGATATTTCCCTCACAAGCCAGTTGCCACCTGCGCACGAACTCTTCTTCTGATGGCCGTTCAAATACAACCGTGCTGCTAAGCTCATTTAACATGGCACTTATCCCTGCCTCACAAAGACGACCCTTCAGGTAGTGGGCATTTCTAAGGCACTTCTGTACTTCCTTCTGAAACCCTTTGTAACCTTTACGATTGAGTGTGTACCAAAGGAAAATAGGAGCGTGGCCATTCCTGCTACCCATGATCGTTGCATCCCTGGAAGCAAGGTATTCAACATTCCTCGAGAGAGCATTTATATGATCCATCCTCGTTATTTGAACACCACAAGGCATTGGACATCCCACAAACTTGTGGCCTGAAACACTTACGCTTCCAATGGGCTTCTTGAAAGAAACCTTTGGTGCCTGTTCAAAAAAATAAATGACAATTTTAGGGGAATACATACAAGGAAAAGAAAGCTCTATATGCATGAATAGCCAAACCTAGCTGAAAACAAGAAGAAAGCAATCCATTCATACAACTCATTGCAAAACAAACAATTAATTTGAAATAATGAAATCTCCATAAACACCAGGTATTTAGATAACTTACAACTTGGACTGATATAAATCTCTGGAAAAGAAAGCTAAACTACACAAACACAATATATATATATATATATAGAGAGAGAGAGAGAGAGAGAGAGAGAGAGAATACAATTTCCCTCCCTATCTAAAGAGAGTAAAACAACTCTTATACTTCCAGTCTTCTTCAAAAATAGTAACATGAATATCAAATCACCTACCCGTTTGACAAAAGGCATCATGAGTCCAAATAAAGCTCCATCACAATGTATGTAGAATCGATCATGAGTAAACCCACTTTCTTCGAGAGTTTTTATAATGAGATCAAGGTCATCTACAGCTCCTTTGACAGTTGTTCCTTCAAAAGAAAATAAATCATTTAGCTAAAAACTTCATGATCTGCACGTTTACAACATACACCCTATATAAACAGAATGCGTGAGCCTTACATGCAGAGATAAGAGGAGAATCTAGATACCTATATTAGCATTGATGATAGCAGGCTTATCCTTGTTAGCAAGTAGTTTGTCTTTAAAATCTGTGCAGTCAATTTCCCCAGAAACCAGAGTTGCTACTTTAACACATTCCATTCTATACATACGCGCTGCCTTAAAAACAGAATAATGCGACTCCCGTGATGCATATAGAATTCCATCAGGAAAAACTTCCCTCCTGCACATTCAAGATTGCCATCATTTCAGTCTTCTCGTCAAGTTTGCTTTATGTACACAGCATGAATAATGCAGTAAATTTCTGTCATTTACTTACCCCACTAAGATCCCATGAAGATTGCCTTCAGTCCCACAGTTTGTAATATAACCCCAGTAATCACTTTTCTCAATTTCCCACAGACGAGCAAACCAATCCAGCACACCAACTTCAAACTGTCTTGAGTGCACTCCATAGTTGCTCTCAATAAATGGATCCCCGAGGTTATTGATTGAGAAGTGCTGCAACTGTCCCAACGCCCCATAATCGAAGTCCAGATTGTAAGGATAGCCTGCGCCAGACATTAAAATGCCAGTTAGAACTGCACAAAGTTCACACTCATACATAAGTTCTGTCTCCAAACAATGCATATAGTTGATAAAGTGTAGAATTCCGGAGCAACAAAGTGTCCATATTCCAACAGATGCAGAGTACATGAGTGCAAACTTGATGAGGATGTTCACTAGCTACAGTGATATTATTCTCCTGAAAAATCAGAGAACTTCAAGATATTGAGTCAGTTTCCACCGTTAGCCATCCAAATTAGATAGACAATTGAAGCCAAGAATTATGTTGCATCTAAGGCTAGCCAAAGACAAGGAATTGACGACAACTTACAGCCGACAGTAAGTAGAAGGAAAACATCACCCCCAAAACAAGCATAAGAAACAAATTATGCTATATAAATATAGACAAGACAAAATGTTCGCCCCGCAAATTGCGGCTGGTAAAGATACACTGATTCGCCGAATCAACCCCCCGTTTGAAAGATCAAGCGCCAACAATTCCAGCGATAACCAACACAACCAGACAGCAATTTTTGGGCAGACTGATTAAATCAAAAGAAATGGGGGAAAAGCAGCAAAGTTTCCTGAAATGGATCGATCGTCAGCGACCGTCGGAAGTCCACCGTAGCCACAGACAAAAGAAACCGGGCAAATCCAAGAGCAAAAGCGCCAGATCAGAAGAGAAAAGCCAAAGAGATTTTACCCAAATGCTGCTTGGTCCTCTCCACCAGCGTCTTCCGGTACCGCGCCAGGACGCCGGCCATGTAGGCGTCCTTGTCGCCGGTGAACTCGTCGTTGGCGTCGGGCTCCTCGATGGCCAGGCACGTGGTGTGCACGTTCCTCCCCAGCACGATCTCCCTCTTCCCGCCGTCGCCGCCGGCGGCTGCGGCGGCGGCGGCCTTCCCTCCTCCGACCCCATTCCCGTTCAGCTCGGCCACCGCCGCCGGCAGGGGCTCGGGCGCCACCGCCGCCGGGTCGAACGCCTCCGCCAAGACCTTCGCGCCGCCGTTCATCATCTCCACCTCGTGGCCCTGAATGTAACCCAAAAATGAGAGGCGAGAAAAGGGAGAACTCGCTCAAAGACGAGACATTCATGCAGCACAGAAGAGAGAGAGAGAGAGAGACCTGAAACGCGAGCGGCTGGATCGCTGCAACAGCTTGAACAGAGAGAAAGAGAGGGTGAGAGAGAGAGAGAGAGAGAAGAAGAAGGAGGAGGACTGAGATCCCTCCCGCATTTATAGCCTTTATAGGAAGCCCTTCTACGTTTTTTGCCGCTGTCTTTTCATTGGCAAGCCCTTCGAGTTTCGCTTATTTATTTTTTCGCCCCCCTCCTTATTATTATTATTTTTTTGTCTCGATGCGTTGGGCGGTCGACGGCCGCCACGCGCGACCGTTTAACTTTCGCAGCAGCTGTCTCGTGATAGCTCGCGCTTGCGGTTCCACGCGTTTAGAAACACTCGAGTTGGATTTTGATTTTCTTTTCTTTTCTTTTCTTTTCTTTTCTTTTGGAGAGGTCGCTTTTATATTTTCGATCGACATGAAGCTTTTACCAATGTAGGGATTGGAAAAACCTCACGTGTGCGTAGATTTTCTAGACAATTCGAAGTTTTGTGATTCAATTGAGAAGAGATTGTGCATAGAAAGGCATTCTAAAGTTTAGGTATGCTTTAAAAGGAGATGGAATTGTGTTAAGTTTGAATCGGGCTAATCGCCTAAATGAAGATAAATTTTTCGAAATAGAGAGTACCATATTTTTTATGATTTAAATTACCGTCACATTTTGGAGGTTAATATTCTAATTTTTATATAATTTACGGTCATGAACATAAAGAGCAAACTACTTGAAAATCCACAAAACATCTAACTAGCATATAGGGATATCGAAACTAAATCAAAACAGAACTTTCTTGCATTTTCTATTTAGTTTGGGTTTCAATAATGAAAAAAAAAAAAATCTTTACCAAAAAAAAATTGTATTTTGATTTGGATAGTTTCAATTTGGTAGCGAACAAAATTAAAAGTCGCCCCTCTTATTAATATTACAATTTTCTAGGAGTGATTGATTCTTGGGCGATCCTATAGAACCAGTCACTTACTTCATTTATTGTGGCCTTTGATGTTTCTTCTCTTTTTCCTTTCTTCCCAGGCAAATCCCTCTCTTAATGTTACAATTTACGATCGGTAATCCCGGATCGACCGGTCTTGTCCGGTTCCCAAACGGTTCAATAGGACCAGTCGCTTGCTCTATTTAAAATACGAACGTTGAATTAAAGCTCTACCTCGAGCGGGACGTTTCCAAGCTTGCCTCAGTCCCACCCCCAGCGCTCTTCGCCACGCACTCGTCTTATCGATCGCTCCAACAGCCATCGAGGGATTCCAAGTGCGACCTGGTGTGCTGTGCAGGAACCCAAGTACACCTCCATCTCGCTCCGTCACTCGACGAATTCTTCTGCGACGTGACCCTTGTTCGAGCCTCACGAGGACCACGCGCTGGGGTACCGCAGTGCGAGCTTGGTGACACCCGAGAAGCTCGTGACGATCAAAAACCAGGAAAATGGCTCAGAGAAATGGAAGTTTTTACCTAAACTGCGAATGAAGAAGCTCGAAAAAGGAGAAGGATGGAGAGACAAGAGTGACTGGGAACAAATGAAGAGGGACTCCATTTGTGAGCTATAAGGACGAGCGAGATGGACGGGAAAGAGGCAGAGAGGGAAAGGCGGGAGAAGCAGGAGAGGGGACTTCTTTTTTTGTTGGGTCAAAAAGCAGAGGGGAATTTGGAAAGAGAGGGAAAAGACTAAAGCAAAGAGCATTGGTTCTTTTTTTTTTTTTTTTTTTTTTTTTTAAAAGTCTTAAGATATATTTAAATAAATTAAAAATAATAATCAGTACTATTTGGCAATTCTACTCCCAGAATCGAAAATCGGACTAAATATCACCCACCAGTTTTGATCTTATAGAACTAGATCGATCCTCCTGAAAATAGCTCAAAACTGGCCGATCCAATCGCTACCTAATATGGAGTTGCTTATCATTGCAATTTACACAAACCCTCTCTTTTCTTTTTTTTTTTCACTAAACCTCTTGTTAATATCACAAAAAAGCAAATGGAAAAATCGGACATAATCAAGCTTTCAATACAAGTCACGATTTGGTTCAAAGCTAATCAGTTCGCCCCCATGGTTGACAAGGCTACCAGCATCGCAAAGCAGTTAAGATTTTACTTTGATATTTATGCCTCTTCTTTTTTTTGGTGGGGCTGTTTGGAAATCAAGTAGCCTTGCAGCTAAGTCCCCTTGGCAAATCCATACAAAACAAATGAATCCTTCCCCCTATTCAAATTGGACACCGACGTAGGCGGTCGCACGATGTCGATGGTGAATGCGACCGGGACGGAAAATTCTCGTCTCTGACCGAACGCGAAACCCCTACTTCCAGTCCTGGACTCCCGATGTTTCTCCGAGGTCGGACCTACCTCGCTCGAGATATTTTCTCCTTCGAAGGGAGCAAAGGCAAACGTGAAATTTGATTCTGGCCGGCTAGATATTTTCTTGCTCCCATCGGCTATACGCTGCCGGACGAGGAAAAAAATCGCCATTCGAAACTGACGACCTCAATGTTCTAATATCACGCTAAAATTTTCCACGGGCCCCTTATATATCACAAAATTTATGTACTATCTTTTGTAATTCACTATTCTTGAGTATGGGTTATGGTATTTAAGTTTTTAATTTATTTGATGTAATCTTTGAACTTTTGATATATGTTCAATTTAATTAATAAATTATATAAAAATGCTTATTATTAGCATTTCATTAATTCAAATTCGAAAATAACATTGGATATATTTATATAATGCATGGATTAAATGAAATCTATATCAAAAATTTAATGATCATATTGAATAATTCAAAAGTTCAGAGATTATATAGTATGTTAAGATAAATTTAGAGAAAATATTGAATAAATTAAAAAATTTGATATTTATCGGCTAATATTTAAGAATCATTTGAGTCAATTATAGAAATGTTAGAACGCGTGACCGTGACGCAAGCGCTCTTGTCGCCTCATCTGGCAGGAACTCCGAATTCCGTGTAAACGTGGGGAAAAAAACGAATGGAAACGAGGCCGCCACGTGAAACGACCTCGTTTGTAAACTACACGACACCGCGGGAATCGAGAATCCAACGGCCCTCATCCGGACAGCTCAGCGTGGGGCCGGGGGGTTGTCGGCAGGGATCGATTAAACATTTAAGAGGATCAGATTCCGGAGGGCCCCGCGCTCGTGGGGAATTGTGATTTTTCATCCCGAATCTCATCAATCGGTGGATCCCACCGCGATGACGTGGAGCCACCTCGCTCTTTCTTTTTGTTTGGCCCTATCTTCCGTATTTCTCGGCTCCTTCACGTTTCTCTTCAGACTATATGTCCTATTTGTTTTTTTCCCTCTTGGATAAGGCCAAGAATAATTAAGAGAAGCACCGATTACTTCATTTTTGGTTTCCCAGAAAAAGAAAAAATTCTGAAATTGATTATCTAATATGCTAAATAACAAAATCAGAGTGTTTAATTAGAGTATAGTCATTCAAAAAGAATAACGCGAGTTTGGACGGCATTTAAATATTTCACTAAAAGAGAGAAATGTAGATTCAAAAGAAAGACACGGCTTCGTGATTATTATCATGATTAGGCTTTGCAGTCATAGTCATTTTCAATAATTGAAGTTCCATGATGGATGTTTGGGATATAACTAAAATAAGTTGTATAACGCCATATATTCTGTCTTTCTTGCCTCTTTCGCGTTTCTCTTAAGATTGGCTCCTATTTGTTTTTTCCTTCTTGGATAAGGCAAAGAATAATTAGAGACTAGCTTCGATTACTTAATTTTTGGTTTCCAGACAAAATTTCTAAAATTGATTATCTAGGATGCTAAATATCAAAATTAGAGTACTTAATTCGAGTTTAGTCATATAGAAAGAATAAGATGAGTTGAGACGATGCCCAACTATTTACTAAAAGAGCAACATGTTGATAAAAAAGCGACTTGGCTTTATGATTATTATTGTGATTAGACTGTCACGGTCTAGTCATTTGCAATAAATCAAGTTCCACAAGGATGTTGGGATATAAATAAAAAAAGTTGTATGATGCGATATATTTTGTTGTTACATGAAGTTAATTAAAAAAAGAAAACCCTAAACTTTATGATGTGCATCAATTTTGAAGGTCCTACAAAACCATCGAAAATGGAAATCAAATCGATTATTCACCCATAAATGATGAAAAAATGTGTTTAAGTAAGGAAAAAGCTAGCTAGCCTTACAAAATGGAAAGCAAGGTCCGATGCATATAGATGAACATGTGAATTGTCCCAATTGCCAATTCCAAAGCTCATATGGAACTTTCATACATCTTTAATCAAACTTATTGAAATTAACTATTTTCAAGAAAAATGTTATCCTTTATTGGGAAACTTTTTGTGAAACAAACGTACCCCATTTTGTTTCTAACATCATCCTTTTGAGAGAGCAAATGATGGCATAATTGCATGGCGAAAAGCATGTTTTCCACGTGAATTGTCCCAACCACTAATTCCAAAGCTCATATGAACCTTTCATACATCTTTAACCAGACATATGAAAATAAAGTATTTTCAATTAAAATATTTTTCTTTATCGAGAAACTTTTCATGAAACAAATGCACCCCCATTTTATTTCTAACATAATCCTTTTGAGAGGGGAGATGATGATATAATTGCGTGGTGAAAAGCATGTTTCCATGTGAATTGTCCCAACCGTCGATTCAAAGCTCATATGAACCTTTTATACATCTTTAACCAAACATATGAGACACTATTTTCAAGAAAAATATTTCCCTTTATTGAGAAACTTTCTATGAAACAAACACACCCCGTTCTGTTTCTAGCATTATCCTTTTGAGAGAGGAGATGATGGCATAATTGTGTAGTGAAAAGCATGTTTCCACGTGAATTGTCCGCCTTTCATACATCTTTAACCAAACATATGAAAATTAATTATCTTCAAGAAAAATAATTCTCTTTATCAAGAAACTTTTTGTGAAACAAACACATTCCCATTTTATTACTAACATTATCCTTTTGAGAGAGAGGAGATGATGGCATAATTGCCTATCAAAAAGCATGTTTCCACATGAATTGTCCCAACTGTCAATTCCAAAGCTCATATGGAACTTTTATACATCTTTAACCAAGCATGTAAAAGATAATTATTTTCAAATGACCTACTTCCCTTTATCGAGAAACTTTTCATAAAAAAAAATGCACCTCCATTCTGTTTCTTATATTATCCTTTTGAGAGAGGAGATGATGGCATAATTGTGTGGTGAAAAGCATGTTTCCATGTGAATTGTTCCAATTGCAAATTCCAAAGCTCATATGGGCCTTTCATACATCTTTAACCAAATATATGAAAATTAATTATTTTTGAATAAAATATTTCCCTCTACTAGGAAACTTTTTGTGAAATAAATGCACCCCCCATTTTGTTTCTAACATTATCCTTTTGAGAGACAGGAAATGATGGCATAATTGCACGGTGAAAAGCATGTTTCCACGTGAATCTTCCCAACCACCGATTCCCAAGCTCATATGGACCTTTTATACATCTTTAACTAAACATATAAAAATTAATTATTTTCAAATAAAATACTTCCCTTTATCAAGAATTTTTTTTTTTTTGAAACAAATGCATTCATATTCTCGTTTCTTACATTATCCTTTTGAGAGAGGAAATGATGCATAACCACATGATGAAAAGCATGTTTCCACATGGATTGTCCCAACTACAGATTCCAAAGCTCATATGGGCATTTCATACATCTTTAACCAAATATATGAAAATTAACTATTTTCAAGAAAAATATTTCCCTTTACCAAGAAACTTTCTGTGGAACAAACACACCTCCATTATGTTTCTAACATCATTCTTTTGAGAGAGGAGATGATGGAATAATTGTGTGGTGAAAAGCATGTTTCCATGTGAATTGTCCCAACCACATATTCTAGAGCTTACATGGGCTTTTCATATATCTTTAGCCAAACATATGAAAATTAATTATTTTCAAATGAAATATTTCCTTCTATTGAGAAACTTTTCGTGAAACAAATGCACTTCCACTATTTCTAACATTGTCCGTTTAAGAGAGAGGCAATGATTGAACGGTGAAAAGCATGTTTCCACGTGAATTGTCCCCACCCCCGATTCCAAAGCTCACTAGAACTTTTATACATCTTTAACCAAACATATAAAAATTAATTATTTTCAAATGATATATTTTCCTTAATCAAGAAACTTTTTGTGAAATAAACGTATCCCACTATGTTTCTAATATTATCCTTTTGAGAGACGGTGAAAAGCATGATTCCACGTGAATGGTTTCAATCGCAGATTCCAAAGCTCATGTAAGCCTTTCGTACATCTTTAACCTAAAGACAAAGGACATGAATTCCTTGACTTTACATGCACCGACTAATAACGTACTTGTCGCGACCTCTTTTTTTTCCGGCGCCCACATCCGGGGCGGGCGCCTAAGGAGGCTAATGGCTCGGCTGAAATTAGTTATGCCCGGACTCTCCCAAGTCTACCAATTCACGAATTTAATAGTCGAGTTTTTAACTTGTAGAATCAATTTTTAAAATGGAGTCACCACTAATTGATTTGGGGTGGGTTGATTAGAAACCCAAGTGAAGTATCGGGAGATATACTCACTCCTGCGCAACCAGAGAAATTAAGATCAAGGACTTGATTATACTAGTTAATCACTAATGCCTTTCGGTCTTAATCTTGTTTAAACCCCGAGGTTTTTGGATGTTCGAGGATTTTCCATGCATTTTGGGAGGAAAAACATTTTTTGAGTCATTTTTTGATTTTTGGACACAAAAGGGATTTTTTGGTATTTTTTTTGGAAAAATACAAGTCTTTTTTGGCTTTTTCTGAATTTGTTGGCTTTTTTTGGATTTTTTGACATTTTTTGGAAAATATGAAATATTTTTTTATTTTTCGGAAATAAAGTATTTATTATTTATTTATTTATTTAAAATATTATTTTATCTTAAAATAATATAAAAACCGACCCGGGTCGGATCCGCGGGTTGGGTCCGACCCGGATTTTTCCTTTAAAAAAAAAAAAAGAAACGAAACGGCGTCGTGGCGGGCGTTCGGGACACCCGCCCGACCCGACGACCTCGACCAAAGAACCCACTCCCCGCGAAACCCTACCCGAATCCAACCCAAACGCTCGACCCGACTCCCGCCACCCACGGACCGCGAACCCTACCCGATTTTCCGGGTCCGGATCCGCCGAGACCGGAAAATCGCAAACCCTAGGGTTTGCGAATCCGCGCGCGCCTGGGGGAGCTACAATGACGACGACGACAAAGACAGTGGCAACAGCGAAGATGATCGGACTATGGAGAGGGAGATGGCGACGGCGACGGGGACAGCGCGATACCTGCTCGGCAACGGCGCGATGAGGGCGAAGACGGCGACGGCGAGACCCATGCGAATCCCTCCTGCGTCTTTCTCTCTCCGTGCCTATCTTTGTCTCTCTACTCTCCCTCCGGTAGGGCTCAAATCTGAGGCCGCGAGCCCTCGGCCCCCCTGAAGTCTCTCAGTGGGGTGTCCAAGGGCTGCGACTCGATCCGCTCCCTCTCTCTCCATGATCTTTGTGTGTGCTCTTCGTCGGGGATGGAGGGCCTATTTATAGGTGCGGGAGCGGCCGGTCGGCGAGGCTTCGACTCGCCGGTTGGACCACCGTCCCATCCACCATCATCGCCTCCTTTGGTCATGTCTCGTTGACGCCACCTGCTCCTCTGCTCCGCACGCAACTGCCGTCCGCTCATGCTTCTCTGGCGTCGCGCCTGCCCACGCGTGCTCTTCAGTGGCGCAAGGAAGAAGATGACGTGAAGGGGCCGGGCTTGAGGCGACGATGGGCCAAAGGCCCATGCGGGGGCTGCTTCTTTGCTTCTTTTCCGCTTTCGCTTTTTTTTTTTTTTCTTGCTGTTTGTTTTCCGAAAATTAAATAAAACAAAATAATAAGAAAATAAAGCCTAATTTTAGGCGTCAACAGCTGCCCCTTTTTGAAGGTGAGCTCGCAAAGGTTGCATTCAAAGACAAACTGATGCCTAAATTTTACCCGTACATGCATAGTAGATTATATTTTATTTGAGACTTCTTATCCTATGCAAAAAGAGCAATATAACTTTACATATATTAAGACAGATAAGAAGATACCTGTAGTTACTTACCGGGAGTGAGTGAGATAGGGTGTGATCCCTGAGTTTGGCAAGTATCGAGGTGTCATCTTACCTAGCGATGTGCGGACGTTGCTTTTCTAGGGCTCGACCCTTTCTTCAGTCGCCTGTTAAAACAATCAATGATTTGTTTAGGAACCGAACCTTTCTTCGGTCGCCTTGGCGGGAGACTGCTCCTCCAGGACCCGAACCATTCTTCGGTCGCCTATTGGAGTAATCAATGGTTTGTCTCGAACTCGAACCATTCTTCGATCGCCTATTGGAGTAATCAATGGTTTGTCTCGAACTCGAACCATTCTTCGGTCGCCAAGACGGGAAATTGCTTCTTCAGGACCCAAACCATTCTTCGGTTGCCTATTAAAACAATCAATGATTTGTCTAGGACCCGAACCATTCTTCGGTCGCCTATTGGAGTAATCAGTGGTTTGTCTCAGACCCGAACCATTCTTCGGTCGCCTATTGGAGTAATCAGTGGTTTGTCTCGGACCCGAACCATTCTTCGGTCGCCGTGACGGGAAATTGCTTCTCCAGGACCCGAACCATTCTTCGGTCGCCTTGACGGGAGATTGTTCCTCTAGGACCCGAACCATTCTTCAGTCGCCTGTTGGAGTAATTAGTGGTTTGTCTCGGACCCGAACCATTCTTCGGTAGCCGTGATGGGAAATTGCTTCTCCAGAACCCGAATCATTCTTCGGTCGCCTGTTAAAACAATCAATGATTTGTCTAGGACTCGAACCTTTCTTCGGTCGCTTTGACGGGAGACTGCTCCTCCAGGACCCGAACCATTCTTCAGTCGCCTACTGGAGTAATCAGTGGTTTGTCTAGGACTCGAACCTTTCTTCAGTCGCCTTGGGAGATGCACCGACCTTTCTCAGGGCATCTCATTGTGGGTGCCTGATTTGTATCGAGGACACTAGTTGGTACTCGACCTTTCTCGAGAGATACGCCGACCTTTCTCAAGGCATCTGTTTTGTGGGGGGGTGTCTGACCTCTATCAAAGACAACAATTGGTACCCGACTTTTCTCGGGAGAATGCACCGACCTTTTTCAGGGTACCAATTCTGGAAGATACCTGGGCATTCACAAGCATATTAAAGAGTACATAGATATTCACAAGTACTAACCTGAAGGATATTTGGGCCTTTGCAGGCGTCAAAATGGGTATTTGGCTGATCATAGGTATTGAAGGGGTACTTGGATGATCACAAGTATGAATTCTTGGGGAATACTTGGACATTCACAAGCATCGAAGGGGTACTTGATAATTGGGAATATCAAGGACATACTTTGGATATTTGTGAAAGTGTCTCACCTCTTGGCAATTGGGAAATATCGATAGCGTACGTGGGATATTCATGAAGGTCTCTCACCTCTTGGTAATTGGGAATATCGAGGGTGTACCTGAGATATTCGTGAAGGTCTCTCACCTCCTGGTAATGGGAATATCGAGGGCGTACCTGAGATATTCGTGAAGGTCTCTCACCTCCTGGTAATGGAAATATCGAGGGCGTGCCCCGCATATTCGTGAAGGTCTCTCACCTCCTGGTAATTGGGAATATCGAGGACGTGCCCCGAATATTCATGAAGATCTCTCACCTCCTGGTAATTAGGAATATTGAGGGCGTGCCTCGCATATCCGTGAAGGTCTCTCACCTCTTGGTAATTGGGAATATCGAGGGCGTGCCCCGCATATTCGTGAAGGTCTCTCACCTCTTGGTAAATGGGAATATTGAGGATGTGCCTCGCATATTCATGAAGGTCTCTCACCTCTTGGTAGTTGGAATATCGATGACATACCTTGGATATTCGTGAAGGTCTCTCACCTCCTGGTAATTGGGAATATCGAGGGCGTGCCCCGCATATTCGTGAAGGTCTCTCACCTCCTGGTAAAGGGGAATATTGAGGATGTGCCTCGCATATTCATGAAGGTCTCTCACCTCCTAGTAGTTGGAATATCGAGGACGTACCTTGGATATTCATGAAGGTCTCTCATCTTTTGATAATTGGGAATATCGAGGACGTACCTCGCAAATTCGTGAAGGTCTCCCACCTCCTGGCAGTTGGGGAATATCGAGGACGTACCTTGCATATTCATGAAGGTCTCTCACCTCCTGGTATGGGGAATATCGAGGACGTGCCCCGGATATTCATGAAGGTCTCTCATCTTTTGATAATTGGGAAAATCGAGGACGAACCTTGCAAATTCGTGAAGGTCTCCCACCTCCTAGCAATTGGGGAATATCAAGTACGTACCTTGCATATTCGTGAAGGTCTTCCACCTCCTGGTATGGGGAATATCGAGGACGTGCCCCAGATATTCATGAGGGTCTCTCACCTCCTAGTAATGGGAATATCGATGACATACTTTGGATATTCATGAAGGTCTCTCACTTCCTAGTAATTGGGAATATTGAGGGCGTACCTGAGATATTCGTGAAGGTCTCTCACCTCCTGGTAATTAAGAATATTAAGGACGTACCGAGATATTCGTGAAGGTCTCTCACCTCCTGGTAATTGGGAATATCGAGGACGCACCGAGATATTCGTGAAGGTCTCTCACCTCCCGGTAATTGGGAATATCGAGGGCGCAGGATATTCATGAAGGTCTCTCACCTCCGGTAATTGGGAATATCGGGCGTACCGAGATATTCGTGAAGGTCTCTCACCTCCTAGTAGTTGGGAATATCGAGGGCGTACCTGAGATATTCATGAAGGTCTCTCACCTCCTGGTAATGGGAATATCGAGGGCATGCCCCGCCTATTTGTGAATGTCTCTCACCTCCTGGTATTATAAATTTGAATGTGGTATGAGGCTTACTTGGATTGCCGCAGGCACTTAAAGGGGTGGAACACCTGGATAGCCACAGGTGTACAAAGTACTGGAATACTTGGATGAACACAAGTATTGTCACGCCTCGAACCCCGAGCGCGCGCACATCCCACTGCGGTCGATCAAATATGCGACATCCCAGGATACGTCGCCGACCCATTCGATTTATTGCACATGCGGAAGCGAAACAAATCCCCTGACAGCATTTAACTTGGGATAGAAAAGCAGGTAATCAATCACAATACCAAACACTCATTTACAAACACTTAGGTTTAAATACAACTCGAACCGTCTACAAAATAGACCAGCTCGACAAAAGGGGGACTATCCTAAAACCAACTAGCATGACACGTTCACCGATACTTCAGTCTCCACCTTCCCAGACTTAGGGCTTCGGGTCCTCCACGACCGCCATCTAGGGACCTGAAATTTTAATCCCCAAACCGGGATGAGACAATGTCTCAGCAAGTTCAACCCCTAAACCCCTATTAGAAAAAAAAAAAAATACACCCCAGGGTGGCCTAGCCACATCACACGAAGAACTTACCTCGCCTCAGTTCCTTTCTGCAGGTTAGCACAATTCGAATCACTCAATCACAGGTAGCAACAATAATTCAAACAATTGGAACGTCATCACTTTCATATAAATCAAAATTACACTTAGTACTCATTCCAATTATTATTCACTGCCACACAAGGACATAGCCTACTCGCTGTTCGGCTATCTACTGGCATATAGCCAGGCATCGCCTCCCCACCTTGGAGCGCGGCCGTCGACGTCGACGGCATTCCCGAAGGAGCATGGGCCGGAGTAATCAAGCTGCGACCCGCAACCATCTGCGTGGGCATCCCATATAGGGGCAAGTCCGGCTCATGCCCGGGACGATTCCTCTTAATTATCACACAGCCAAATCATACTGGCCCCTGTGTCACTTTATATTTCACTCAATGCTTCCACTTAAAATAGTGATCCCGGCCATTTTTCTTCATATTAAAAATATTCCAGAAATTACTCACGTGTGTGTGGACACGCTAATTTCGAATCAAAAAGCCAATATCTCACTTTTTCAAACCCCACTATTTAATATAATTATTAAAATCTAATTTTTGCATTAAAACCCAACACTTGGATTTTTATGAATAAAATCCATATTTATCACAATCAACACTCAATTTGCCACATCCATTCATCAAATTCAAATTCTAAATGCACAAGAAGCGATCAGCACGAAATTCTGAGAATTTAGGGTCCCAAAATAATTTTTCGAATTTATTAAATAATTAAATTTATTCCGAAAATTAATATAATAATAATATCCATATTTTTCACGATTCACGCTCAATTTATGATATCCATTCATCAATTTCACAATCCGACTACACGGCAGCGATCGGCACGAAATTCTAAGCAACCGGGGTCAAAAATAATTTTTTTTTTAAATAATAATATTTTTAATAATTTCGGAATATGATTTATTATTAAATAATCCAAAAATTTCGAAACATTTATTTAAATCATAAATAAATCCCTTTAAGTCACATCAAGGTTTATTTTAAAAATAAACCTACTTAACCCTTAAACTAAACATGTTTAACTTTAATTAAACAACTTAATCTAATCAATATTTAAATAAACTAATCTACCAACCTAATCTTACTTAACTTAGACTAAGCACATTTAGGGCATCATTAACCCTCTAATCAAGATTTAGTGAGTTAAACTCACCGGATTAGCGAGCCGAGCAGACCAAAACGACGGGGACGACGCGAGGATCGACTTTCCTCAAGGCGGGCCGAGCATCCGGGCTCGGGAAGGCGGCCAAAACGGGCCACGAAGGGGCTGCCATACCCATTTTCCTAGCTGCTGGTTGCGGCGGAGATGGGGCGGTTCCGGCGACAGAATGGGCGGAGGAACGGCGGAGAAGAGGGGCGGCAGCTCGGGCGTTGGCTGGCGGCGACGGACGGCGGCGATGGAGGCTCCGATAGACGGCGACAAGTGGCGGACGAGGCTGGAGATGCGGGCTGAGCGCGAGCGGAGCGGAGGGGCGAGGCGCGCGAGCTTGGGCGTCGCGCGATCGCGTGAGGCGGCGACGGCACCGGCGGCGGCGACGACGGACGGCGGTCGAGCGGCGAAGGGCGGCGTCCAGGCGGCTTCTGGTTCCTTCCCGATCGGCTCTCCCTCTCTCCTCCTTTTCCCCTTCCAACAAGCTCCCTTGATTCAAGGAAGAAGATGATGGTGATGGGTCACCTTTTCTCGGGCAAATCTCCACCGTCCACGTGTCAAGATCTCAACCCTTGGCCTCAACCACCATGACATCATCCCATGTCATCTTCCACTATCTCCAATCCTCCCACAACTATCTTCAATAGGTCCAATTTCTTTTTCCGCCGGGGCATAAAATCTTATACTTTAAATTCCTCAATTCCAATCAATTCTCTTCCAATTGAGTCCAATTAAAATCCATAAAATTAATTCAATGTCACCACACTTCAATTCACATCCTCACTTGTCCATAGAACCAACTTAAGTCCCAAAAGCAAGACCAAATGCGAACCTACTAATTTCTCGGGCCAAATTAGCCATTCTCTGATTTAATTGCTGAAAAACTCTGATTGCATGAAAAATCTTTCAAAGATAAGCCAATGATCCTAAAATGATTTGTGACACACCCAGACTTCCAATTTCTAAATTCGATCTCAATTCCACGGTTAATTTCACTTTGGCACGATACTAGCGCGGCCCAACCTACCGGGTAGCCTTTAGAAATTTTCATGCATTTGACTTGTGGTTGATCATCTCAAGCCACAATGTACATCTTTGAAACATTGGCGGCTTTCGGTTGTCGAGGTAATCTCAAGATTTCAAATACGAACACGGGGTACCCAATCGATAGAAGAGTCGGTCCAGGTGCCGATCGACCGCCAGTGTGCAATCCGGTGGAATCACCCACACCCGATCACATGCCTCGTCGAGTCGACCTATCTCCGATCTCTAATCGATTTTAATCGTGCCGTAATGACCCTTGCAGATTAGCTCGGTCGAAAGGTCGCTTCTTGGTCAAATTCTCGAGTCTGATGCATTAGAAACTCTTAACAACTTCACCCGATAGACTAGTTTTCCTATGAGTGGCCGACTCAAGGAAAATAACTATATGCATGCCAACGAAATGCCCGTCTCAATTTATTGAAAATAGAATTAGAAAATCGGGATGTCACAAGTATTTAATAATATGATCTAGGACCACTCAGGCTGGTCCAAGTGCTAGAAAACATACCTGGATGGTGGTGCCAAGCAAAGCAATGGAATGCTTGAACAGCTGCTATATTATGTGGGGACAACTCGGGCAGGTTGAGTGTCATGAAAAGGAAGTACCTAAACAATGGTGGGTACTTGACAATATGGGGATACCGAAACAGCAGTAGGTATTCAACGATAAAGGAATACTTGGTCAGTCACAAGTATCAATACTCTAGAGACAACTCGAACATGTCGAGTGTCAGGAAAATGGAGTATCCGAACAGTGGCCGGTACTCAAAGACAGGAGGGATACTTGGACAGTCATGAGCATCCAAACTTTAAAGACAACCCAAACAGGCTGAGTGTCAACAGAGAGAGCACTTGAGTAACTTCAGGCACTCAAAAATAGGGGGATACCTGGACAGTCGCAAATATCAACTCTGGAGACAATTCGAACGGGGCGAGTATCAATAAGTGGGAGTACTCAGCAAATGGTGGGTACTTAAAGACAATGGGATACTTAGACAATTGCAAACATCCGAACTCAAGGGACGACTCGAATAGGTTGAGTGTCAATAAAAGAGTACCTAGACAGTGATAGGTACTTTAAGACAAATAGAGACATGCTTACTTGGCAATATCTCTGATCTCTGAGAGTATGTTTGCTATTTGCACAATATGCACACATGATTGTATATGCTGTAAATTCATGAGTTCAAATGAGATTCATGCATGATAATTTTGTCAGTTTTGCATCATCTGATTTCCACTAGGGAAGATTTTGAAAGACAACCTTTATTTAGAATATAGATGTTTTGAGCATGCCAGATGAGGGACTTTCAGTCTGAAAGGACTTTTCGCTCACTCTCATGGAAAAGGCTATCCTGACCATTGATGCAGGATTTATAAGGACCACACTTCTCATTGTCATCATGTCAGCAGGGGTCCGAGTATTCTCGCAAGCGGTACGACTTTACCAATATAAGAGGTCTTTGTTGAAATTGTGATGAAGTCTTGATCAATTGGCTTATCAAATGGGACCGTCGAGGTCAAGGCTCATGAACGAAGTGCCGCCCGATCATCTTCGGGTTTGCAAGTCAAAAACCCTGCGAAAAGAGATAGAGTAATCTTGCTCATACTTCTTCGAGCGATGCTTATGTACATATGAAATCTTACGTTAATTGAAGTGCCCTAGTCTGAAGAGACTTTTACAATGGGAATGTGACGTAGACTTGGCTCACATGTAAGAGGGTGAGAGTTGGTGACTGTCTTGGCATTTGTCATTAGTCTTTTTTGTCAGATGGAGGTTTTATGGACCACAACAACAACTTTTTCTTGGCTATATTTTTGACTGGGGGCATTGGCCTTGCTTTTACCACACCGCTTTTTTCATGCCCTTATTTTTATTTCGGTTCTTCATTTATGGGCATTGACCTTGCTTTTACCAGGTACACTGCTTTTTTATGCCCCTGTTTTTCATTCTTGTCGTTGGAGGAACTAGCCTAGGCAAGTTCAATCACGGCAATGTTGTTAGACTCTTGAGTCTTCATCTTCAACTAGCGCTCTAGACTATGCTGCTTAAATGGCAGTAACTTCTATTTTGCCTCCATGTGGTGGTGAAATTACAGACTCGACTGGGTGGTACAGTGAATACAAGTGCAGAAAGAATTGCTCTTCGTCATTCTATGGCACTATTCTTTCGCAGAGGGAAAGGCGAAGGGGAAATCCTTTGAGGTATAGGATGAAGCCATGCCATTGAATGGCTTGGTCTTAAATTAACGCGAGTATTCATATGCAATAAAGACACTCGAAGATTGATGCGAGTGCGAGTAAGAAAATTTCTGTCTCTCTTCTCACCTTGTGATGTTGCTTTGCCTCCGCTCTGCCCCAATGTGGGGTGGTTCTTGACGGGAGTATGAGAGAAGCTTCACCAGTGTATGGGGCTCGATGGGGTGAGAGATGGAATACCTCTCACTATTTTGGTTATCGTACTATTCGCGAGAGAACTATTTACCATGTAGCCATGGAATCTTTTGCACTCATCTCACCAATGTATAGATGGGGGGAATTGTGTGTAAGATATAGCTTGCCTGTCGTCATTCTGACGCGCCTCATCTAGCATGCTCAATCAATCTTGTATTCTTAATTTAGTTGTTTATTCTAATAATTCTCGGCGGAATCAGTGATCTAGATAGACAAAATTATCATGCAAAAATCCATATGGAAAATGCATGCAACATTTTAAACATGAAAGAGTTTGTACTCTAAAAACAAATGAATGGTTTTACTCAAGAAACCCTATTAACAATTTTAGAATTGTATTTACAAATGTGTTGAATTTTGAACATAAAAAAAAAGTTATTCACAAAAGGGTTATTCACAAATAGATATCGATAGATTGCTCCTATTAGTTAGGGACACGACACATGAATGATCAGCCGGGGTTGGGAATCTGATCATTGATTTGATGAGTGCTTCTGCTTTTGCACTTGCAGAAGAGAAGATGTACAAGTGGATCAATTAGTCTGGCCAAAATCAAATGTGAGTTGAGGCTTGAAGATTTTCTGTCATTTACTTTGGCGATTACTCAGGACGCTATTTCGTTTAGGAGAGTTTGTCATGCCTCTCATTGATTATTATCCTTGTCAAGTGATCCTGCAACAAACAAGAGGGAATGTGTTAGTCATGAACTCCTTCAAGAGTCGAATAACTGGAAACGATACAACTTTACCCTTCACTGGTTTGCAGATGATTGGGTGAACTTGAAGTGAGAGGGGGACACGAAGTCCTATGTCCCTTGCTTTATTAGGTCAATTATTCTCTGAATTGGCTCCTGGATGACATGTCTTTTTACACGAAGCCAGGTGAATTTGATGTGGGTACTAGCTTAGCCAATATTGATTTGCCAAACCTAACCATTGAGTTTGGTTCTTGAGTTGCTATGCTTCCTGGCAAATAGGGAAAATATGTCAAAAGCGGGTTCAAATAGTGGGAGTATTGGAAACGATACCGAATTACTCTTCTCTAAAGTTTGTATTTGTTAATTCCTAAGGATTCTTGTATATTGATGACAGTCTTTTCGTCTTGGCATAGTTCAATATTTCCTTCAATTGGCCTTCCTCCTTTGTGACCATGTATGCATGATTGTTGGTCGTTGATTCATCTTCAATGCCTTCCTTCTGTGGAACTTCTCCTTCTGTCTCTAATTATAGCATCATTGGGCAAAAGTCATGTACCTCAAGCTTCTATGGAATCTGAGATAAAAAATCTCAAGTTTTCTGATGGCAATTACTCTTTGGAAGAATATGCGTCTGGAGTGAAGCTTTTAGATTCCAAAGTCATTGTCCAGGGTGTGGGGCTATAGATCGCTTTGACTGTCTAGATTTTCTCCCTGTTGACAGTAGCCAATTCAAAGAAAGAGAAAAGATCCATTCCTTGTGCTTCTGGGTTTGTCGAAGTTGGAAGTCCTGTTGATGAAACCATAGCATCTGGTTGCTCAGGCACATTGTGGGGAAAGGATATTGTTCTGGCTTGTGAAGGAGTTGGGCAGGAGCGAGGTGGAGTGCACAGAGCTCTTAGGGACGGCTTGATTTTCAACCGTATGCTTGTACCTATTATGTCTTATCTTCCGTTTCTTGTAAATAGAAGAGATAGGACATAATTTCCAAATTATATTCAGAGAATAAGACTTATCATCTTTTAGTGTATGATGATTCTTTCTATTTGCCCATGTTTTCTTCGCAGGGTGTCTTTGAATTTGGCGAGTTCACCTTATGTGCTTGCTTCAAATGCCCCCTGTCACACTAAGTTAAAGAGGATGGGAATGATCTTCTGAAACATGAAGTGAGTGAGTCAGAAAGACAAACATGATTAAATTAATCATCTTGTTTTAACAAAAGCTTTTGGGTGATGAAATATTTTTTATTTTCAAAATACGTCTTTGGGGGAGAAAAAACATTAGGAAGCCTAGCCCTCAGTATTCTCCTTGGATGATCTTTTCTTTTCATGGTTAGATAATATCACTGAGCTGGTTTGGAGTACCGCCTCATGCTCTTAAAACAAAATATTATAACTGTACAATAGAGTACTTGGAATGGAAAATACAACAGTAGTACACTAGACGAGATAAAAAGCATGAAATTATAAAAACAAGTAAAACTCATGAAAACCCCTGTGTAAAAGAGCGCTTGGATAGTGCTGGTCTTTAAGCTAAGCGTCTTTGAATTCCTCGCCTTCAGTAGACTCTAAGTATTCGCATGTGATGACTACCTCGTTGAAGCTACGGAAGTACAACCCACGCAACCAACAATTAAAGTCCCTATGAACAGCTTTATCATTTCTTCTTCGGCCAGTTGAGGGTAAGTTTGCATCATAAAAGCCTCCCACCTCCTCGCATATGTTGGGAAATTCTCCATTGGTCTTCTTCTAAAGTGAACCAAGCTCTCGCAAGGCAGTTCAGTTCTAATCTGGCTTTGATACTGAAGCAGGAATGCAGAAGACAGCTCATTCCAATCTATCATGAGGTAGATACCTACTATGATGAACCATTGTAATGCAGGTCCCGTAAGACTTTCTTAGAAGGCCTGAGCTGTGAATGACATCGGGCCATAGTACCGACTCATTTCAGCATGGAAGTATTGTAAGTGGGCCACGGGGCAAGTCGTGCCGTTATACTTGCGAAGATTGAGTATCCACATTTCTATGGGAGTCATGATCCTACAAGGACAAGACGAGCCTGGTATGCATTGGTTAGGCCACTAGTTTTCCCACTGCATATTCGTTATAGTGGTGAATTTTTCTATTTCAGGGAAGTTGGACTCTACTGAAATTACCCCATTGCTTTCTTCTGGGTCAAAATTCCTGAATGATGATGAAGTATTGAAGTTATCCTCATGGTCAGAGGACGAGTTTAGGAGTTCGTTAGAATTGTAGCGGATAAAGACGTACGTTTCCTCTTCTGACAGGCCTTCATCCCCGGGTGAGAGTAAGAAATAGCTATACGATGAATCGTCAGCTTCATTATCGAAATAACGCTGGAAGTCCTTGGGATTGTATTCTAGGGCCGAGAAGTCTTCAGGGTTGTACCTTAGGGGATGGTAACCTTCAAAGCTGTATTCTCGGGAATGCTCGAAGCTTTGGTGCGGTGGTTCGTCGGCAGATGCTACATTGATATGCTTAGGCTTTCTTTTCTTGGCTTCTACCCTTCGTTTTGCTAACTCAGTTCTGTCAAGGGAAGTGAGAGACATTAGAGCTTCACTATCTGATTCGCTTTCTAGGTTGATAGGGGTTGGTATTCTTTGGACCCTAGCTCTTGGAGTAAGCTTGGGGAGTTGTCCAGTCGTGCCCCGCTCTTGAACAGGCCCTGAGTCTATGATCTCGTACAAAGGCTCCTTGCCTTTCATAGTGGGAAGTTTTCCAACAATAGGATGCTGCTCAGCTGCCCATTTATTATGCAAGGCTTCATTGACACGCTTCTTTCCTATCTCAACAACTAACGGCTCCTCGTGCTCCGCGATCATCGGCTCTTCATAGGGCAAGGTGATATCAGGGGTGATGTTAATATTATACTCTTGGTAAAAAACATGAATTAGTTTCCTCCAGGTTTTAAGGGGGCTAATTTTCCTGACAATGTACAATTGCAAGGCAGGGCCAGTCAAGCTCGATTGGTATGATTGAATCATCCTTCGGACCAAGTAGGCTTGCAAGTAGGTCTCTGGGTGAGAGGTATTAGCATACCTTTCGCATTCAGGTGCTTTGAGTTTTTCAAGGATCTCAATACCGGCGTCATTGGACAGGTCCATGGGATCCTGCTCCTGTAGCTGGTTTAACTTTTTCATAATCTTTTCAAACTGTCTATGGTACTGGCTATTTTCTTGCAAATTTGCAGGTGTCATGACGGTGTTTGAGGCAACTATAGAGTTGGACTCAGCTTGAGTGGATTTCATTTGTCTTGAGAGGCATTGAAGGATAATGGACATCTGTCCTACGCCGTCTTCAATGTTAATAAGGCGATTTTGAACATCATTTTGATCAGGCCCTATTGCATGAGGCCATTCACGAGCAATTGGTGGCCGACGATTCATAATTACCTGTTCGTTTGTGAAAACAATGAATGAGCACGAAAGTAAACAAAGATTGACCCATGGCAATGGTCTAACTGTTTTTTATTTATCAAAAGAGGATTTTATAGACCGCAAACTTCTAACATCTAAAACCTGAAATTGAAATGACAGAATGAGATACTAGACATTAAACAAAAATCCTTAAACAATGGGACAAAACTTTCACAAGATTAACACTAAGGGGCACATGATTCCCAATTTATATGCGACGGTGAGCCCTGCTCTTGCGAGGATGCCTGCTTTCTTGGGTTGGCTCTGAGGTGTGCATCCAGTCCATTCCTAAATCCCTCTCCATGAGCTTTGCTTGCTCGTGTGGGCTACTCTCTCTGATTGAGCGAGGGACTGATGGCCTCCACCTTGTCGGGATGTGATGATTGTGGATGTAGGCCGTAGAGGCGTGGTGGACTTTTTCTTTTCCCTCAAGCCCTTCAGGTACCACGATCCTTTTGCGATAGCACTTGTCCCAAGTTTCTTCAACGATAGAAATTTCGACCGCATAGTCACGGCTTGTGTTGAAAAGAACTGGAGGAATTCTCCTCCTAGAAGGCGGTGGAATCTCTTGAAGGGCTCCAAATTGTCGTGCCACCCGATATGGGTAATAGGGAACAGCGTCGGTGCAGCCAAGCAACGGAATTGGGTGGGTGCGTTTGTAAGCAAAGCGGGCCCTCTTTTCATGAAACCAACCAACACACCGTTGGAATGCCTCAGGAGTTGAGTTTCTTAGGAAGTCAACCCAATTTAAACAGCTTTAATTGAGAATATATGGTTCTAAAACCATAAATTTTTAATGAATTTTCGAAAGTATTTGTTTTAGACGATTGCATGAAGTCTCGGAATTCGCTTAGGTGAGAAAAGAACCAGACTTGTAAAATTTCAGGAGACACCCGCATGATTTTCTCCGTGTTGTCTTTAAAACGATTAAAGGACAAGAATGTTTTAGTTAAAATCATGTTGACATAATTTCCCCCATCAAGATTTGGTCAACTATCCATGCTATCTTAGAACTTATGACATTTCTTTGATGAGGGAAAATGATGAGCCCGAAAAAGGCCAAAAGGAAAATCTCACTTTTTTGGGTCATAAGCTGATTTTGAAAACAAGCATTCATAAATTCAAACGGGCAGGTATTATGGTTATTTTCAAGAATTTGTGTCATAATATGGACTTCAGTTCTTAAAAGTCGCGCCAACCCACGTAATGGGATGATGCCTATTGATGGCCTGACAAGCTTTTTCTCAAGAGGCATTCCAATGATGATGCTGTATTTCTCCAGGGTTGGGGTTAGCTCAAACCTACCAAACATGAAAGTAAGTGTCCTCGAGCACCAGAAATGTGCCATGGCTTGTATGACTTCAAGACGAACAGTGATTTGGATCAGCGATAGGAGATGACCGAGTTTGGCCTTCACGCGCTCTTGGGCAAACTGATCCAATTGACCCCACCATCTAAAGAGCTTTGCTTTGGGAGCAGGAATGAACTGGATATCATCTTTCCCCATCGCATATAAACTGGGACTTTGAAAAGCTTATCCTAAATTGCCATGGGCCAAATAAAAAGACTGTGAAAAAGTGAAGAAATCACTTTGCTTTTAAATAAAATGACAAGCGCAAAGACATGCACATGAGATGTGTGGCTCGATTTCTAACTCAGAAGGTTTGATGAAATTTAAAAGGTATCTGCCCGTTGCAGTCTCGCGTTAGCAGCATACCCCCTTAACCTCGACTAAGAAATTCGGGGAAAAGAAAGGCAACCTCTACATCACAATCTCGCGTTCGAGGTCGTATCTTTCTTAACACCATCCTAAAAATCTTATGGCGGCCCAGGTCCGGCGGCCGGGTTGTGTGTGTCATGTGTAGTGTTAAAACAGTTAAGCATGCACAACAGTTTATAATCACAAGATAATCTATCTTAAACAAAATTAAAATAAATTTCTAAACTATTGACCTGCATAAAGAAAAAAATAAAAACAAGTCAGTAAAGAATTTAAACAAGACAAAAATGGCCTAAGTTCTCAAATTGTCCCTAGCGGAGTCACCACGCTGTCACGACCTCTTTTTTTTCTGGCGCCCACATCCGGGGCGAGTGCCTAAGGAGGCTAATAGCTCGGCTGAAATTAGTTATGCCCGGACTCTCCCAAATCCACCAATTCACGACTTTAATAGTATGAGTTTTTAACTTGTAAATCAATTTCTAAAATGGAGTTGCCACTAATCGATTTGGGGTGGGTTGATTAGAAACCTAAGTGAAGTATTGGGAGATATACTCACTCTTGCGCAACCAGAGAAATTAGGATCGGGGACTTGATTACACTAGTTAATCACTAATGCCCTTTCGGTACCTAATCTTGTTTAAACTCTGAGGTTTTTTGGATGTTCAAGAGATTTTCCATGCATTTTGGGAGGAAAACATTTTTGAGTCATTTTCTAATTTTTGGACACAAAAGGGATTTTTGGTAATTTTTTTTGGAAAAATACAAGTCTTTTTGGCTTTTCTGAATTTTTGCCTTTTTTTGGATTTTTGACTTTTTTTGGAAAATATGAAATTTTTTTGATTTTTTGATTTTTCGGAAATAAAGTATTTATTATTTATTTATTTAAAATATTATTTTATCTTAAAATAATATAAAAACCGACTCGGGTCGGATCCGCGGGTTGGGTCCGACCCGGATTTTTTCCTTTAAAAAAAAAAAACGAAACGGCATCATGGCGGGCGTTCGGGGACACCCGGCCCGACCCGACGACCTTGACCCAGCAACCCACTCCCCCGGCGAAACCCTACCTGGATCCGACCCGAACGGCCGACCCGACTCCTGCCACCCACAGACCGCGAACCCTACCCGATTTTCCGGGTCCGGATCCGCTTCGAGACCCGGAAAATCGCAAACCCTAGGGTTTGCGAATCCGCGGCACCGGGGAGCTGCAGTGACGATGACGGCGAAGACGGCGGTGACGGCGAAGATGATTGGACTATGGAGAGGGAGATGGCGACGACGACGGGGACAACGCGATACCTGCTCGGCAACGGCGCGACGAGGGCGAAGACGATGAGGGCGAGACCCACGCGAATCCCTACTGCATCTTTCTCTCTCCATGCCTATCTCTCTCTCTCTACTCTCCCTCCGGCAGGGCTCAGATCTGAGGCCGCGAGCCCTCGGCCCCCCTGAAGTCTCTCAGTGGGGTGTCCAAGGGCTGCGACTCGATCTGGCTCCCTCTCTCTCTCCGTGATCTCTATGTGTGCTCTTCGTCGGGGATGGAGGGCCTATTTATAGGCGCGGGAGTGGCCGGTCGGCGAGGCTTCGACCCGCCAGTTAGACCGCTGTCCCATCCGCCATCATCGCCTCCTCCGGTCACGTTCCGTCAACACCACCTGCTCCTCTGCTCCGCACACGACTGCCGTCCGCTCATGCTTCTCTGGCGTCGCGCCTGCCCGCGCGTGCTCTTCAGTGGCGCGAGGAAGAAGATGATGCGAAGGGGCCGGGCTTGAGGCGATGATGGGCCAAAGGCCCATGCGGGGGCTGCTTCTTTGCTTCTTTTCCGCTTTCGCTTTTTTTGCTTTTCTTGCTGTTTGTTTTCCGAAAATTAAATAAAACAAAATAATAAGAAAATAAAGCCTAATTTTAGGCGTCAACAGTACTTCACTTCACGTTTTTCATGTTCTAAAAATCTGAAAGAAAGGAATTTGAAATAAGTTAACATTATCTAAGTAGCCCTTACTACGAAAGACATAAGTTCCAAGATCTCTCATAGTCTCACAGTCGTCTTAACACTGAAAATAGAGGATGCATGAAGTAAATTTCGTCAAATCAGTATCACTAATTTTCATGATTTAACTCTCTATGTCTCTGTTTTTTATCATCCCAATCCCAACCGAAACTGAGGCTCCTTTTATTTTGCAAAATATGACCACCGATCTCCTCTTAAAAATTATTCATTACATCGTTTACAATAATGAAGAAACGAAAAATGTTTTCATCATTCAAGAGAATATTTAAATATAAATTGCCGTCGATAACGAAACCACTTTTTCATCAACTGATTATTTCAAACGATACAAACGATCGTCTTTAAAAAAGTAATTTCTAAATTATTAATTTTTCAAGATACAATTGGAGCATGTGTTCATCTTATTAATGTCTATGGGTATTTACCAAATTGGCAAAATTGTCCAAAAGTCCTAAACCTATTGCATTTTTGCCAATTTAGTCATAAACTTTTTTTCTTGCCAAGTGAGTCCTAAACCTTTTACAATTGTGCCAATTTAGTCTATTTGGCTGGCGGAGCCGACGTGGACGCTGGCCGGAGACAGCTAGCCGGCAAAATAATTTTTTAATATTTTTTTCGAATTTTTTAAATTTTTTTCTACTTTCTTCTTCCGGCGCCGGCTGGGGGAGGCGAGGGCCGGCGAGGTCAGCCTCGCCGGCCACCGGCGAGGCTCGCCCAGCCATGGCAAGGTCAAGCCTCGCTAGATTTGGCGACGGCGGCCTCGCGGTCGCCCAACCGAGGCGAGGCTCGGCCCGCCGGCTTGGCGAAGGCGAGGCCGTCGTCGCCGGATCCGGCGAGGCTCGACCTCACCACGACCGAGCGAGGCTCGCCTTCACTAGTGATCGGCAGGGGCGAGCCTCGCCGGCCCTTGCCTACAGCGGCCGGCGGCGCGGCGCCGCCGCAGGAAGAAGAAAGTGGAAAAAAAAAGAAAAAAATTAAAAATTTTAAAAATTCGAAAAAATATTAAAAATATTAAAAAATTGTTCGCCGGCCAGTTGTCTCCGGCCGGCGACCACATCAGCTCCGGCCGGCCAAATGGACTGAATTGACACAATTATAAAAGGTTTAGGACTCAATTGACAAAAAAAAAGGTTTAGGATTAAATTGGCAAAAGTGCAATAGGTTTAGGACTTTTTGGACAATTTTCCCCTACCAAATTTGCATATGATAAACTTCACTAGGAAATGAAGAGATCAATGAAAATCGATGCATGGCACGTGCACTGAAACAAACAAGGTTAGTATGGTAGAACCGATAGGAAGTTTTTTCTCTCTATTTTTTTTTTTCCGAAATGCTAGATATTTACCGAACGAATAAAAAAAACCCTTTTCCCACAAATTAAGAAGAGTCGCATTTCGCCGTTAATTAAGTAATTTTCATTTTCTAGTGAACTCACATACACACACAAATATATCTCGGCATCCACCATAAGAACAAATATACATTTAATCGAATGTGTTGTTGACACGTCGCTAGGCGCAAGATTGAGGATATTACAATAATCGCTGTAATCAACGGAAAAATATAGGTATTCCCGACCTACATCAAGGGTGTACCACCTTTCAATAGAAAATTATAATCGTATCTTCCTTCAACATCAAGAAAACATTATGGATTTTGGGGGCCTTCAGGACACCAATTTCAAAAATTGGCTCTATAATAGGGTCGTATAGATAGAAGAAAACTCGCGATACGATTTTTTTTTTTTTCAAAATAAACAAACGAAACCCCTTTGTTTTCAAATCCAAAACCAACCTGCATTAGAAATTGGAGTGCACATCATTCACATAATGTCATATATCGAACAGGTCACCGATGACTTTCTCAATAGACACGGCAATTTTCGATCCGAAATAACCAATCGGACTTAGCTACTCGACGTTGATTTCAAGAGACAACTTGACATACATTTAGGCTAGTCCGTGGTATCAAATGTTAAGAGACGCCACGAAGCATTGCCAATAGGGATGGAGAATTTGAACTCTTGCTCAAAGAATTTGGTAGTGTACTAGGAAAGGAATGCGATATGGATTGAATATTGTCAAGTAGATCTGTAAGGTTGTCGTAGATCGTTAAATCAGTCTGTCTCTAGGAATGATCCTGGAAGTCCATGATGCTCTTGTGATGAAAAGTGAAACGAGTGTTTCTACAATCCGATCCGCTTTCTCTCCGCCGAAATTAGAGAAGGGTCGCGCATCGGAAGAACTAACCGAAGTGGCTTTTAGGAGTCATGTACGGCAAGTCATCCAACACGCCGGGGCTCTGATCCCCTCTGCTGGCCAGTATCTCCCTGGACTGCTCCGGCAAGACCGACCGGATCCTCACCGTTGGCTTCCGAGGCGGCAAGCGCGGCACGGGGTCTTCTCCCTTCAACATCCTGGCGGCCTCCTTCATGGTAGGCCTCTTCTCAGGGTCAGCATGCACGCAGCAGAGTCCCACTCTCAGCATCCTCGCCACCTCGGCCTCGTTGAACCGCCCTCTCAGCCTCCGATCGACGGCTGACATCAATCTCCCCTTCTCCCACAGGCCCCACACCCAGTCGACCAGGATGACCCCGCCTCGATCCACCGGCAGCCGCCCTGTGGCGACCTCCAGCACCACCACCCCGAAGCTGTACACGTCGGTCTTCGTCGTGGGCACGCCGTAGTACACGTACTCGGGCGCCAAGTACCCCATCGTCCCCGCCGGTATGGTCACTGCCCGGGTCCTGCAGCTGTGCTCGTACACCTCCGCCAAGCCGAAATCCCCCAACTTGGCGTTGAACTCTGAATCGAGCATGATGTTGCAGCTCTTCACATCTCTGTGAATGATCTGCCTCTCGCACTCTTCGTGCAGATAGGCAAGGGCCGAGGCGACTCCGAGGACAATCTTCTTCCGCTGTTCCCAGGAAAGGAACTTCACCGAGTTCGAACTCTTGTGAAGGAACGTGTCTAAGCTTCCATTGGGCATGTATTCATATATCAGGAGCAGTTCATTCCCCTCACAGCACCAACCCTGAAGCTGGAGTAGATTCTTGTGCCGCAAGCAGCCGACCATGGTGGCGAACTCAGTTGTGAACGGGCACCGGCAATTTGAGATCCGATTCTCGCGGTCGAACCTCTTGACGGCCACAGTCCCACCGGATGGCAGAGACCCCTGGTAGACGGTGGCCGATGCGCCTTCGCCAATGATCTTGCTCCTGCTGAATCCCATCGTGGCGGCTCTGATTTCTGCAAGCGAGAGTCTGGTTGGGACCTTGTTCAATTGGAAAATTGGGCCTGCCTGGGTTCTCATCTTTCTCTGCCTCGAGTTCTTCATCAGATAAAAACTAGCCACACTCAAAATCAAGATCAAGGAAACTAGAAAAGCTGCTAAACCTCCAAGTCCAAGAGCCATGTCCCTTGTCTTTGTCCCTGCGTCACGGCGACCAGACTCGGAGCCGTCCATATCAATGATTGAATCTTCGGTCGAGCACGTTAAACACTCCCCTTCGTGGACATTGTCATTAGCCGAAGCCGAAGTCGGCAAAAGCCCAAAAGTCCTGAACCTCCAGTGACTAACAATGTGAACTGCGGAACCCTTGCCATTCGATGCGGAGAACCCGACGTGCATATACTCCTTGAAGTACGTGGAGAGATCAATCTGTGCGACCAGTGCAGGACTTATCGGCCGGATATGCGAATAACTGATCCAAACGCGGACCAATTTGACCGCATTCCTGTACTCGATCCAGGTGGTGATCTGCTTCCCGCTTTTCAGATCAACCCCTCTCGCGACCGCATCAACTGAAGCCAGGGAATCCACCGAATTCACATCGATGCCAATGTGGTTCCCGTTGATGTCCCCAAATGAAGGGTCGAAGCTCGTGTCCATCTCAACAGCCACGAAGGACGATTCTTGGGATCCGAATGCCGGCGCAGGGAGGCCCAAGTACCCGTCCTGAGGGCTGAAAGAATCGGGGTCGGACGTGATCAAGAACGCCAGGCCGTCGCCGAAAGGGCACGAGGGGTTGCGGAGAATGGCGAATGAGAAGCGGCAGAAGAAAGACGCGGAAGAGTTCGACGAAGGATCAAGAAAGCGAACCGGGTGCGCATAGAACGCCCTGCTGATGCCGCTGGAAGCAGAAGAGTAGGAGTAGGAGGAAAAAGGAACGCAGCGACTGAGGTTTCGCGTGAGGTTGATGGAATGGTCGCCGAAGGAAGCTTCGCCGTAGAGGGTGACGTTGCGGGCGTGCAGGGAAATGTCCGACGCCGAGGGCGGCGCGAAGAGGAGGAAGAAGGAGAGATAGAAAGAGATGAGTTGGGCAAAACGAGAAGGCATCGCTTGAACAACGAACAGGGGAATATGCAGAAGCGGAACAGTGAATAAAGATTTCGATCTATGATGGGATTTAGCGAAGGAAAAGCAGAGAGAGAGAGAGAGAGAGAGAGAGAATCCGAACGAGAATCGAGCGGGAAATTGAAACAGAATAACGAGAAAAACGGTCGTCGAGATTGATCCAACGGTCTCGATTCCGTTTCCTTTCCCTCGCTAATTCCAGAGAGCACAGGGAGATGTGACTTTTCTTCTTCAGGAAATCTTACAGTCCGTGAAAGATTTGAATGAATTCTCATGAAAGATTGTGATCTCATTGTCAATAAGACATCGCATTTAATCTAATCTTCATCTTATTGGACTAAAATAGTTCCGACGCCTACATGCTATATAAGTACGTATCTAATATATATCCGCTCGTCATGCCACGTGATCGATCGTAGCAAGGGAGCCTCACATCAAGTCCCTGTTTTATAACCATGGTTGGTGATTGACTAATTGGTTGCTTTTCTTTATGTCATGGGTTCCGAATTGGCTTATGTATAGATAATTACTCTGAGCTGCCTTGACAGTTGCTGATTACGGCGGCTTACAATTTATGTATTTCATCGGATGGTCAAAATTGTACTAGTACAGAATTTCCCAATTTTCATCTTTCAAAATTAAATTATGAAACCTGAAGTTGAATGCTTTCCAATGCAACAAGATAGGGAAGAAAGAGGTTAGTGAAGGCTTCCACAACCGTAGGGCATTGCACAAAAAGTTTGGGACCTCTTAGTTTGAGAACCGGCGAGGTAGGGAAGGCTAAGCAAGAGCTCCGCATGCCTTTGATGACATTATATCTTCGTTTAGGTTGTTAGAATAGGATAGGGTGCAAGTGTGGATGAACTGTTTTTTACTAGCTTAGATCGGACAATAGGCTGTAACACCAGATATTTTCGACCAAGGAATAGCGGGAAAGAACCGTGTGCCAGCCCTTAGGCATCCCACTCTTTTAGCTCTTTCCTTTTAAGGACCGAGAGAACGAAAGGTGAACCCTTCCCTTTAAACATAGGAGAAAAGCCTCAGCAAACAAGATTACTATTCCTTGCCACAATTAGCTCCTGATTTTGTGCCCTCTTTTCTTTTTCTGCTCCTGGGAGAGACAGCAGAGTAGTATAGGGGTTGGGTTGGGTATGCATGCGGGGGAAATCTACCAGTTTTGCATCCGACTTGGCAATACTCCACTACCCCTTTAGCAGCATCTTCGTGCATGTTCAGATTGTAGGCAGTGCTCCGTTCCCTTGCACTTTGTTCAGATCATTGCTAAGCATACCAGTCAGAAGAAAGAGCAAGTTCAACAAAATGGTGGGGAGAAATTCTGCAAATGTGGGCCATGGGTGGCTTCAGAACAGCAAAAAATGGCAGGTTTTATGGTTTCACTCCAACGAATTATTCAGTTAATCGTCCACAACAAAGATGACAGCTAGAAAGAAGTTGGAAAAAACCAGCTAGAAATGAATGCACTAACTTACAGGAAGAAGAAAGGAAGACAATACAGCTCCAGAACCTGTATACTAATTTTCGACAATGGCCTAAAAATGAAAACTTTCATTGTACTTATAACGCCAGGGGAAAAATTTTGCAGACCACTTGCGAAGAACAAGCAATCTACGAGGGAGCCGCGGCTTCCAACTCCAGGGCCCCTTTGCGCTTGAGGTACTGATGCAAAACCGCGAGCCGCGCCGTCTCGAACGCAAAGTACCCGATCGCGGAGAAGCAGGCGCTGTGGACGACCCGCGGCCCCATCCCTCGCGTGAACCCGACCATCCCTTCCTCCTTCAGGATCTGCTTCACCGTGGCGGCGACCCCGCCGTACATCACCGCCGCGGCCTTACTAGTAGCCTCGGCATGGACCTGGGTCATCAACCTCGTCTTCACCACGTCCAGGGGCGTGGTCAGCGACGCGGATATGGCGCCGGCGAGCGCCCCGCAGCAGACGCTCTGCAGGGGCTCCAGATTGGCCAGCTTGGTCCTGCTCAAGACCGCAGCTTTCAGGTACTCGAACGAGGAGTAGCTCAGGACGCCGGCGGGCAAGTTCCTCAGCAGCGTAGCGGAGTATCCCGCGTAGAGCCCCAGCACGCCGTCCTTCTCCAGAATCCGCAGCAGCACGTCCCACGACCGCCCCTTCGCGCCCGCCTGCATCCGCTGCGTGATCAGCTCCTTCGGCACCATGATGGCAGACGACACGACGTTCCCCATCGCGCCGGCCGTCGGCGGGATGAGCACGGGCGGGAAATCCTCAACCCTCGACAGGACCGACTTCCCGAACTCGCAGGTCCCGAAATAGACGGCGGAGGAGGCGGTGGACCCGACGACGACGGCCGAGATCCCGCTGTAGAACCCCAGGATGCCCCTCGACTGGAACGTCTTGACCACCGCGTCGAGCGTGTTGCGGTACATCTCCGAGGCGCCCTTCGTCTGGAGCTTGGTCTTGATGGTGTCGAGCGGGTGGAGGCACACGTAGGTGAAGGCGCCGGCGATCCCGCCCCCGGCGGCGCCGATCAGGGCCCGCTCGAGGACGGAGAGGCTCTTCAGGAGGGACCGCGCCCCCCCGGGGCCGCTCACGGCGGCGGAGGCGGCGGGGGGCTTGGGCCATTTGGGGAAGTTGGGGGGCGGATTAGGGTTTTCGAGGGAGAGGGATGTGGAGGAGAAATTGAGGGGGCGGCGGCGGGACGGGCGGCGGGCTTAGGGCGGCCGGGGGAGGGCGGCGGAGGAGGGGAGACGAGGGAGGTGAAGTGGGTGAAGAGGCTCGTGAATTCCGGCGGAACCGGGTGGCGGGTCGGGTCCGGACATGGGAGGCCCAGCGATGCAGAGAGCCTTCCCTCCATTTTCGGCTCTGGTTTGGTGGGGAAGAAGCGAGGGGACGGGAGTCATCTCGGGGAGGTACCGCGCGAAACGCTGCGTTTTATGTGGGTATGCAACGCCAGGTCGTTTTTGCTTTGTGAAAAGTGTGGAGTCGTTTTTATGGGTTTTGATTTTCCAGGCTCTTTCCATCTCGAAAAAAAATGGAGCGTTTGAAATGTACTTCTTTCTTAACTATCGCTTACGGTAAAAAATGAATGATTTTTCTTTTTATCGCCAGTGTCCATGTTAGATATAATGTGTTATGGCTAATTATTTCAAATGATACAAGAGAAAGTTTTCTAAATTGTTCATTTTTTTGATAAACGAACGAAGTCGTGTAAAGTTCTCGATTTTAAAAAAATATCTCGAAATGGTTTTAATAATTAAATTCCAACTAGTTTAATTGGAAAATGGTGAAGTGTTTTTAGAGTATGATGGATCCATGAATGAATCGGCAAAGATTGTGAATGGGTCATTGTTGACAAAAAAGAAAAATGACAAGAAATGGGAAAGTACAACCCCAGGAACAATAGTTGTTGTCAATGATATAAAATACAAGAAAGTAAACATAAAAGATAAATTTACTAGCATGTTGAGTTTTTTTGATTGATTGAGGATATTTTATAAACAGTACAACATAGGAATTTATAGTATTTATTGTACACCATCATGGTTACAAGCAACGATTTTGAATTCAAATAAATAGATTACTTCATAATCTTATTTGCAGTTACAAGAAGTTACTCCACGCAAGACCAACGTATAAAGTTATTCAACGACACTTGTCCACAAGAAATTACAAGAATCCTAAAATAGCGATAATAAACCTAATTAGTTAACAGTGACATTTTTGTGTCGATTGTCCATTTTTGATAACTTTGTTGATCGGCTTCTCCTGATGAAGGTTTTCATTGATAATTTTCAGGATGTTGTCACTGACTTCCTTGATGAGTTATGATTCTTTTCAAGTTATTGATTGTTTGGTTTATTATTGATCAAGCTCTACTCTCATTGATTAAGTCTGATACCTATTATTAATAGTCAAAAAGTCTATCTTTCTAGGTGTGAACACAACCAATGATGATCGGTTAACAATTAAAGTATATAATTTGACAAAAAAAGAAGATTATAATATGCCTTGAAGTCTTAACAACTTTGCGAAACTCAAATTATCAAATGACATGCAGAAGCATGATTGAAAATAGTGAGGAAATTGCGTGAAAACTATATTAAATTGGATCGGATGACTTAATTTATTAGAGGTCAAGTTTTGTAACTGCCTTGGTGAAACTAAATTTTTAGCTTATGTGCATGTTTCTAGCTACATATCATGTAGTTCACTTAAATTCTACCTATTAGAAACTTAGACCGATCAGCTCACTAGGCATGCCATTGATGATGGGCATTTATGTGTCAATTGCATTGCTATGGAATTCACGATTGATGAGCTTGTCAAATATGTCATTAATTATGTCCTGTGGTTCAAGTTTATTGTCGTGACTTGATTTTCGCAATTAACTTTTTCATGTTCGATCCGCATTCCAACTTTCTCCCTTGTTAAAGTATTCTACGTCTTTTGTTTACATGATTCATATGTTCTTTACATACATGTAGTTACACTTTATATATAAATTTAGGCTTTTGCCTCTTAACTTGTTATTTTAGTGCTCTTATTCATCAAATTTCTCATATCATCCTCAATCCGGCTTGCCCGTATGGGGCGTTAAAATGTCTCATTCTTCTTTTGCAAGGTTAATATGTTCAGTATATACATGCAGTTTGCTTCCATCTACAAATTTAAGTTTTTAAATGGACATGCACTGACAAAGAAAGAAAGAAAGAAAAAAAATGGATATGCTAACATCCACCACGGGGTCAAATAGTGGCAACCCAGTTGGCCCTTACCACCCCAACCGCCAACCGCCAACCGCCAAAGGTCACTACCACGCACCGAATTCCGTGGTGCCCCGAATTAGAGATGCACGCTTTCGCATCGAAGGTTGCGCACTTCGATTAGGAGGTGGCTTGCCTGAGCCGAGGTCGCGCCGCCAGTCCGACGCCTCGGGTCATAGATTGAAGCGGCAGGCCCCCCAAAAAATCGGCAGATCGTCAGTCGAAGTTCATAGAGGTAAAAAGCGATCAATTAATGTTTCTAAGGTTCATAGCCGTCGCTGTTCAAGTTATACAATGGCAACCAAATGAAAACGATGAACCTTAATAACTACAGGAGTTGATGTACTATAATCGAACCCTCAAAACTCACAAATGACTTAATAGTCCACACTTGATCCAAGCGCATGAACTACAACCCTTCTAATGCTAACTCCTACATCTGTTATTTGCTTCTTCTTGGGTATGCATTGTTCATATCCGAAGAGAGCTTTCCAACTCTTTTGGATACATTACCTTAAAGGTTCGTTAATTCTTTTCTATACATTTAGAAGAGGATACATTTTAAAAGAAAACGAGACAAAGTTAGACAGTACAATTTATCAACTTGAAAATAAGACCGACATGCTTTGCTGAGTATTACAATAATCAAACAAGATGAATTCATAAGTTGAATTGTTGCTGCATTTTCAACACTGAAATACCGAAACCCTTTACCGGTCGATGTTAGCATTTCAAAATTTTCCAATGACTTCTTTATGAATGACACCGTCGGCCGGGTTCTTCCCTTCACTCACCAATGGCTTCATCTAAAAAATTTTCTCAGTCGTTCTTTGGAGGCACCTAGGACGTGATAGAGAGCAATTTATGAGCAGTTAGCTGAGTCATCTTTACCAGTGCTGTCATCCCGGGTTAGCATCTCTCTGTATGCCGCAGTTTGAATGAGCCATAGAGTAATGACTGCCTCACTGCCAAACACCTAAAAGATGCATCATTACCATGACAATAACTTCGTGAAACTACCACCAGTACTGAAATTACATGTCATCTGATTTCGTCAAAAATATATTGTACTGCATGATCATCCATTCAAGAACTTGTTCCTTCACCCACTTTTGATGAATTGAAAAAAGAAAAAGCTTCAAGGATGAGGAATCATCTCTACTCCAACAACATTAGGTTGTAGGGTTTCTCAATCCATCCAAGAAACCATAATCAAGTGAGAAAACCACCATAAGTTTAACTTAAAACCCTACACCACAGTCATAGTACTATATTAGATCTTGCTGATACTTGCTGGTGTACATTTTTTTACTTGTCGATAATATAAGAACTTACTAACTAGAGAGATTGACAGAGCAATGTACATCCCATGAACAAAAGTTTATTTTCAGTTTATCCTCAAAGGGAATAAGATTCTGAGTAGCCATTCTTGATTATGTCTAATAAGATTCTGGGTACACAAAGATACCTGAAATTCCAATCCGTGCTCATCTTTTGCGGCAAATTAAAATGCCATCACCAATCGGCACCTAAAATGCCAACAATGAGGACATTTATTCAAAGCTGCAGACAAGAGTAGTAAGCGTGCCTCATGAAAATGACAGGTGAACATACCATGCTGGTGCTAATTCGGTCATCCTCCATTAATCTCCTATTAAAATTCCTTATGCTGATAGTCTTCTTGTCATTGATCTGCGAAATGAAAATGTTAAAAATAATTCTTCTCTAAGAAAAAGAACAAAGGTACTATACCAGTTCACCACTGGATTCTACTGAGAGAGAGGAGAGAAGGTTCACCATAGGGTCAACTACTTTTCCATGCCAAAGGACATTATCTATCACAATCACGCCACCAACCCTCACCTATGACAATAATTAACAACTCATCAATTAAACAGACATTGCAAAGTTCCAGAGTTGGGCAGAAGACATCTCAAAGCAGTGGGTGTTGTGTTTTAATAAGATCCATCCAAGTGCCAATGATTTCAGTTAGACTAATGATTGAAGATTTCAAGCAGTTTGGGATTTGACCTTGCAATTATTACGGTAAAGTACATGTAAATTAGACGAAGCTGTAAGAAGCAGAAGAAAGTTGCAAGCACCAATTTGTTTAAAAGAAGCTGTCAAATGGTAATTCTCTCACTTACAAGCTGCATCAGCAATTCGAAATATTCCTCATTCATTCTCTTCTCTGCATCAACAAATGCAAAATCATAGCTGCAAAAAGGAATACAGATAAGTCATCCTTTCTAACCCCTTCAATAAACAAGTATTGTCAACAAATGTGCAACACAACACAACCTAGGTTAGGATCAATAAATAAGTTTTACAGAAAAATTAGAATGCGCAGCATTACTTCCTCGGGATGGGATTGACAAACTGCATAAAATTGGAAGAGCTTGGAGTTTGGAATTGTTTTGAATTAGCAAAGTTCATTTGGAGAGAAGTGTGTGACTTAAAAAGCCATCATTGAAGCAGATGAATGTTTGGTAAACAAAATACCCGAAACATCCAGTGTAAAGTAACTTTCACATCCAATGTTCAACAAAACTATCGTTCGGTAAAATTGTATAAGCAGACGAGTATTGGTACATAGTACACCTGAAACATCTACTCTAAAAAAACTTTCACATAAATACTTTTTGGCAAAATTGTATCTAGAAAGTGCTTTAATTTTTGTCAATATCAAACTGGACATTATTCTTTAAACTACCTGAAAGGGATAACTTAACAATCACCACTAGATAAATTTGCTTTTATATTCAAACATATGACATAAAAAGACTGATATTGTTTGGTAACCTTATTAGGAATCAGAAAGATGGAACCGCTAGTTTAACAGAAACACTAAAGCATTTCTGCACCGCTTGGCAACCAGCTGTGAACATTCACTGCTGGTCAACACTGAGAAATCCCTGAGAAAAAAAAATAGTGTGCTTGCACGAGAGAGAGAGTGAGAGAGAGAGAGCAATTATCAAATAGTCAGCACTGGATCTCAAGATGGCCAGACATCCAAGAGTGGACATGGAAAAGCAGAAAGAGGATAGAGAGACAGATAAGCTAGAGAGAGTACAGAGAGCCATGAAAGATAGAGCAAGTCCTCTGCTGCGTTCTAAGTCCATTTGCAAGGCCATTCTTTTGACAAAAAATTGCCTTTTTGTGCAACAAGGGCCAATTGCAAGGCCATAGGAACCTCACCACTGAGAAAGCCTTTTGAGGGTGTTCACAAGTGCACCCAGTCCACTCAAAGGTTACATAGAGAACCAAATGAGAAGAAGAGGAGAAGAAGACACAGGACAACCATCACTCAATAAGGCAAGGAGTAATACTGGTTAAATTAGGTACCTGCAAGTTTCACCATTCAAAATAAGAGAGTGCAGTGTGTCCAATGCTAGTCCATGTCTCACACTCACCTAAACACGAAATATGAGTCTTGAACCACGTATAGTATGAAATAAAAAGTAGGCAGATCCTCAAAATGCAGATCTTTAGTTCTAGGGACGCACATTTGATAGAACTCACGTCCATTATCATTATGCTTGCTGGAAACTCAACATGCTAAGCTACTGTCATAAAAGAATATTCTTTTTTCCATCGAGAAGGAAAATAAAAGTACAGATCTTTGAACAGTTGCTACACAAATTAACTCACAATGCACTTCACAACCACAAGGAGTTCATGGACTGACACTAGCTAAAAGAAAGGTTAAGGATATAAATTACCTTGCGTGAAACCCCAGCTAACTCATAATACTTTTTAGCAACCTCAAGAGACTCAGCATCCCTTTCACAAGCCACTAAACAACCGGACTCTGGCAGGGCAAGTGCAATAGCCAAGGAAGAGTATCCCTTGAGTGACAAAAAAGTAAAATGTAATTAATCACTATGGATCAGAATATTCCAACTGAGACACATATCCTGAGTCAAAATCTTAAATCTATGAAACAAAAGATTCAGTGAATTACCTAGCATTAGATATTGAATGGCATTGATACATAGAACTTATGAAATCTTGTAAAAAAAATAATGTAAGTATTCTTAAGTAGTTTAAAGGTAATGCCAAAAATTTCTGAAATATCACTAAATATTATCATTTCCACATGTAGGGTATAGAGATTTAGCTACACACTGTTTTTTTCCCTCAAAAACAAATATATAGATGTATCTCATTTGAACCCAATTCTTAGTAACATCTTGGTAGAATGGACTGATTTATATCCAATCAGTAGACTCAGAGTCCTTGTATTAAATCAACTTTAAAAAAAGTAATCAAGAATCAAAAGATTCTAATAACTGTGCCCTGAATGGTTATGAGCTAAGAGAAAAACAGCTGTGAGGGCTTATCTACTTCCCACTTACCCTTCTTCCTCCCCACCCCCAACCAAAATTAAAAATCAGCGATGATTAAAGATAGATTGATTTTGTCCTGTTTTCCAATTAATTTGAAGGGATGTCTGAAAGAGATTAAATTAACTGAAGTGTAAGAAGATCATTTAAAGACTAGCAGAGTCTATAACTCTTCCTCCTCAAACAGGAATTTTTGTTGCGTATCATATAACTAGTCATCTTATAAAAACATTTTTTCAGAAGGAGAATGCATACAGTATAAACTCCAACTTCGATACATCGTTCTGCCCCGAGAATCTGCACAAGCATTGCAAGTAGTTGTGCCTGATCTGGTGAAACCTAATGAAAGAAGACAAGTCATCAGCTTAGAATTGGTAATAATGAAATATGGATAAGACCAGTTTCTTCAGTGTAGAAGGTGAATTATTCTGCTAGGGCATTGTTATATGCTTTTTGATGAATGAACTTCGCATCTTAACATCCTCAACAAACAGGAGGTGATGGGATAAGAAAAGTAAAGGGCTAATAGATTCACATTTTCCAAGGGATGACTGGATCTAAATGGAGACAATTGCCTTTACTCTTGAGGATTTATATTTACCAGGACTCTACCATGTGTAGTGATAGCATCTTTGTGGTGCAAAACCTGGAGCTTTATAAGGGTGTGAGTTGGATTATAGCTTTGGCAAAGGAAGAGGTAAATTGGAATGGCAAATTTTAGGAGGTAAATGTTTTTCAATCTGGTCAGAAGGGAACATTCAAGAAAGGTACTGCAACCATCACAAATCAAAGCAGCTATGTAACGGGTAGTGCAATCCAAACCATAGGTTGCCAACAGTTTAGCATTTTGAAATAAGTATGACAAACAAAACAAGATGAGAAATCTTCATGAAGGATATCCAAAAAAGATTACTACATGGTGACTCAGTTGTCAACTGTTGAGAATAAAACTGGAGAACTATGCGAGGATATTGCAACAATTGATACTTAATTAATCCACATCTAGTAACAAGAGTTCTTTTAATTCTTATCTAGAACAGCAAGCAGCACACGGCGCAATATCAAATTCTGGCAATTAAAAATGTTTGGCCAATTCTTTATTCTTTATCTTCTTTTAATAGAGGAAAGCAAAGGCATCAGAAAATGTAAGAGAGCCATGAGAAACCTGCATCTGACTACCACGCATTGAGGCTGTCTCCTCGCGAAGTTGCCGTAAAATCTGCAATGAGGAAAAATTCATAAATCACTAAAAGATCAATTGAGTATATGCATTGCATGACACAAGCAAGAGATACGAAAGTAAGAAAAGCACGCAAAGCTTCACCTCTGGTTCTCTAACGTTGGAGAGAATGTAGTCGTAAAGTTGGGGAGTGATGCTGATAACCTGCTTGTTCCCATAACTCCTGTCCTCCAGAACCACACATGGACTGGAAGACCGGAAGCAACAGCATCTTCCCTGACCCGGTACCGATCCATTCACAGCTACCGACTTTGAAAAGGGCAGGAATTTCCCTACCGCCCCAATTGGAGGCAGAGCACTATGGGAAGCCACGCCATAAGCGGAACGAAACATTGACGTGGCGATCTTCATTCTAATTCCCAGCATCAAAATCCTAAGTGAGCTTCAGCCTCCAAACGCCTTCAACTCGCATCGACTCATCATGGACCCAAAAAAAAATCTTCAAAGTCCCAAGCTTTGCTACATTCACAAAGAAAAAAACAAGAACCCAAAAGGGCAGGGGGGGAAAAAAAAACACAGGAGACGAAACTGTCAACACGTGCGTTCAATCATGCAACTATAAACGGAACTCGTCCTGCTCATTCCCCAAGTAACTTCCACAAGAACACTCAAGGCACAAATCCAACACATTCCACCGAACAAATTATACAACTTTATCATTCATAGAATCGCCAAGTTTGCTTCGGACCGGAAGTTACCTGATTACAACCCGCTTCATCCGGTTGAAGAACAGTTTACCCTCAACTCAGCCATCCTTGTCTGCAAACAAAAACGGTGGAGAAGAACAAAGGAGCTGAGAAAAGGCGAAGCATTATCTCCACCACCCCCCTCCCCCCCAAAAAAAAAAGCCCATCACCATAGCGAAGGCCCGGTTTAGGGTCTGAGCCATTCCTCGCGTGATGATCCATGGGCTGTCGGATCCGACCCGTGATATTCGGGTCGGATCTCCAGCTCTCTGAAGGAACGATCTTGTCCCACCGCGATTTCCAAGATTCCAGCTCCAACGCGAGCGAGTCGACTTGAAGAAATTGCACTCCGCTTTTTGACTTCTTCGAGCTCTGCGGAATGCGGGATCTTCTCTTCTGACATTTCTGAAGAAGAAGATCCGTTGCGTTCGTCTGAGCCGTGGACATCCGGTGAGGCCTCCCCTTGCTTCCGGGCTTGATCCCTCCTCGTTCCGACGTCATGCTCGTGCGCCCTCTTCGACCTCACCTCTGAATTTCGTCGTGGGTGTCCGATTTCTTGGTTTCCCATCTTGCAAAATCGTTGCTTTCGGTCATTCGTTTCTCCATCTGACGACGAAGATCGTGTGATTCGTCGCGATTGCTTGCTAAGTTCGCGATCTCTCATCATCATCACCATCACCATCTAAATTCATCAGCGATTCCCGGGTAGTTCGTGTTTCGTATGATGCGCCATCTGGGTTGCTTTGACCGATCCTCGAGCTTGAACTCTGCACTATCATGAGTATTCCTCCATACGCTTCGAGTGTTCCCAAGTCGTTTATTGCGTATCCAGGTAGCGATTTCGACTTAGAATCGGGAACCATCAGGAGAATTCGAAAACCCAAAAGCTCTCGGCTTCACCCGGTCAAAATGCTCAAATCCTTTGGTAACCGTGTTCGCTATTTCTACAAGTTGCATCCTTTTTAGCTTTCTTGATTTCATTGTCATTTGGGATCACAATTTTGGTAATTATATCTATCTATCAATCGCGGTATAGTGCCGTTGGTAGTTATCGAGAATTCGATGTGTCTTTGGAAAACTATCCTTTCGCCTATCTCAAGAACCTTGTGATGGTTGCTGGACATTCTATATATACCAGTAAGAGTTGCGAGAAGGTTGATAAGGAGGATTCTTGGTTTTTGGAGCCTTATCAAAAGAATCCCGGTCAAGCCGCTACATTTTTAGCTCATATTGAACAAGGAATTGAAATAGCCGCGAAAGATGAAATGGCTTTGCTATTATTCAGTGGTGGAGAGACACGGAAAGACGCTGGTCCTCGAAGTGAGGCACAGAGTTACTGGGCTGTTGCTGAATCTAGAGGATGGTTTGGTGAGTGCTCATTGCTGGTCTGTCTGCCTTTGGCTGTCTTGAATTAGAGTTGTACCATTTTAATCTACTTCAACCGCACTTTTGTAGTGGATTATGAGAAGTTTTATGTATGGGCTGTGGTTTATTCACTAGTAATTCCTAATATATCATGGAAATGCGGTGATGATGCCAGACAACAGATCTGATTGTAGTTTAAATGTGCTAGTTGAAGCTGTTGGTTAGTTTTTCAGTGCTTTTGAAAGTAGCCAAGCCAGTGCTGTTAAGTATTGCTTCACTTTTAAAGCTTTTTCTAGTTCTTCAGTCTTCTTAATGTGAAAAATCATCTCTTGCTGTCTTATTATCACTACAAGCATCATCGCACGTTGTAATATGAATGAAAGAGATGATAGTGCCGAACTTTGAGTTCAGTGCTTGATGCATCTACCATTACCATTTGAGACTCGGTTAGTTTCATGTGTTTTGTAAAGTAGCACAGCTAAAAGCTATAAGAATCACTTACTTGGAAAACTTTGCTTGAATTGCTTCAACTTTTTATACTTTGAAGTTCATCTCTTTCCATCTAATTGTCACTATAAGTATCGTTCTATTGTCCCATCCAGAACCTCTGGTCTTTTCATTGCAAGCCTGCCAATTTCAACGAACTAGCTATAATAATTTCCATGTCCTCTATATCCTGTCATCCAAATGCAGAATGTTCTGGCTGCTACATTTTTCAATGACATTCTTGTGTCGCTTTTCATATTCTTGTTGAATATATCCAATCATCCTTTCATTTTCACCTCCTTCGACATATCATGGCTTTCAACAACCTTCCAGTTCTTGCTGCTGCTAGGTTATGTGATTGGCTTCTCTTTCTTGACCTCTTCAGTTGCCTCCTATTGGCGGGCACTGGAAATCACCCTCTTGGTAACACTATTCTTGGATTCCCTGCCACAATGTCATCTTGTTGTTCCTCTCGATTGGAAGGATAAACCGGAAAACTCTTCTGTTTCTAGAGGAAAAAATCGGGGGAAAAATGCTATCAATTAAGCTAAAAGGGCAGGAACTGGTTATCATTTTTATTTGCAAAAGGGTTTCCTGGTTCTGCATTTGCCTTTTGTCTGTGTATCTGGTACCTCGTCAGTAATGCCTCAAGCATTGTTCATTACTTGTTTCGTGTTTCTCCATTGCATACATCATTTTGTCTTATCATCTTTCCCTACTATGGCATGCTGATTTAATCAAGTACGCAAAATTGTCATGCATATGGTTAAAAATTGTTAATTCTTATCTTTTGATTATTATGGTTGAAGGGAAGGAAGAAAATGTGAGAACGAGGGCCCTTACTGAGGAACATGCAAGGGACAGCTTTGAGAATCTTCTGTTTAGTGTATGTAGGTTCAGAGAGCTCACTGGAAGGTATCCTTCCAATATAACTGTAAGTTCTTTGTTCCACAAAAGCTTCTTATTTTGGTTGGGAGAATCGTGCTCTGTCAAGGGCGAAAAAAGGGTATCGGAGGCCTTTTACTTCTTCTTGAAGTTAAGAGCAGTTCATATTTTTGACAAGGAACCCTTGGGGAAAGTCATAATTACCAATGGATGTCTTCTATCCACTTGGTCAGTATTGTCGAGACAATACAACCCATATCTGAAATTTTCTTACTTCCACTGTTAGTCAGAGCATCTAACCAGCGTATTCTATAATAGTTTCAATTTTGGTTGTAGAGTAATTTTTGATTACTTTCTGGTATCTAGGTCGTGAGTTATGATTTCAAGGAAGAAAGATTCGCCCATCTGCATCGTGCTGCTGTCAGGTTCCCCGAGTCGAGATTCTTTTATGTAGGAACCCCAGCTTCATCAACTGCAAGAGAGAAAGCCCGGAAGGGCGAGGCACTGGTGAGGCAGCAATTTCGGGAAGATCCTTATGGGTGCCAAGGTTCATTACATCGTAAGAAGCTGGGCCGTGATCCTTTCCACCGAACAATTCCTTATCCTAAAGGTTGCCCTGAGATGCAAGATCTGTTCAGATATTGCGGAGCGGCACCCTATCCAGGTTGGCTTCCCTGGACGTCGTAGTGCTAATTGTTTCTTTCATGTAAGCAGGAAACGATGCTGATATAGCCAAGCCCGCAAATTTTTTACCTTTCCTTATTCTTAATAAGGTCTGCATGTCTATAGAATAGAGAGATGACAAAGGAGTTAATGATAGCATGAGTTTCTTTGATGTTGTAAGCTTCGTGAATCAAAAAGTTATCTATTAGTTTATACGTAATGAAATTTGATGTACTTGGACAATTATATTAAGCAAATTCAGTCCAATCATCTTTAGTTTTCCAACCATAGGTCGGAAGTCAATTGATGCTTGTTGATGTCTCATCAAGAGACTCTTGTTGTTTCATCTTCAAAGTCCTCACGAAAAGTGTAGGTCTCTTCATTAAGATTTAAGGCATAACACAGCCGCTCTTCCAATCCACCTCCTACCACATTATTCACAGGTCTGACATCATGGAAGGGATTGTCATAATCCATCATCACTATCATCTCAGCATGTCCAAGGGATCGCAGTCGCCTTCCTGATTCTTCATGTGGGCAAAGCTCGAACAGCCCAGAACAAGTCCTCAATCATATGTCATCTCAGCCATCTCTTTTGTTGAGCTTGTGTGCCTATTCCATGACATCTTCCATGTCTAACCACCGTGTCAAAATGAAAACTTAACTAAAGGTCAAGTCCTTTTTTGCTTCCATGCCTAATTGATGTAGGGAAGAGCCCTATCAAGGGGCTTTGACATCAAATACCTATTTGACTTGGGTGGAGAAGTAAAGGATGGCAAAAAGATCACAAGGAATGCTAGCATCGAGTTGAACTGAAGTCGGGACAGAGAAAAGATTTACCCAGAAAGCTGATGGCAGAGAGACATGAAGAGCTACTTATACTTAGGTTACGGACAAAAGATGATCTCCACCCTTAATCTAAAATAACTTGTAATTTGTGGGAGTTCATTAAAAGCCACACGACTTGCACATTGCCATTTATTAACCTAAAACATGATGAAACACTTAAAATACTAAAACTGAATAATGCTTATGCATCAGAATGGAGCAATGTCTCTGAATCTTTTGCACATGGTTCGTTCAAACTAGTTATCTATGAGGGAAGCTTTTGTTCCTCTCATTAGACATGCTGCTGCTGCTGATGTTATCCAAAGCCATGCTGTTTTAACGGCAGCTAATTTGATCTTTCCTGAGTCCTGTTTTTTCCAGTGCACCCAGCTATTCTTACAGTCAAATAATTACCGTCCTCAGAGAGTTCCTCTCTCACCCTGGTGAGCTCCCCCCTCCTTGTGTGGAGAGACCCCAGAAATTGCATTTCAGAAATCTTCAAACACCCTCTCCTCTCCCCTCTTCAACAGCCACATCTCAGACATTTTGACTTTGTTGGAGATTATGAATGAGGCGTGGCCATAAGGCCCAGGTTCAATAATGAGCTTGAATTACACGATGACACCAGAAGAAAACTAAAGTGTTAGGATCACATTGAATGTCGAGCAAAAATTCAAGGACCAATGATGCCATTTTACCCCATTATGGACAGCACAAGACACGCCGGCAAAAATTATCCACGCTTACACATGTTAGACAGTAGTCTATGTTGTCCAGTTTTCTTCGTAGCACTTCAAACCTTCAATGATTCATGATCGATCACTCAGGTTTTCAATTGTTACAGTGCTATCTACGAATTCAAGACAACTAAAAATTCCAAGACAGTTTGCTTCCGGATTTTAGCACGGTCATCCCGAATATAAAAACGCTTTGAGAAGAGTGAAAGCAAACCATCTTTGGAAGAGTGTAGTGTGCCATCGAAGCATTGTTCTTCACTCGCATTCGAATCTTCATTTACTCGAAGATAGTGACTTTATCTAAGCCGAAAATGCTAAAATAGAAAGCAAGAAAGAAAAGAGGAGCCTCCAATGGGATATCATTAGTAGCTTAGGCCGTAATCAAAGGACCTTTCTAAATGAGTAAACGCAAACATTTTGAAGGGCCCTTTTCACCAACCACTCGGCACTCGCCAGCCGAATATTTTTTTCCCCTTTGAAATCTAACTATCCAAATAATACACTGCACTCAACGTGCGCACGCATGCGCGTGTATATATATATATATATATATAGGATGCAGACACAACACTTCATGCCTAGCGATTAGAGAAACCAAAAATCTCTTTTTATTCATCAAGGTTTTTCTCATATAAATGAAGGGTGTGTTCGTACTCATTGGAGAAAGAATTCTTTTTCTTAAAGAAATAACTTATTCAAATTTATGAAGATTGAATGAATTCTCGTGAACCAACCCTGTTAGCTCAAAATTTCTCATAAACTTCAAATATGAATCGGATCTTTCCTATCATATAATAATTAATTTATTTTTTGGTCCTAGAATAATCCAAATAATACCCTCCTCCTCATCCTCATGTGGGTCAATAAGGCGCCACATCAACATCACATATTATATAGATAGTCATGTCAACGACGTTGTCTTAGCAAGTTCACATGGTTGGTAGAAGCAATTTAAGGAAGAATTAGAAACAAAAAAAAAGGAGTTTGATCAATCGAGTCAAATTGTCCATACAATACGTGTTGAAGGGTGAAATCTTGAATTATTTTTAGCTATTTGGAATTCCTAATGAGATTCGGAAAGTGGATTTAAGCACCAAATTTGCAACAAACCACTATAAAATCCACCAATCATATATTTATTCTTTATTATTGCATTTTTGCGCTTTGGTTTTTCACTCTTAAAAAATAGCAAAAATATATACATTTATTTGCTTTTTCTCGTCAAATTCTATGACATCATTCAAATTTTTTAAAAAACTATAAATTAATCACATAAAAATTTATGTGTCAACATCTATATGTTTGTAAAGATGTTCATGCTATAAGATTAAAATATAGAGCTAAAATGTAAAAAATCATTTGTTCACATATATCTCGACTCTTATTTTCATTCAATTTAACATATATCTCGACTGTTTCCTTTCTCTAATATATAATGTCACTGCCTTGGGATTGAAATGGTGATATTAATTTGTTCACATTGAATGCACTAATTCTTGACTGACTATGCATTAGAATGTGATAGGCTATCTATTAGTTACATCAGTAGTTCCCATTTTTCTTGAAATAATCATTCATTATTTCTTCCACCTAAATAAATCCCATGAGATCATATGTCACAATAAGGGAAAAAGTCACCAAAAACTCTAAATTTTACCTAGTGTGACGAATTTATCCCAAATTCTTTTTGTAATTTAAATATTCCAAACTTTTTTAACTATGACATATTTACCTTTTTTTTTTTTTGTGACATAAAAAATCTTAAACTTATACCGCATGACATATTTATTCCAAACTACAAGGCATTTTTGTCATTTACTTTTCTTTTGCTTTTATTTTTCTTTTTTCTTCTCCTCTCTTCCCTCCGCCAACATGGTGAAAGAAAGTGGGATGTGGCAAGGGCCACCCTCTCTTGGGTGGCCCTCCCCTAGGTCGAGTGAGGACGGTCCTTGCCAGATCCGGCGAGGGCATTCCTTGCACGGTGAGGGCCGCCCTCGCCGGCGTCGAGCGAGGGTTGCCCTCATCGGATCCATTGAGGGCTATCCTTGCCTGACCAAAGGTAGGGCCGCCCTCGCTTGAGTCCGGCTTCCTTTTGTCGGCCATGGTGGAAGGAAGTGAGAAGAAGGAAAAAAAGAAAAAAAGAAAAAAATTTAAACAATAAAAGCATAAAGTTTGGATAAATGTATTACAGTTAGCAAAGTTTGGGGTTTTTATACCACAAAAAAAATTTAGGGTAAATTTCCCATATTGAGTAAAATATGGGATTTTTGGTGGCTTTTTCCTCCATGATAATGAGATAAAGTCTCATCTTATTATTCATAAGAATCTTAAGAATAATACCAACCATAAGTTCTAGAGAACTAGAGCTTGGTTAGGACTAAGGTTCCTTATTTGGTAAACCATTGGCAATTAGGATGAAAACAAGGATACTTAGCTTGCAATCATCTAGCCTTGATTAGGGTAATGAACTTTGACTAATCAATTGATTCTATAGAGAGAATGTTACATTAAAACTCCATTTGGAATGATAAAAAAGAGCTAGTGGAAATAAGGGATAATGATATTGTGGTCATTGAACTTTTAATTTGTTTAATGCGGTCCATAAACTTTATCTCAATATGTAATGTGGTCTATGGCTTTTTAATTTGTTTGATATGATCTTTGAACTTTTTCCACATGTTCAATTTAGTCCATGGTTGTCCTTTTATTAATTCAAGTTCAGGAATAACATTGAATATAGATACTAAATTAAATAGGGTTAATACCTTGAAAAATCCTAAACTGATATGACTGTGACAAATTGACCCAAAACTAATTTATTCAACCGTAAAAAATCACAAGCTGGTAAATTTATGACAAATATACTATCCGCTAAATTGGATTAATACCACAAAACAATCACAAAATTATAAATTGTGACAAATAGAGCGTAAAATCCAAAATTGGTATATCAATAAATTTTCACGTGTCATTTAACTTAATAATTTTATAGTAAGATTTAATGAAAACTAACAGAGGGTACATTTGTTACAAGTGTGCCAATTTGGAGTAAATTTGCAAAGATATAGCAATTTTGGGTTTTTTTGATAAAAAAAATAATTTAGGGTAAACTTATCACAGGTATATCAGTTTAGGGTTTTTCAGGGTATTAACCTAATTAAATATGTATCAAAAGTCTAGAAATCATAATGAATAATTTAAAAATTCAAGGACTATATTGCATATTAAACTAAAATTTAAAGACCATATTAAAAAAATAAAAAAAATTAGGGACCACATTGCATATTGCATCAAAATTTATAAATTATTTTATGTCATTCACCATGTTTGACTTGGACTCAAAGGGTGCTTGGGAATGCTTTTATGATGTTGGTTTAGTGAAATTAAAAGGAGAACTTTAGCTAGATCTACTCAAATCAATTAACTAGGACAAACGTGTTGACGTGTATCTAGCAAAAGAATAAACAACAACATTAGTTTTCTTCAGGAGTTGGTATTTTGGTTGACCTGTCTGTAGTGAGACCAAAATGGCATGACGTCATGAAAAGGTCAATCGAACGAATAATGGATTAATTCCGTTAATATTCATAATAATTCGAACAAATATCCGATTTGACACTACATACATGACCTCTTCTTGAAGGCAATGTTGCACCAGGAGGCAAAACAATAAGAAACTCCATAAGAGTGAGATGGATAAATTCTCGATGCACTGCATAATTTCCATAACCAAGCCCACGTTTTTTCCTTCACTGCAGTCTATGGACAGGAGGAGACCAAGCTGAATTCGCTCCCAAGTAATAAAATAATGAAGGGATATTTCTGTGTTAAACTTAACTTTGAAATCACCTCCAGATGACACTTGGCTTCTACCTTACAATGACCTAATCCTCTTTTCGATATAACTGCACCATCTCTAACTCTTAATTCCCAACTGCCCCAGGACTCTTTCCCACTAGCAGCCAACGAGCAGAACCAGTCAAATTCCTCCTGCTCAACTGCCAACATAGACACAAGACTGTCATTTTACATAAACTAAAAGTTTCATTTTCATTGCAACTCTGTTTTCTGGGAGCTCTCTCTCTCTCTCTCTCTCTGCTGTTCCTATATTTGGCTCACCTTGCTCCAACTGAAAAAACTGAAATGAAGCGTTTGTCCCCGCCATCAGCGTGAGTCTCTCTCTCTCTCTGTCTCTGTGCTTAGCACTTGCAGTGAACGTTTAACCAGCCCCATGTGAATTCTGTGTGTGCTTGAAGAAATTGTTTGATCTTTCTTTCTCTAGTTTTGCCATTATGACCCAAGAAGAAAACACTAAAGAAGGAACTTGGATTGTTCCTTCAATTTGGAAGTGCATGCAAATCCAGTTGGAGTGTGAAGAGAATCCAACTGATCCTGATACACTATTGATTATGATGACTTCATGAATTGGGATGTTTACCGTGAATCATTGAAATAAGACCGTGGTGTTGCCGCATTGCCTTGTGTTAGTTACTGTTTTTTAGTTTTCCTCTATATGCTATTGTTTCATCTGTGCATATGCTCTTTGAAAATCTACACTAAAACCGTTACCTTTTGGGTGTTCCAGAGAGGAATTAGAGAGAAGATCGTTTCCGAGAAGTATATATTCCATTGACTTGGAAAAGGTCCCTGATTCAGCCATCCAAGATAGGAACTTCAACTGCAGGAACCCAACCATGAAAATGATCCTGTTCATCATTTTATTGGGTCTTTCCTCACGCTCTACCGGTGTCATAACTTTAATTTGATGGATGGCGATCCTTCAAGCTCTCCTTCCTGGTATAGTCGATTTCCTAGTATCAATTTCATTTGTTCTAAACAGGCCATGCTTTTGTGCGCCATGCTAATTCGTTGGGGGTAAAATCAGCTGCATGAATGGCTTAATCTTCTTTTACCTGGTCATTTTTATTGTGATAATTTTTAATTAGTGCGGCTTATTTCTGTTCAGTCTCCTGATCCATCGAAGATGCTTGATTTAATATATCTTGTTTGGTCATTATCCTGAAGTTGGATCTATAATCGAATACACAAGTGCCAGATATCGTTGTTGTTAACAATCTATCGTCTTGAAAACAGATATGGTTTTGTATCACTAGCCCATTTTGGAACTGATCTATTTTAATCTGTTCCCTTTGTGCTTCTCCAACAATCCTGATTCACAGGCCTCACGTCACTGCTAAATTGTCAAGAGAGAGTTCCACCACCAGCTATCGGTACACGTCGTCCCTAAATATCGAATGGGATCAAATCTCAAATGTGATCGAGGAATCTATTGACAAGGACGAGCATGAGGTCATTGGCCTTCTGAACTTTGACAAGAATGAAACCAATCGCTGGAAGCAACTGTTCCCGGAATCCAAGCAAGTAGTTCTGCAGCTGGACTCTGTCCCAGGGAACATAACCTGGGAATCTCTGTATCCCGAATGGATCGATGAGGAAGAACATTCCCAGGTCCCTACTTGTCCTACCCTCCCCCAGCTTCGCATCCCAGGTAATCCACGAGTCGATCTCATCGCCGTCAAGCTTCCTTGTGACAAGTCGAGAAGGTGGTCGAGGGATGTGGCTCGGCTGCACTTGCAGCTCGAAGCAGCGAGGCTTGCTGCCTCTGCTAAGAGTTACCATGCCGTGCGAGTGCTTCTCATGACTGATTGCCTTCCCATCCCGAATCTCTTCACGTGCAAGGACTTGCTGGCTAACGATGGCCATGCATGGCTGTATGAGCCCGACCTCAACAAGCTGCGGGAAAAGGTTCTGCTCCCAATAGGGTCGTGCGAACTAGCCTTGCCTCTCAAGCCGAAAGGTTAATGTCTCAAGCTGAGCACCAAATCTATGGTATGATTTGGACATGATCTAGCAAAAATCTAATGGTTGTTCTTTGTGTTGGCAGAGCAATTTCAATCGGAGAGAGCTCATCGAGAAGCGTACGCTACAATTTTGCACTCAGCTAATGTTTATGTTTGCGGTGCTATCACTGCAGCTCAAAGCATACGAATGGCGGGTTCCACGCGGGATCTGGTGATCCTCGTGGACGAAACGATTAGCGAACATCACAGAGCTGGGCTGGAGGCCGCTGGGTGGAAAGTCCACACGATCCAGCGGATCAGAAACCCGAAAGCCCAACCCGATGCCTACAATGAATGGAACTACAGCAAGTTCCGCCTCTGGCAGTTGACAGACTACGACAAGATCATTTTCATCGACGCCGATCAACTGGTCCTTAGAAACATCGATTTCCTTTTTGGGATGCCAGAATTGTCTGCCACGGGAAACAATGCTTCCTTGTTCAACTCTGGTGTGATGGTGATCGAGCCATCAAACTGTACGTTCAAGCTGCTCATGAACCACATCAACGAGATTGAGTCCTACAATGGCGGCGACCAAGGGTACCTGAACGAGATATTCACCTGGTGGCACCGAATTCCAAAGCACATGAACTTCTTGAAGCACTTCTGGGAAGGTGACGATGAGGAAACAAAGCTGATGAAGACACGTCTATTCAGTGCTGACCCGCCGACCCTTTATGTCCTCCACTATCTAGGACTCAAGCCATGGCTGTGCTTCAGGGACTATGATTGCAACTGGAACGTGGACTACTACCGAGAGTTTGCAAGCGATGCAGCACATGGGACGTGGTGGAAGCTGCATGACGCCATGCCGGAACATCTGCATAAGTTCTGTCTGCTGAGCTCAAAGCAGAAGGCAGCTTTGGAGTGGCATCGGAGGCGGGCCGAGAGAGGGAACTACACGGATGGTCATTGGAAGATTAAGATTGCAGACGAGCGCCTGAAGGCGTGTTCTGAGGAGTTCTGCTACTGGGAGAGCACGTTGCTGCACTGGGGTGAAAAGAACTGGACTAATGACGCAACTAATTCTTCACTAACACATACGATGAGCAATCAATCCCTCTCTTCATTGTGACTATGTTGTCATGCACTATCACTGTAAATAATACAAATGCGGATAAATCAACAATAATAGCAACTTCTAGTTTTCTTCTTGACGAAACACAAAGTTCAAATGATGATTGAGGCTTGCCAAAATCTATGATGTTATATGTTTTATCCTCGTCACGCGTAATTTTCAACTTTGGTATGTTTCAACGGCATGTCTCTTTTCACTTGTCACTTCTATAATACCTCTAAATGAGCATTTCGTTTCACCAATTTCCAACCATCAAAACTTGATCTTTTGGTTTTCGATGAAATATAGCAAATGCAGGATCACGACTACTGGTTTCTTTTACTTTTTTCTCTCTACCATTCATGCTTGGCTGTTACAAGGAACTGCGAGTCACAACACTGATCCAAAGTCTTTATATGGTTATAAGGATGAAACTCGCAGGAGAGGATTATCATTAGATGTAACGATTTCCTGTTAAATCATGCAGTAAAAACTGCTTGCATATCCATAATTTTCGCCACAAATCATATCAATGAAAGTCAACCATATTCTTGAACCAAGGACTGCCAGCTCCTAATAAAGTCGGCAAGAAATGCAAACCCCATCGATTTTCAATCGATGGTGATGTTTTTTAGGCCCTATTGACAATAGAAGGAACGGAAACAGGGCTCTCTTGATAAGTCAAATCATCTTGATAAGTCATCCTAACCACACAAGGCTCTCTTGACCTCTCTAAAGATCCTAAAAATCCACCAGCGAGAGAGAGAGAGAGAGAGAGAGAAACAGAGAATAAAACTAGAATTGTGCAAAGAACCGTAAGAATCTTGAGTGACGTTTTGCCAAAGATGCCTGGACAACTGAGTTCGGTGGAACTATTAAAGGATCGAAATGAATTCGTCGTGGAGTCTTAGGTCCCTTAATGTGATGTTAGGCTTCGATTGAGCTACCACAATGCAGTGTTCTTCCCTCTCTGACTTCAGGACATGTTTTAAGCTTGAAGGGTATGCTTGGGCTGGCCACATCATGGGCCAAGCCTAGCCTTCAAATTGAAGAAATAGTCGAAGCTGTCGTGAAGCTCTAATCCTGCAAACGGGGGTGGGGTGTCTAATGAAGGGAGAAAAAGGAAAAGACAAAGATTTTAAGGTGTGAGACGAAGAAAGAGAGAAAAAAGAACACGTGGGAATTAAACTTTGTCTCCTAAAGCAACGGGGATTTGGACAGATTGTCTGTGAAAATTCGATCATGTCGATGTATCGTTCTCGGTCCTCGCCAACCACCTTTTCTCAAACGATACAAGTGAAAGAATGACCAAGGTTACCGACTGTTTTATTCAACTAATGAAATGCATAATGGAAACATCTTTTACAAACTTATTGAATCGAGTAAAGCTATTGCTGGATTGCACTTGCATATGTAAGGTCAGCGGTTCAATCCCGTTACTCCGTCTCATCATCATCATGGTATCTTAGAAAATATTTTTGTACAAGAACGTGTAGCGCAGCGCAAAAATGATGTTTAGTGAAGCAAGAGGGATTGCAACTGCATGCGGGTTTGCAGATTTAGTGCTCACGGAGACATTTAGATGTTCTCAGAACACAACTTTTCATCCATTAAAACACATAATCCTACACATAATCCTACACAAAATGTTAATCCTACACATAATACTTGAGATCAATGATTGACTTGAATGGATAAGAATGTTTTATTTTGAAAACACCTAAAATTTCTTTGCAACTAGTATCATCGATCCGCATATGTCTATTAGACTATGAATTTATAGACATCTATTCATCGATTTACTTGAGTATCACCTATTAATTTTACCCTTGAATAGATGCATGTTTTTGAAGATGGAATATTAGATTGATTTCTTAGTATCTAAGTCAGAGGGTTTTGTCCCATAAGATCTCATTTCTCTCAAAGTATCCGTTTACACTTCAATTCCCCGCATCTATGATACGTGAACAAACTTCGGACCAAAAACAAAGGAAACCCCGAGAAGTGTTTTCCAATGCAAACAACCACCCCAATCTTGCCATGAGAGTCAAGTCACTCAAGATCTTCAACAATTTTAACGCTATACAAACTATCATTATATATACATAAGGAAAACCACCACCTTTTTCATAACAATTCCAATCAATTTCATTCACTAAGTACACAAAGAAATGGCCTCCCCAACGATCAACTTACCCTACCCCTTCTACCCATCACCACCACCACCATCTCCGCCTTCGCCGGCAGCAACCCCTCCACCAATTCCCAAATCGCCACCGCCTCCACCTCTGCTGTCGCCGCCGCCACCACAACCCTTCACTCCGCCACCACCTCGCGTGCTCCCACCACCGCGTCCCCAACCGATCACCCCGCCACCGCCCCATGTGAGGCCACCGCCACCGCCACAACCATTACCACCACGGCCGCACCCATTGCCACCACCTCCAGCGCCCGACCACCACCCCACGATCATTGTCATCGTGTTCATCTCTTGCGGCGGGCTCCTGTTCTTCGCGTTCATGGCAGCAGCTCTTTTCTGCTGTATGAAAAAGAAGAAGAAGAAGACGGAGAAAAAGACCAAGCTGGTCCATTTCGAGGAGCACAGGAAGGTGAAGGAGGCCATTGTTGAAGGTCCTCATGGCACGGAAGCCATAGTGCTCTCCATAGAAGACGATGTGGTCATCGATGGAGAGATCAAGAAGAGCGAAAAGATTGAGAAGGGTTTGCATGCCATGAATGATAATGAGGCGGCGAGCTTCATCGAGATCGAAGGAGGTTCATCTGAACCGTCCGGCCACCCCCACCACCGTCAAGACCACCTCGCGGAGCACAAGGGATAATCGATCACACATTCGGACCAACTTATTTCTTACGTACATTGTTGTCTTCCATCAATAATATTCCTCATCCAAGGAATGGCGTATTTTTTCTGTTTCTCTGATTCGTCACAAATGTAATAATCTTCGAGCAATGGACTTTTTTAATTCATCACCCCGTTCATTTATCATTTCACCGCATGCACCGTACTAGTACGCATGACCATTGTGAAGAAAGATGAAGAAAACTTTGACAAAGGCAAAGCTCATCCTCTTTACTTTCTTCGTCCTAGTGAGGGAAAAGTTAGTGTTTGGTTCTCTGTAGTGCATGAAGTTGCAGGGCTCAGGATTATTATTATTTTATTCACTACACTCAGTGCTGTTTTGGTAGATGAGGGGTGTTATTTTAACTAATCAATTGGCTCCGCAAATGGGTTTTGGCAACTTTACTCGAAGATAACTAATTATCCAAAAAGTTTGAACTATATAAGATACCAATTTAATATCATGTTATCAGGGCAGAAAATAGTGTGACCATTATCGGGACATGTTATGGTCCCTAAATTGATGCCAATGCCATTTGTCAAAACCTTTTTGTCACTTGTCATCCTTGAATCGCCACCTTCCAACAATATCTACACTATTAGAGATATCTGCAAATAGGGACTGGCACACTTAGGTACGGGCTGTCTCTGCTTTTCGCCGTCTCGGTTGACATTTTATAGCCAGAATACGAACAAAAATTCTATAAACAGGGAACCTTTTTCATGAGGCTTAGAAGTTGGCCCAAAAAAAAAAAAAAAGTTGGGTCCTTTCTCGGCTTATTTGGATAAAAGAGAGTAAAGCCCAAACCTTGAGAGAATGTTCCATGGGCAAAATCCACAAAAGGGCCAGTGCTTCAGATGGCAGCATCGAGCGAGGCCCGTTAATTCAGGGATTGTATGGTTCCTTAAAGAACCTTTCTTTATTCACTTTATTCTCTTCTGGGATTGATATCGATGGACAAATTCCTTTCACTAAGTATTAGTTAGGAGTGAGTAAACTTTATCGAGATCTTCATTAAATTTGGTGCTCTTTGTAAAATTATTGTCTTAGCTGGAAAGAACAAAAAGGGCAGTTTTCCTTTTTCACTTTTTCAGCTTCCAGAGAAATAATTATTCTTTGGAAATGAAGGCATGATCATGGCCTAAAGCTTGAATGATCAATCTCGTAAATTGTTGATTTGCATAATGTTCACGCATGGAAGCAACCCAGGAACAGGGTCTTCACATGTTGAAAGTACTCTGATGTTGAGACATACAAGTTAGATGGGACAAACAGTCTCACTGGTATTTTGTTCTCAACAGTACAATGAACTTGAAATGTTCAACTCATTTCAATTTATTCACTTGATTTGCTTTGAAGTGATTTGTGGGACTGAGTATCTTTTTTTATTCAATGGACACATAGAATGACGGACGTAACTCTCGAGATTACTTTGAGTGAGAGACGCTGTGATTTGAATATGAGTTTTGTCGTATTGAAATTAGTCACTTGAAATCCTCAATAGATCTCTTTATGGTGCATTTTCATTGGTGTCATGTGCTGGGACATCATTTGATTACGGGAAATTTAATCTACTTCTGCCTTCGACTGAATCATAATAGTTTATCGAATCTCTTGTCTAACCCTCATCGAGTTTGAGGAAGTTTTGGAGCTCCCCTGGCGATCAACTTCAAAAGGGATCAACATATTACAAAAAAAAAAAAAAAAACTACGTTATTCTTTCATCAGACAGAAATTTTTAATCCTAAAGTCGAGAAGAATTTTATATATGGTCGTAAGGGTACGTGTCCATAACTTCTTATTTGATTTATCATTTTCCCATTGAATTAGTCTTTTTCCAATGGTTTGCGGAGTTGAACTAGTTGCTATTCGGACATGACTGCTGTTTTAAGTCTGTGCAATTGTCATCCCTATATACATGAGCAAAATGATTGAATGGACCTCATTCATGGTGAGCAGAATAAAACACAGCCATCAGTCGAATGAAAGAAAGTTTCTTTTCCGACCAAGAAAACGAGACTGCATGGTCGGTCTCGTGGGGTTCCATATAATTCAATGACCGTGATTGCATACGATGATGAATGAAATAGTTAGGTGTGGCGGAGAGCTTTCATAGTCCGGTTTCGAACACGGAGAAATTGTCTCTAGCGACGGAGAAAAGCTCCCTCGCCTTTTTTCAGAAAAGCAAGACACATGATTATGTTCCTAGACTTCTGAACTCGCTACACTAACTTTATTCTCTCTTTTTTTCCTCTTTAATCGGTTCCATAATGCCTTTTTTCTCGGCATGTGTGGAACTAATGCTCCCCCTCAAATCTTCCATCATGCTCTCTGATCTTGGCTATGGCCAAAATGATGGAGCCTCCCTAATTCCCTGAAACTTCAACTTGAAGGCAAATTGGAACTGTCTATCGAGTGAGTGCGCTGAGGAGCGTAGGAAAAAGGAAGAGACATTTACTTGATGACGCCGCTTTAAGGTTTGGAAAGCGCATATAAAAAAGGACAATGAAAAGGAAAAAAGAAGGGTAGGGACATTGGGTTGCCTTTCTAGGCTCCTTTTACATGTTCTTTTTGTCAAGTCAAAATGGTTGGTTTCCAGCATTTCCACTCAACTTCCCAGCAAAAATGGATTAGGGAGGGGGTGTTGGGCATCAATCATCTGTCATGGATGACTTTCGGCCAAGCACTGAACTTGGTGGGAGTACATTAACAATTTTCGTTGATTATTATGTCATCGTGCTTAGCCTTTTGTGATACGGCGAACCTTTAGAAAAAAAGCCTGAAATTTGAAGATTTTTTTGGAGATACGGCGAGACTGCAAGGGTATGTGTGACTTTCAAGACACCTCGTTTAGGGAGTCGGCTAGCGGAGCCCTACTATGTGGACCGATCTCATCTCTTCGACCTTGCGATTAGGATTTCTCCTATGTAGTTTGATTTCTAGTTGTGAGTTCGTGAAAACGATAGGATTTAGAGTGCATTTGACGGTTTCAAGAGTGCCTTTTGTTTCCTCGCAGAGTTCTATTGTTACATGCATAAGAAAGGCGAGTTTTCTCGGTGCTGGTAAAGTCTAATAGGGGTTACTAAGTGGAGGAAAACTCTTTTTCGGCTAACTTGTTGGTAAATTATCAACACTGTTCTTTACCAAAAAAAAAATTATCAACACTGTTACTAATTTTTTTTTTAATAGTTTGTAAATTGCCAATTTTTGTATTAACTTGCCAACTTTTATTTGTATGATTTCAAATTTACTTACTCTTATATGAAATTACTAATTTAAATCCCAGTGACTTACCAATTCTTATTAGATTAAATGATTTATTTCTATGATCAAATTCGCTGGTCAAATACAGCAAGTAGCCTTTGCTAGCTCGGAAAATCTAAAGCTATAGTGAACCCACTAATAAAAGGAGTTCATCAACTACATTTAAATTAATTAGAAGTATTAGGACAAAATTGAATGCCGAGACTAAAAATCTGGGACATAAAATCAGTTGTTCTAAATAACAATTGTACAAAATAGAAAAAGGAAAGGTGGAAAATAGGATCGCATAGGGTTCACGGACAACACAAAATTAAACTAGAAAAATAAAAGTGCTCGAAGAAATTTAATAATTTTCTTCTAATTAGTCTTTCTTTGACACGATCTACATTTCTCTTATTCATAGGCCTAGAAGTATGTAATAAAGGAGGGTCACTGGCAAAGAAACCAACATCCCAAATATTACCCTGCCAAGAAAACACAAAAGCCCATCATATAAAATAAAAACTAAAAATAAAATTGTGACAGCAGAATAAATTACAAATCAGACATTTTTTAAATTATTTTGCCAACAGGGATTCCCTAATATGGAATTTAGAGAGAGAGAGAGAGAGAGAGAGAGAGAGAGAGAGAGAGACTTTGCTTTTTAACTTACCCTGTGCTAAGAATATCTGGATGCACCCCATATTCCCTAGCAAATACAAATGGGACAATCCCTTGTGGAAGAGCAGCCTGAGATTATATTAGGAAAAAAATCACTAAATACTTTTAATGGTTAGGAATGAGCAGATTTTTATTGAGTAGATTCATTTCATAAATGATGTGATTGATACAATAGATATCGGTGTAATAGACACATTACAACATTATGATTTCTATAAAAGTGATGTTTTTTATTGATATACTAATGATTTGATTTTGTATAACTGGTAAATTTAGTGATCGGTTAAAAGAATTGCCTTATCATTTTCCTGTCATTTATGCATATGCATAGAGTTTGACCTGCACTATCGCTGCGTGAAGCCGCACTCCTCTCAACCTAACCGCGAGGCACGCGGCAGACATGACCAGCGGCCCGGAGACGAAGCGGATCGCCATTGAGATGGTCGCCATCTTGGTGCCGCAGGCGATGAGCCGGGGCTGGAGGGCCATGAACAGTCCTACACACAACAATGCAGCAAAACCTCCCAAATTGAATCGACAACGCATGTTAAAAGACTCTTTCAATGTCTTCAGCACACAGAAACAAGGCAGTGCACGAGAATGGGGCGACAGTCCTGGGCCTGCCTGTGCCTGGGGGCGTGGGGTTATTCGATGCGACGACAAGTCGTTTTCGTTAGTACAGGAAGAGAGAGAAGATGTGAGTGGAGGGCGTGAAAGGTCTGTTGCTGTATCTGCATGCCATGGGTGAAAAGTGCAGAGGCAAAACAAAAGCATGCAAAAAAGCAGATTCTCCTTTTTTTTTTCCTGTTTTTCTGTACCTAAGCTGAACATTGCCATCCCAAGACCAGCATCTGATATGATCTTTATCGAATATTTCACCAAGCTGGGCATCCCCAAATTCCATCTAGAAAAATTTGAAAATAACAAAAATTTCATCAAACAATGATATTGTGGAATTAAAAAGGAAATATTAGATTGGCTTGCAAAATTGATAGACTAATAAATGGGACAAAGTGCAAGAAATATATAAATAAGTTAGTCAGATCTAATATTCAGTAAGAACTTACCTTATCATTTTATATGAAGATTTTACAACCCCATTTTCATATTCACGCTGTTATTTGTAAATATATAGTTACCTAATATAATAAGTCAGGATCAGTTGAGCCCCTAAAATTAAGTTGGGAAATTTTTTTTAAGGACTCCAAATCAACTTTTAAATTGTGTTAAAATCCTACCAAAAACTTAGAAGTTTATATTATTACATCTTAGCCACAGGAGCAAGAGATTAATGTTTTAAATATTCATTGAAAACTGTCTATAAATTAGACCATTTTAAAAGTTAATGCTTCTATGGTCTTGAAGATTTCAAGATTTTAGTATTGAATAAAGAGTTGAATCTCAAACAGCAAACGTCACTTCAACTGTGCACTTCATCATGTATATGTTGCAGCTAGCATAGTTTAAAATGGAAGATGTGGCTTTTGCATTGTTAAATCAGCTTTCTTCCCAATACGTGTAAGATGACTCACTTGAACGAGATAAGAGACCAGAGAAGCCCCAGAATGCTGGAGTAAGTGTTGGGATTGCGAGAGAGCTTTCTTCCCACAACCGTGAGGATGAGCTTCAGCATGACCAAGGCATTTGGCATTTCTTGTGGGGTTGCTGCTGTTGCCTCTTGCTTCTTATCAGGTGGCTCTGCCCCAGAAGTTGTTGTACATTCTCTGAAGCTTATCTCTTTCTCTATGTCATCATGGAATCACATAACGCATAAATTTGAAGAAATTAGGGCATAAATAAAAGCAACCAACGTGAAATGCAAAGCAAAATGAGTCTTAGAATTGCATTATATCAACAACTCTATGATTATTCAAGAAAATTCTTCATATTTCATGCTACTCTAATTGATGGGTCATAAGTTATAGATATCATCCGCATACTAATTTAACTAAATATAAATATGGGTGATGTTCATGTATGTTACTTACTGACCAATAGATTGGTTGGATGGAAAAAAGCAACACTTGGGTCATTAGTCATTTTAATATTTCAAATAACAAGAGTTACTTCCAACATGCACTGAAAAATATTACACTAGCTAGGACTTCTGTACCTTGGTCATTTACACATAAACCAAGTTTATTCTAGAATGCCCACATAAGACTGTAAATAAAATTTACCTGTAATTGTCGAGTTACTACCATTCACATTTCACTGCAAGATTTATAAATTTAACATGGCTAGGTTGGCTACCTTGTTAGAGAAAAATAATATTAACATATGACCATAAAGTATGAGCAATCCCTCACCCTAGTTAGGACACATGGCTAACATTGGTTCGAGATCACATGTATCATAGACATAAACATTGTTTCATTATATTCGACTGATGTGGATGGTTAGCGTCACTTATTGGACATAGACCATAAGCCGCCTAGCATGCATCTCATGTTGGATCTACCTTAAATTTCTCACTAAAAAGTCTAAAGTTCTCTCAAATCCCTTTTCTTGCGTTCCCAGAAAAAGTCACAACCCTAACATCAGAAAGAAAAGAAAAAACCAATGATCAAACACTAAACAAAAGTCAAGCTGAGACACGCTTGGTAGACCTAGCAACATTTTTTTCAATGGCAACATCCTCCACTTCTTACAGCAAAATAATGACAGCGAGAAAACAATGGCTCGCCATCATTTCGCTCGATCATTACGACAGGATTTTCTTTAAAGATGAATGCCAAAATAGCCTTCAATGATTATGCACGTGCTCCAAGCCAATGATGGCAGCGATGGGTTGAGGGCATGACTTGGTAAAACTGTTGGAAAGTTTTTAAGACAGCTTTGACCGTGCTTGTTTTGCCTTACCTTTTCTGGTTTTCTCCGGTTGCTGCGGGGCCACCCTGTCTTATTCTGTTCCTATCTCTCTCTCTCTCTCTAGCTAGTGGAAAGCACTCTTGTGTGAAATAATCAAAAGAAAAGTCGGGCAAAAGGGGGGAGAAAGATTGGATTTTACTGCTATTTTAAAAAAAACAAGTTGAGGTTCTCAACCACCATGTTTCTCTTGTTTTCGTGTTTGACCAGGCTATGTAGAATCCTAAGCGCCAAAGAGGTCCAAGAGGTAATACTAAGAGAATATAAAAAATAAATTGATGTACAAAAATAAATTATTAAAATCATGTCATAAATGAGTATTTGAATAAGTAAATTATATTCATACATCAAAGAAGAATGCCTACAGCCAAATTCGCACAAATTGAAGTTTGTAAACATGTTTTAATATATATTGTACATAACTTAAGATAAGAAGGTATTTCCCAAAAAAAAAAAAAGTACTCAATGATGAGATGCCATATGTAAAAAAGAACGCAACAAAAAGAATGATAAAAATATCAAAATATAAATTATATTTCTGTCCAATAACACGCACATTGCTCCTTTTTATGTTCTTGTCAAAAATAATTATTGCTTCTAACTTATAGATAACCAACTTCAAAGTCGTACATTCAGTGTACGCATTTCAGCCTACTAACTGTACTTGACCAAATAAGCAATACATGTATGCTCACAAACAATTAGTATGGTCCGAATAATTTTATATTCTTCGAAAAAAGATTATCCAATGCAATTAAATTTTCGACATGTGATGTTTCATATAGCCAATCACAATTTTACACATAATAGACAAGAAAATGGCCCCTATGCTTATAATAGGCGAATCTTTATATTTCAAAACAAGGTCATTGATGCTTAAAAATTGGTCCTAATGATATATATATATATATATATATATATGTATGTATGTATGTATGTATGTATGTATGCATGTATATATGTATGTATGTATGTATGTATGTATGCATGTATATATATATATGTATGTATGTATGTATGCATGCATGCATGTATGTTTGATATATCACAACTTAAATTTTGTTTCAATCTTTTCTGGTTGAATTGCAAGTCATTAGCGTGGTTGGACGATGTGAGAGCTCCTAATTATATCCACTTGTGCAGTGAGCAAGCCCGCCCAGATATCGCAAAAACCCTAATCACCATGTCCAATCCAGACAAGAACACGAGCATCCTTCACGCTCTATGCCTCGTGGGGCCACCCAAACATCCCCTCCAAGACTACCAATCAACTTCGACAGATCTGGCCTTAGTGTTGTCAGCTATTACCGTGAATAAAGCAGTCGCATTCATGTATCAGGTCATGGTGTCAGATTCTTCTCTCTCTGTTTTTTTCTTTTGCTGTTTTTTGACGTCATCTGCGGACAGGGGGAACCATCTGTACATCGACAGCCTAAAAAAAGCTGCACGCGTGTTGATTATCTCTCCATGTACATCCAACCGATATAACTTCAGGTGTTCTTGCATTGTCACAGTTGATAGTGCCAACTCGTGGCGAATCTAGCGTGGTCATGAATAATTAATGCAGTCTCCTTTGAGCAAGATAAAATGTCATCTCGTTTTCGTTCTATGCAACCGCAAAAAAACAGCACTATGTACACATGGACCTCTAAACTCACAAAGTATTAATAGGAGAACAAGAATGATATAGAGATCAAACAATGGTAGATTTAGTTAGTCGTTTAAGGTGATAAGAGATTCGGCTAATGGTCGTACCTGTTATGCCAGAAAGCACCGGTGACGCCGGCCTGTTGAAAACCTTCCCTGAAATTGGCGACTTGACCCACACCGGTGTAGTCGCAGTTGTCACGGAGATACTGTCTAACTCGTTGAAGTTTGAGGCACGCGGAGTCGGCTGAAGCGAGTACGCATCCGATGACGCATACCCGGATAGCCGGGGGCTCGCAGAGCGGCACCCGAATGCTAGGTCCCCGATTCCAAATGAGATGTCGGCGCCTGAATGGTGATACTCATGGAGAGGTCCAGGAGTGTTTATTGAGAAGATCTCCACGTTGGACAGATTGGACGCTCTCGGAGTGATGCCGACGGTGGAAGATAGGGCAGAGTCCGGGGCAGACGAGGTGGACCGTCGGATGCGGACTCGGATCCGCCCGTTGTTGTCGACTTCAGACTCGGTGCATATTGGGTCCCGGCCGTCGAGCGATATCACATCCCCGTCGAGCTCAATCTTGGCTATGGAGGCCGCGGTTGGGCCCGGAAATTGGTTTCGGATGAGTTGGGTGGCAGCTCTATATTCGAGCAGGAAGAGAAGAAGGGTGTACCTGCAAAAATTACATGCAGCAATGCAAATTGTCAGTTCATTCTATAGAAGATTCACTTAAAAACTCTTGGACCAACCCAAAAAACTTCGACTAGTCTATCTAAGTCAGTTACACCATAGAAACTCAATATCTGACTTATGTTATACCGACCAAATTAATGAAGGTATGCACGTAATTAGTACCAGATAATGCACTGAAGCACGACAACTTGGACCATGAGGCTCTGAGTGAAGTCTCCGTACATGGCCTTCAACAGAGGTATACCCATGACCAGAGTGTTGGGCAAAGTGGCGACGGAGAACAGGGTTATCAGCCACTCCAAGCTGCCATTGAAGAAGGCGGTCCAAGCGGAGAGCGATGCGAGCACGAGGACCTTCGAGAGGGTGTCGGCAGCGATGAACCGGGTGTCCATCTCGTAAGGGTTGTTCTGGGATATGAAGTGGAAGGAGAGGATGGGGACAGCGAAGACCGCGACGAAGCGGTTGATGCCGGAGCACTGCGAGGGGGTGAAGATCTTCCACCACTTGACCGACCCGTAAGCCACCAGCATGGCGAAGTAGAGAGGGACCATGGCGCACATCACCTTGTACAGGTCGTCCGACGTTATCATCCTCTCTCTCTCTCTCTCTCTTTCTCTCTCTCTAACTTGTTCTAGGGATTGTCTTGGCTGAGGGGATGTGAGAGAGATTATATAGAGAAAGCAGGGACTCAATCGCCTCCCAGGGGAACCACGTAATTTCACTCGACAGGTATTTGCGGTTAGAGGGTAAGTGCGGTTGTTGATTGAGGAATTTAGCTAAATGATGATTAAAGATTCGTTTGGGGATTTGCATGTCTTCATGTGCCACGTGGAAAATAATTCCAGCCTTTAGGTCGTGCTCTATTGAGAAATCATATGGTTCTGCATTAACTTCGTTATATTCCCTTAGTGGGATTTGACATGTTGTGTTTTCAGATTATTTGCCACGAAAGGGGCCCAGCTAGCTAGAAGTTTTGTCGTCGTAGGTAGGTTAGAGAGAAGGGAGACAGAAGATGCGTGTTAAGTAATTGCAAGTAGGTTTTGAGCATTAGCCACATTGAAAACTCCACGTTGGGAATATTATTTTCTGGAAACGACATAAAAATACCAAAACCTCGACTCAATGTTACTTTTACTTTTCTTATGATTATTGAACTATTTCTAAATGTTCGATTCAGTCCTTCTATTAGATCAAACAACATGTATTATTTGATGATATGGACAACACTAAGTTGTACTTTTGAGATGATGATCCATATAATATAAGTACATATGACAGTGGACTCCATATTCTTATTCATTTTCTGTCATGTAAATATCAAATCGTTGCAATTGATATTCGATCCCGAAGAGAAGGAAGAGATCTTTGGAAAGTGGGTTTGAAACCAAACCTCTCCTCAGGAGGATAGATAGGGCGGGTTCTTTTCACCCTTCCCTCACGGTACTACTTCACTATATATATTTGCCGTTCATTGTTAAATCCTAACAGATTAGAGGGTATGTGAGTAAAATCTATTAACTTGAACTAACGAAAGGACAATGTAATATAATTTAGGGATCATATTGAACATTTAGCAATTATATTGAATAAATTAAAACATTCAGTCAAAGGTAGGAATCATTAGTATTATTTTCCTTTGGTTTTGCCGAGCATTTGGAGCATGATTCTTACTTATAATTTTTTTTATCCGTTTTTTGGGCAAACCATGCTCTTTGGTATCTCCATTTCTGTCTGAACTAGGTTTAACTCTCATGTGATGGGAATTAGCCAAAGCAATGTTTCGGCTAACAACCCTTTTCCCTCGAACAACGCAAAGGCTATCAAACTTGTTTCAATAATTGTATTTCGTCCCTAGTGGCCAAAGCATCGGAACACAAATTTCCACAGAAACCGCTCAGATTTAGCGGGGGGACAATTTATATTTCAAAAGCCTTTCCACGCAATGCTCTCTTTCGCTGCCTTCATGAGAGCTGGAATAATTCTGTTGCTCTGCTTCTTTTTCCTCGCCGGAAAACAAGTTCCGAGAGCCCCAAATTCACGATAAATTTGGCTAAAACAGAAATAAATTTATAATGGTAGGTGACACCACTGTTGCTTTAGCATTTGGCGTGTTGGACTGGTGGGTATGGTTGAGAATAAGTCCAATATAACGGTTCCACCACGAGAATTCAGCACAACTCGCAGAGACCAAAGCAAGGCTATTTCTCAGATAACGAAATCATTAAGGAAAGAAGACAGGGTAGGCGTGCTTGCCGTGTGCTCTCAAAAGCCCCACGACCAACCGAGCAGAGCGCAACCTGTTGTTTGGGAAAAAGTCAATGATGAGAGGGGAGAGAGATTAGGCCGTGTTCGAAATGTTCCATTCTAGGCCGGCACTCCCATGTCGTATTTGCTTCTTGTTAGGGAATTGACAGCGAAACGACATGTCGCTCTGCGGTGGAGCCCCAGGTCTCCAGTGAGACTGGGGCAGCGCATGCCCCAGCCTGCACCGGCCCATTTTCGGACCCTCTCTTTTTGTCTAGCTCCTGTCTATCATAGCCATTTCTCATTTCCATGCCCTCATCACCATTTCCATTCATAGAATGCTTTGAACTTTAGATTGTGTCTTTATCTGATAATCTTTCAAGTTTTAACAACATTTGACAATAGCCCCACAAAGTTTCACCTGGCAAGATCTTGAATTTAAATATTTCCAAACCCCTTTATGTCTTCTTTATAATATATTCTCATGGTTAGTCTTAAGCTAAATTTCAGTCCTACATGAAGGAGAGTGTTCAGAATATTTTGGGATAAGAACACCACAAATACCATAATTTTTTTATAACGCTCATTTGAGCACTATAAATTTTCTTTATCACTTAAATGTCATAATTTTTAAAATTCATTCATTTCAATGCTATTGATGATTTCCTATGCTAGAAAATCTAAATAATGACGAAATGAGTTGTTTGCTATTTATTCTTGCCTCAAATTGACGAATTAGGGCTAACAGCTTCAATCGAAGCCCTAATCCCCAATTTGCAGTTAATCTTCAACTGAAATCTTAAATTGATGTTGTTGGCTATTTTTTTTTTGCCCCATCTCGCGGTCAGGCCTTCGATTTCAAAGACAAAGATTGCTCGGACTTGTGCAATGCGTTGGATTCTCCACTCGAAGCACTCGCATTTAATCATGCAGGCTTCAGATTCCTTGCCGCAGCGAGCAACTTGGGATCATCATTGAAGGCTGCGGAGAAGTTCATGGCCTCTTTCAGCGCTGGTGATCCACAAAAACCGACCCACATCGCCATCTTCTTATTTTGGAAGGCTCGCTACTTTAGCGGCTCTGACTTTTTCAGCGTGCGGTAAGTTTTGAGATTGGGCAGTGAAGAATGAGAAGAACATCAAGTTTGAGTGGAGCAACACGGGCGTTTGGAAGTTGTATGATGTGAGGGCTTCAACAACTATCATGGAAAGTGCAGCAATGGATGCGAACACACTACCGTGGTCGAAGAAGGTTGAAGAGGTTGAAGAGGTTGCCAGAGAAAGAGAGAGATGCCATGTTGTACAGATAATTTTCATGTTGGACTTTACTTTTGATTTAAAAAGCCACATCAGAATCACATTTTAGTTTAAAAGTCATGTAGGACGAATCGTTGGGATAGACATTGAAGTGAATGATTTTTTTTTTTACTCATTTGACACTTAAATGATCAAAAAAAAAAGAAAGTTACGGCTCTCAAATGAGTGTCATACAAAAATTACGACACTTTTGCCGTCCTTATTTCTAGTATTTTAAATATCAAATTACGATTTTATCTAACAGTTTAAATTTTTAGAATAATTGACAATCACCATTTATAATTTCACAAAAGTTAAATGACATCTAGTCGGAATGGTAAGATCATTTCAGCTAGTTGGGTCAATTATAGCCCACTGTGGGATTCTGCATGATTTAGCTGTTACAATTATATTTGGTATATGGACATGGTCCCCTGAAGTTTATCTCCAACTAGGGACGCCAACGAATCGAAGAAAACTATCGACATATTAACGTCCCTGATGCATAAAAAAATAATCAGCCTTACTAGGATAAACCGGATTCATGAAGAACTACTTTAACGGGGACTTTGTGAAGATGGCAAGTGCTTCTTGATATGTAAGTTTGGATCGCTTTACTAGCAGCACGGCTTTAGGACTTTATCCAGGGGCTTTCAAGGCTTCCGGTGAGGAAGTAGCTTTCTTCACGTCATCATCACTCACGGTCCGAAATGAGAGCTTGGTTCATCTCCGTGGCGATGGGATGGTGGCCTCCAACGTCTTCCAGGACAATCCCCCAACCTCTGACGCACTCAGCAGACCAGCAAACACGCCCGGGAAAGTGGTCCATAGAGCTTTCCATCGATCTGTCCTTCATCCTCCACCCACTGTCTAACCTTCTTTGTCCTAGTCTCAGCACCTCGTTGCTCTTTCTGCTTTGTATGTCACTGTGATGGAAGAAGACAGTGTTTTCTTCCCATGCTTCATCCGCCTGCCTCAAGAGCTTCTGCTCCCTTGCCCTGGATCGGAAAATATTGGCCTGCCTCATGAGCTTTGCGAGGACTGGTATTACCCAAATGAAAACAGGAAGGGGTGAATTGGTCGGGGCGGGCTACCTGCTCAAAAAGAGAAGCCACTTGCCTTATGACCCTCGCTAATGCGAATTTATGGCTTTGGATAACAGGAGTAGTTTCGAGTCTATTGAATGACTGTGAAAGCCTAGAAAAGCTCGCAATGTTTCGACTTATAACGCATGTAGTCTTTCCTATCTCACACACAAAAGTCAATCTCGCACAATGCACAACCGAATCAAGACGCTATTCCCACTGTCTGAACTTCTCGATGGACTGAATCATATCGTGCAACGATGACACACCAAAGACAAATTGCAAAACTATTTTCTATTGTAATTACCTGGTTGTCGCAATTTCTTATGATCTCATATAAATCCATCAAATGTTCAATAGCTATAAGAAGAAGGGTTCTTGGCTCTTTGTTTGAGCTAGTGATTTTGATGGTAATGCCATGGACTAGCCAATCACTACATTTAATCTCATCGTTCTTATCTCTCATTAATTCTCGAGCATATCCAATTTTACTCACGGTCGAAGACAGCTAATTTTACAGTAACCCCACCTTTTTAGCGTTTCATAGTGTTTTGTCTTTTCCCTAGTGCCCTCTTCCTCTCCTCTGTCTCCTTGAAGTTGGAAGTCAACAAATCAGTTCTTCATTCATTCAACTCTTTGTTCAAGCTAGACGCTTGACGGCAATGGCATGGAACTTGCCAATTACTACATTTGATCTCGTCGTTCTTTATCTCATTTGTGCTCGAGCACATTCAATTCCTCTCTCGTTGGAAGATAGCTAATTTTACAGTAACCCCCTTTTCCAAAGGTATCCAAAGTGCTTTGTTTCTTTGGCTAAGTAACTAAGTCGACCTCTTCCTCTCTCTTCTTAAGTTAGAACTCACAAAACAGTTCTTCATTCACTCGACTCTCCATCCGGTCCGGTGTTATCTGCTGACGCGCAGAAGGTGGAGGGTGTTCTGGACGAAGCAGAAGGCGTTACAACAGAAACTTGTTGCCAATCTTTCGGTTTTGCATGAGATCATGTATGATCTAACAAGGCCCACTTCGAAGTGAGTGTCCAAATCAAGACAAATTTAGAAGCACCTTTTTGCTAACGCTTATCTAGTCGGTGCATAGGACACGTTGCTCAGTCGTTCTTATCAATCTCTCAGCTCTTTTCAACTTGTTTGAGATTCATTTGTTTGTATATTGAAAAGAGTCTCAGATAGAGGAATTAAAATGTACGAAAAAATCACAATAAATTCAAGAAATTAGCGGGGTGAGATAATTTTGACCTCCGTATTTATTTATATTTATTATATATATATATATATATTTTTTTTTTTTTTTTTCATATGATTTTGTTATGACGATCCTATTGCTGTTAAGCTTAGAGAACTTGTGTTCTCCTGGTATGCTACCAAGTCATCCCATATCAATATAGTTTCTACTTTGGCTAGATATATATTTGGGTATGCTACTTCCTTGCCCGTGAACTATGTTTCATGTTGATAAAAGTTCATCGAATTAGTGATTATGTAAGCCTGGAAATTATGACATTAATTTGCGTACACTCTAGCTACAACATTAGTCCACCCATTGGAAAAACGTAAATTCGCTTGCAAATCACTAAACACAACTCTCAAAAAGAGTAATTGAATGAAGAGAATTCGAAATAATCACGTTGGAATTAATTAGACTGAATGACAAAATAAAAAATTCTATGACCTTAAATTAGGAAGAAACTATTGATGACCGTATTGAAGGGTAAAAGCTCCTATTTTCCATGCCATACTCAAACCTTCCTTTAAAATGATCACTAGCACTTAATTTGTGCTCTGAACGCTATGAAGTTCTTTTCAAATTAGAATGAACACAATCATCTAAAAAATTTGAAAGCTCTAGACCCACAAGATCAAGCATTTATACCAATTGTAGCCAAACTTTCTTTAAAATGTAAGTTCTTCCGATTAGTTCATTCACTAAGAAAGACTTCATTATCTACTCGGAATCTTATAATTTCACGCACATTTACGTGTGATTTACAGCTTTTGCTGACGAAGATCGCACAATGGCGACTCTAGAGATTGGTTGGCTGAAACTAGTTTTTGCTGTTTACAGAGTAAGCCTAATTTTGCAAAAAGGAAGAAAAAGCTTCCACTCATTCAATAGTAAAGCGACTGTATGCTGGCACGCCGTTTCCGCCAGAAATTTCAATGTCTCACTTATGATCTTCACGATGGCTTTTTTTCTTTTCATGATGAAGAATTAATTTAGGTGCGTGACATCTCCGGTTATGATATACTAGATCAATCACAAAAATCATATAAGCCATCGCGTTGATAGCTACGGCATAGATTTCTCCCTATCCCACTCGATCTTTGTAATAGTGTCTTGAAAAAATTTAATTTCCACTATCGATACATTAATCATAAATCCCTTTTCACTTAAATTAATGGTCCAAATCAATTAGGGACCGAATGGAGAGATGAACAAGATTTTTTTAGTTTTCCTTTCATCCCCAATTGGAACGCAGGATATTTGTTTTTTAACTAAAGCCGATTATCACATTATACTTAAAATTCAAGCTATATAGATTATCTCTAGTTATTTTTATCCATTCTACATGAACGTGCATGTTTGCGTGCACCATACGTGTATATTTATATCTGTAGACCAGAAACACACAGTTTTTGCGAGGGGAGTGGTGTATGCAGGAGCAACAGATGGCATGCAGTTTCGGACACATTTCACGTTTTGAGACAAAGCCTCCTTCCCATATCATGCAGAGATTCCGTGAACTCTCTCTCTCATCGGGGCACATCGTTTCCAAGCCTTCTACTACTCCTCTCTCTCTCTCTCTCTCTCTGTGATCTGCATTCCCAGCTTGAGATGCTGATAATGCTGAGGACGAAGAGAAGGTCCAGCTCCAGCAATGTCGTCGCGACGGCCATTATCGCAGTTCTCGTCCTCCTCGTCATGCATGTTATGGGGTTGCCGGAATCGGAAGGACAAGAGCAGCAACAGCTTCGAGTCGGGTTTTACTCCAAAAGCTGTCCACCGGCTGAGTCCATCGTCCACGCCGTCGTCAAAGAGGCGGTCCTCTCGGTCCCTCGGAACGCCGCCGTCTTGCTTCGGATTCATTTCCACGACTGCTTCGTTGAGGTGAATGGTTTTGCCCTTTCCGCTCCCCTGAATAAACGTTTGTCTCTTTGCAATCAGTACGTCTTCATACACGACATTTTTTAAATTATTAAATCGCGAGAAAAGTTTTTCAGTAAATGTTCATAATCTAGTACTTGTTAATTAACTTTCCTCACTGAAGAAGCAGGAAAATGCGGTCGAATTGTTGCTTTGGTAGACTAGTCTCACTAAAATGTCAAGATAACATCCTACAAATGACAAACCAGAGCAAGGATATTTACACACAAAGGGTGTTATGGTTAGTCGTGTAATTGATGGTGTTACATCTTGTACAATAAAATGTCGTGGCAAATAGTACCAAATGATCTAGTAAATATTTTTTACAGTTCAATCATGCGTGATCTTTGGTAAATAACCACCGATAGAAACACTTGAAGTTACCCACTTTAATGGCTTCGGTGCATGATTTTTGGGGATCGGGGATCGCTTTTGTGATATGCAAGGAGACAACATCATGGTCTGCTGAATAATTAAAAGGGCGGCACTGGAATTTCGGGGACGACCTTCATTATTTTGGCTTGAGAACAGCAAATGATTGGTCATAAGAAGGGACTAAATCGACCTTGAAAATCTTTTTTCCGTCAATGATTTTATCAGTGTTATTGCTCCTTCTCCACAGAACAGCAAATGATTGGTCATAAGAAGGGACTAAATCGACCTTGAAAATCTTTTTTCCGTCAATGATTTTATCAGTGTTATTGCTCCTTCTCCACAGACCCAATAGGCAGTAATTTGTGCTGACGTGGTAATTAATTTACACTAATTGTTGAGCAGTTTCTGATGACTTATACATGTTAAACAGGGATGCGACGGGTCGATCCTGATCGACAATGGGGATATCAGCGAGCGGCACGCGGGGGCACATGCGGGTGTGGGAGGCTTTGAGATAATTGAAGCGGCCAAAGCTCGCTTGGAAAGCACTTGTCCTGGGGTCGTCTCTTGCTCCGATATCGTGGCTATGGCTGCTAGAGATGCTGTTTTCTTGGTACTTACTTTCCCCATCTTATACTCTTGCTGGCACAGATTTTGCTACCCAAATACCATTTGATAGCTCTTTCCTTTAGAAGGAAAGGAAAAAGGGAGAGAGAGGTGTCAATTTTGATTGCTCTGGTGGATTGAAGTTGTGTTGGCTTCATATGGTGCAGAGCAATGGCCTGTTCTATGAGGTGCAGACGGGGAGAAGAGATGGCCGTGTCTCAAACTGGACGTTCGCTGCAGATATGCCGGATGTGAATGACTCGATTCATATGCTCAAGGCCAAGTTTAGACAGAAGGGGCTTAAAGATAAAGACCTCGTTCTTCTCTCCGGTACGCTGCTCTTTACTAGTCAGCAGATGTGATTTATCAGCACAGCCGATTAATTACTCGGATAATACGTTAATATAGTCTAAAGTCTTAACAATTAGTAACATGACCATGTCAAGAAGAAGCAGGAATTTCCTCCCGAAACAACTATTCTTGCCTTTAAGCTCCCCAAATGCATGTTCTAGAGCAGGAATTTCCTTCTGAAACAACTACTCTTGCGTTTTAGCTCCTCAGATGCATTTCTGTTTTCATCATTTGATATTCTAGAGCAGGAATTTCCTTCTGAAACAACTACTCTTGGCTCTCCGTCTCTAGCTGCGCATACCATCGGAACAACCGCGTGTTTCTTCATGGGCACGCGGCTCTACCAATTCAATTCCACAGGCGGGTCAGACCCTGCGATTAACCCTCGCTTCCTTCCGGTTCTCAAGTCCACATGCCCCCTCGGTGGGGATGTCAACGTGAGATTGGCTCTGGATGCCGCCACTGAGTTCGTATTCGATGATCTGATTCTTCACAACATCAAGAACGGATTTGCCGTGATATCTTCGGACGCGAGGCTCTATGACAGCAGACACACCAGGCGGATAGTTGATCTGTATACTCAGAATGGGACTTCTTATAAGCACGAAAAACCACCGTCCTTCAAGGTGGATTTTGCAGCTTCGATGGTGAAGATGGGTCGTATTGGCGTGAAGACGGGTTCGCAAGGAGAGATTAGGAGAGTTTGCAGCTCTTTCAACTAATTGGGTGTGCTGAATTATGTTATTAATGCAGCGTTAATATATAGCAATTACTTGTAGATTTGGTTATGTATATTGGGTGGTCATTAATTTAGGGAGTTAGAATACGCCTCTTTTTAGTTTACTTGTCATGTGTAGAGCAAATAAAAAAATGTAGTAGGTAATGCATGAACAAAATATTGGAAGCGGCCTGTCAATACCATATTAATCGATGACACGTCAATGATGAATTTCACCAAACGCCAATGAGTTAGATACGCAATGCAAAATTTCTACAAAATTGACTAAAATTGACGATTCAGATAAACCTATAAGATTTTGACATCTTATAGTATATGTTTAGGAAGATGATAATATTTTTTGATGTTTCGCTGAAATATGAAAATGGATTAGAAATATTTTTCTATCATTTAAGAAGAAAAACCAGCTTATATTTTCCTAAATAGTTTTGCACTATTTGGCATTAGTAACTTAGGTACAAGTTGCCAAGCAATCGGGCTTAGGCATCAAGGTCTCAAGCCCAGTCTCTATGGACTTGGCCCCGATCTTGATGGACCCAAGCACGAGAACCTAGGTCCCACACGTAGGCAAGGGCATTGGTGCTAGGCCTACAGAAGCCGAGCTTGAGATTTTGATGCAACTCACCGATGCTTGGGCTCAAGTCCATAAAGGCCGAGTTAGCAAGTTGGGCTCCCTTGCTCGACTCCCTAGTTCATGGAAGCCAAGCCCACATCTTTCGAGGTAGGGTCTAGGTCAATGGAGGCCGGATTTGAGACCCAATGCCTATACCTCAATCCCGACACTCGGACTAGATCCATCAAAAGTGGACTCACAAACCTTGGTGCCTATGGATCCCTACGCCGAGTTCAAGTCCCTTAAGGTTGAGCCCGAGTCCAATGAAGCCAGGTTATGAACCCCAAGAATATTTCACACTTGAGCTCAGTGGACCCAAGTGGAACCCTTGGGTCTAAGTGTCGGTGACACGAGCAAGGGAATCGAGGTCCCTAGGTAGTCAGAACTAGGTAGTTAGAACTAGTACGAGGGTCCTAGGCCTGACCTTTGTATACCCAAGTATGGGTGCTAGGGTCCTAGGCCCAACCTTTTTAGACATGAGCTCAAGCCCTGGGGATGCGGGCTTGAGCACTAGGGTCCCAAGCTTGGAATATGTGGATTGAAACACAAGTAGCTTTGTCTTGGGCCTGACATTTATGGATCCAAGCCTAGGTTGATAGAAGTCAATCCCAACCCTAGTTTTTAGACTTAGGCTTGTTGTTAAGGGCTCGAGAGCGGATGTTGAATTTCTCGTGCCTAAGCACCGAGTTTCTGATCTAACAACCGATGTCTTGTTATATTTTGAAAAATGATTACGATCTTTTAAAGTGAAGATCATTTTCACAAATTTAAGCATAGGGTTTTTCGGAAAAATATTTTTCATTAACTCATTTTCCTATACAATCTAAATGTTGAAAATGAGGAAATTATTTTCCTGAAAAGAGAAATTTCTGCGAAATAAACATTTTAGAAATTTTTTTCAAAAGATATTATAAATTTTTCAACCCTTCGTTTCGTCGGTGTATAAATTAATGATTAATCAAATTATCTCCAAGACAGATCAAACAATTATTTTAGAAGGCTTTGCTTTAAGACTCTCTCTCTCTCTCTGTCTCACATATGCTTATGTATGTATCCACTTTAGCTCGAAGATTCTGTTATACCCATTGAAAAAGGATTGCATGCCAGTTCTTCTTCAATAAAATCAAGGAAGTTCCAAATTGAAAATAATTGCCACGACTCCAAAGAGACATCAATGGAGTGGCCGGCTGCTAAAATTAGGTCCCCAGAACTTTTGTGACGTTCGGAATCTTTTTATCGAGTCAGAGATTCTTAAATCTTCGATCATCAATTAGTTCCCACTCACAGCTAATGGCCCATCACCTGGAATAACTTTGAATCGATCTAATGTCTGTCAGGTGAGGTCCATCAAAAGGCGTAGAATTATTTTTCAAATCAATGCCGTATCGCTTAAATGGGTCAACTAATGATGCGTATCAATTTGCCGAATATAGATCTAATTTAGATATTGGCCATGATGTTTTCTATCCAGTGGGGATCATGCGTGTTGATTTCGCTAAGCTCGAAACATCGGACATATGTCTAGTCATGTCTTCGCGTGTCTCGTCAGCCAGGTTCCTTTTGTCTATTTATTTGGCTTTCTTCAGTTATGCTATGCCCATCTGGGGACCCGACGAAGCTGTCTCGATCGAATTTGTTACCTGGAAACACGAATCCATTGAATGCTCAATTTTTTGAATAAAGAACATTCTGAGTTTATACCATTTCAGGGTCGACTTGACAATAAACGACAGAAATGTATATAGGGACTAGGCCACGTACAATACTTCGGTCCTCATATTTGGTAACTCGCGTGAGTTTTGAATTGCATTTTATCTGATTGATGAGAGTAATATATATATGTGTGTTTGCATGCATATTTTTTTAGCCTCGGATTTACTTATTTAGAATTAGCTTCTAAGTATAAAAAACATTGAGGGATTGGATATCCGATTTACAAGAATCCTTAAAAATACCCCTTAATATGAAAATAAAAGAAAAAAGCCTATAACTTGAAAAGAGCCAACGTAAGTTTCTTCGGTTATGTTTTATGCTAGAGCGAACACATTGATGCTATACCACCCTATAAGACTTCTTTATTGAATGATATGGCATCCATTTACTCCATCATCTCAATTAGTGGATAAAAGTAATCGTTTGCCCCTAAACCATTGTCAATATTCAATTTACTTAGCCGAATGCTTAGTCTTGTTTTTGAGTTCTTTTTTTTTTTTTTTTTTTTTTGTTCGATTGAATCCTCAAAACATATCATTCTTTATCTGCATTTGTCATTCTATTAGACACCTCAGTCGCCTCTAACCGCAAGCAAAGAGAGAGGCACAAAGCTCACCCTCACCATAGATCCCGCAACAATCACGGCAACAGTCACAACTCAAGCCACTGTAAGGGGTGAATGGCTAGAGCATGATTTCGAGCAATGGTAGAGTGCCGATGGAGTCATTGGCAGACCTAGGGGTTGTTGGTGGCCCCTGCCCCCGATGTTCTCATAATTCCCTCAAAATAAAGGGAATTTGTCCCTAAGGTGAAATTCTTGACTTGCCATTGGGCGGAGTTGGTGCCCATAGTACTCGTGAAGCCTTAGCTATCTAAACACCCATGAAACATCCTATAAATCTCATGAAACAAGCAATTGAATTCAAGTCTCTGACTCTTATAAATGGCTCTCATCCAAAACAATTTGCACATAGTTATGGGACTTATACTAGAGACCTCTCGCTCTACTTTAAATTTTTATTTATCTTCTTTTTTTCTCAAATTAACTTTATTTGGATTTTGTGTTATTTATTCTCTGTTTATTTTTTTATTTTTATTTTTGTAAAAGTTGTCATTAGCCATATAGAAGGCTGATGCCAACAGTTTGATGCCATGGCATAATTTTTATAACTTTTGTTGTGGAAGGACTAATGTAGAGATTGAAGATAGGTCGATTCGATTGAGATATGTGATTGAGTATGGGTGATTCCACCAAATTGCAAAATTCTCGTCAATCAGTACTAAACTGATTTTTCTATTCGTTTTGGTATCATGTGTCCGTATTTAAAACCACAAGATTTTCATGACAACTGAGGGTTACTAATGTGTTGAAGATGTACAATGTGACTTGAAACAAATTGATCACGGGTCAATTGCACTTAAATTTTGTAAGAGTTACCCGGTATGCTAGATCACGCTAAAATCGCGCCAGATTGAAATTAACCGCGAATTTGAATTCGATTTCAGAAATTGAAAGTTCTATCATGTCACGATTTATTTTAGGACCGTCGATTTATCCTTCGAAATTTTTTTTACAAACCGAGATTTTTGGCAGAAATTCAAAATAGGGCCATTTTTGTCCAGAAAATTCAGGGAACCGTTTTTTATCGTGTTTTTGGGATGCAAGTTGGTTTTATTGGCGTGAAAAAATGTCAGTTTGATCGTGGACATCTTGGTGGGATTTACGAACTTTGAATTGAGCTAAATTAATGGAGAATTAGTAGGGAATTTAATCCAATTGAGTGGACCATGCACAAATTCGTAGCCCCCCATAGTGTGCAACTTTTGGACCCCTAGGAAGCTTGCCAAGGGAGCCTTGGCAGCTGCAAATGGCTGAGGAAGCCAGCCAGCCAAGGTGGGGCCTCTTTAATGGGACAAAGGGATAGAAAGAAGCTTGGAGGGACCCTCAACACTAGAATTGTCCCCTTCTTCTTCCCTTAGCCGGCCACTTTCTTCATTTCCAGACCTTGAAGCTTCCAAGAACTAGAGAAAACCGAGCCCAAGCCCCTCTGCCCGTTGCTCGCCCATTCGACCATTGCCAAGCTCACCGCTGGCCGTCGCTCGTTCATCGAGTGCCATGCTTGTCTCGCGCCTGTCCATGTGTCGTTCCACTCCAGTCGTGACCCTAGGCCATCCCTCGTGCCCGTCGAGCTCAGCTGGAGCTCTGTCGTCACTGTTCTGCCGCCGTGAAGCCCCACCTAGCCACTGTAGCTCGTCCGCCAACCCAACCGGCCTTCGAAGCAGCTCCTTCGACCTAACAACAAAACCGAACTCCCTTGGCCTAGCCATGTACTATTTGGCTTGCTTTGGACCGCTTTCGGACCTCGTAAGGCATTGCCGCTTTGGAGTTTGTCACCCATCTCCACCTTCCTATCCTCGAGGACTCATCGAATTTCAAAACCGGTGAGTTTACTCACTAATCTCCGCTTAATGAGTTAATTATGCTTAAGGGTTGATTAGTTTAGGCTAAGTATGGTTTATGTGGTTAGTTAGAACGGATTAATGATTTAGTTACTTGTTTATGCATGTTAGGTGGTTAGACCGGCTTAATTAACAAGTATATAGATTTTATTATTTATCTAAATTGGTTCAAAAATTTTCCGGACCCGTTTTGGTATTTAATTAGGTTTTTCCAGCCTAAGTTTGCATTTATGGCATTTAAATGTATTTATTTAATTAATTTCGGCTTTTATTTAATTATTAATTATTTTTCGGAAATTAGACTAGGATAGTCGATGACCGGAATTTTGTGCTGATTGGAATAGTGTGATTGATTTATTTAATTGGATGCTAATTTGTGCTATTTGAGTGATATTTGTAATTTTGAGAATTTATCCCAAAATTGAGTAATTTAAGTATTTAATTGGGAAACATCGTGTGACAATTTATAACGCCAAAAATATCTTTGTGGACTATATTAAATGGTGGGATTTTTAGAAAAAGAAAATATGGTATTTTGGCTAAGGCCGATTGTGTACCTACACATGATTATTTTTACCGTGTATTATAAAATGGTGAATTGTTAGTTGATGGGAATGGTATACTATATTAGCCTGCGGGCCTTAATATATCAGCTTAGGGTAAGTAGTATACTCGCACAGCTTTGATGAGCAATATAGATATATAGCAGCTTTGATGAGCAGTATTATTATATATTTATCAGCTTTTGTGAGCTATATCATCTATTATCAGCTTAGAATGAGTAATGCTTGAATCGATAAAATTTTATGGATGGTATTGATGGTATTAAATTGAATGGATCGATTGATCAATGTTTTGATTGAATTGAAGTGATTGATTGAGTGTTGAATCGTACTAACTTGCAGGAAGGAACTAAGGCAAATGTAAGTCTTCTATCTTGTGTGTGCCTAGGTAACCTTTAGGCATATTTCATTCCTAGTCGAAATTTATGGGGTGGACTTGTTGAGACGTTGTCTCACCCTATCGTGGGCTAACATTTACAGGTCCTTAGATGGCCGTACCTCTTGAGCGTTTTGGCCAGCCGAAGAAGGTTACCGAACAACACTCTCAGATTCCCCTCCCTAGGAGCCAAGGCACCTGGGTGTACGAACTCATGAGATCTACTGTCTGAGTTGATGAGAGTCTATCCCGGAAGGTACCCTATCAATTTAGGTCGTAGTATCGTTACCGGCGGATTGGGCTAGAGAAGGCCCTCTTCTGGAATCTGAGATTCCTAGGTCGGTGCTGGAGATCGCTTTTGGCAAGGTACGACCGACCCTCTTGGTGGTTCAGTGGTAGACCCGAATTCCCCAAAGCCAGAAACCCTGGAGTATTCTGTTGAGAGTTCAAATGCTTAAAGGATTTGTAGCCCTCTACTTTTTGTAGACTTGTATATATTGGCTAGTATTGTATATGACTTAGTCTGATGTGTATAAAGGAGTGTTATGGTTTTCAAAAATTGTGGCCTTACTTTTCTATCCCATCTTGGTATTGTCTAGGGATTTAATTATTCACTTCTGCATGCGCATTAAAATGAATGAGTCGGCGATGCATTTTGGGACGTCGCATTTTTAATCGACCACCGAGGGATGGGTACACGTTTGGAGGATCGGGGTATGACACTAAACCTTCTATCAAACTTCATAGGCTAAAATAGTATGCCCAATCGTATTTTATACCGGGGTTTTGCCATTATTTACGGTGTTTGGAAGGCTTGTGCAACAGGACATTATTTATAAGACATTACATATATTATTTTAAGTAGTGGTTGTAAAGGCTTTATCTCTTAACTCAGCTCTTACCTTTGGTCTAAAATAAGTTTTTTCCTCGAGTTGAGGCCTGTCTAATGGAAGAGAACTTCACCATCAATTATGGACTTCCAAAAAGTGATGGATTCATTCACGTAAGTATGGACTTCACCATCAATTATCTTTTTTTAATCAGCTACATTTGTTTCTTATGCTATTAGGCATTTTAAAATGATTTATTGACACACCTTTCTGACAAGGCTCTGACAAGGCTAAGGTCCTAAGTCTGTGGAAAAAGTACATGCCACTAATGTAATTGATGAAAAAGTTCTTTAGTATGATCAATAGCACAAGGATTAAGATTGGCTTATAAAATACCATGTTTGTCCAATCACAATTTTTCCCCAAACCTTTTCATTTACAATGTAATATGTCAAACAGCAATCGGTTCTTGGTACATCAAAACAACGCTAATGATAATTAGTGCTAACGACAAATGATAGTACCTATTTGGTCTAAAATAAGTTTTTCCCTCGAGTTGAGGCCTGTCTAATGGAAGAGGATAAGGTAAGATACTTCCAAAAAGTGATGGATTCATTCACGTAAGTATGGACTTCACCATCAATTATCTTTTTTTAATCAACTACATATGTTTCTTATGCTATTAGGCATTTAAAAATGATTTATTGACACACCTTTCTGACAAGGCTCTGACGAGGCTAAGGTCCTGTGGAAAAAGTACATGCCACTAATGTAATTGATAAAAAAGTTCTTTAGTATGATCAATAGCACAAGGATTAAGATTGGCTTATAAAATACCATGTCTGTCCAATCACAATTTTTCCCCAAACCTTTTCATTTACAATGTAATATGGCAAATAGCAATCAGTTCTTGGTACATCAAAACAGCGCTAATGATAATTAGTGGTAACGACAAATGATAGTACCTATCTGGTCTAAAATAAGTTTTTTCCTCGAGTTGAGGCCTGTCTAGTGGAAGAGGGTAAGGTAAGATACTTCCAAAAAGTGATGGATTCATTCACGTAAAGTATGGACTTCACCATCAATTATCTTTTTTTAATCAGCTACATATGTTTCTTATGCTACTAGCCATTTAAAATGATTTATTGACACACCTTTCTGACAAGGCTCTCACAAGGCTAAGGACAAATGATAGTACCTATATTCCGGAAATTATGTTTCTTGCTGACTTTTGATGAATGTGAGTGGAAGTATTGGAAGCACATTCGTCATAGAAATTCGGCGCTTCTTCACCGCAGGAATTGCAATTCTATTTCGCTCGTTCTTATGGGGAAAAGCTACTTTTGTTGGGAAAAGTCCATATGGTGTTATGTTTTTAATGCAATCACTTCTAATCCAATCAATGGTGGAAGAAGCCTTTTGAGAAACTTTTCTTTTGCACCATGAGCATATGGCACAAAGGTCCATGATACGATTTTGTCCATCGCGATTTTGGTTTATTTATTAGAGGTAATGTTCAGGTGCACGTTTGTGAGTAGTGGGCAAAAGAGATCATATAATGAATATGTGGTGTAAAGTGGAATATATAATATATCTTAGTTGATTCATAACTGATTGTTTTAAATTTTTCAATACATGTGAATCTAACTAGATATATACAAGTTTAAATTTAGGCTTTCTTAGTGATGATCTCAAGTGAAGATATCAGGATTTTGTACCGTGATCCAACAAATTGGTATTGGAGCTAATGGTTGAATGGTGGCTTATTCAAAATGAATATTGAAGTTTCATGAAATATCCATGTAAGGAATTGTAGATATGACTCCTTATCTAAGGTAGTGGATTGTGTCCACATAGCTTCTTGCGGAGCTTGGCTGGGCCAAGGCGATTAAGGATAGAGTTTGAATGGCAAAAGTTGTTCACGTCAACATTGTCACAACCTCTTTTTTTTTTTTGGCGCCCCAATCAAGGCGGGCGCCTTGCGGAGGCTAATGGTTCGGCTAGGTCTATTTTAGCCCGAACTCTCCCAAGTCCACCAATTCATAACTTAATAATCCAAGTTTTTAACCTATAAGTCAATTTTAAAATGGAGTCGCCACTAATTTATTTGGGGTGGGTCAATTAGAAACCCAAGCGAAATATCGGGAGGAATACTCGCTCTTGTGCAATCAGAGAAATTAGGATCGGAGACTTGATTACACTAGTTAATCACTAATGCCCTTTTGATATCTAATCTTGTTTAAATCCTGAGACTTTTTGAATATTTGAGAGATTTTCCATGCATTTGTGGAGAAAAACATTTTTTGGGACCTTTTTCTATTTTTGGAAAATAAAAGGGATTTTTGGATTTTTTTGCTACTTTTTGGAAAATGTCTTTTTTGGCTTTTTTTTTGACTTTTTTGACTTTTTGGCTTTTTTTTTTTGGGAAACTATGGATATTTTTTAATTTTTTGATTTTTGGAAAATAAATTTTATTTTTTATTTTTTAATTTTAAATATATTATATTATATTATATTATTAAAATGCGACCCGGGTCGGATCCCTGGGTTAGGTCCGACCCGGGGTCGTTTGCCCACAGCCTAGACGGGCCCGTAACGTGGGCCCGACTCGGGCACTTTTCTTGGTTTTTTTTTTAAAAAAAAAAAACATAAAAGCCCATCAATTTGGCCCATTTTCGTTAAAAGAACTTCAGCCCAACAACTATCCAACCCACGCGAATGAAATCAACCCTAAGCGGAAACCCTACCCTACCCGGTCACTGACCCGCCTTCGACCCGGTTCACAGCCGCAGCTTGCTTTGCCCTATTCCTACATCATCCGACAAAGACGACGGCGACGAGCGGCGATACAGAGGACAACAACGGTAGGAGGATGTGGTGTGGTGGCACGGCAGTGGTGACGGGTGGAGATGCAGAGGGGAACGGTGGACAGAGCGTGATTGAGGATTGGATCTCGCTATGGCTCGAGGTGGTGAGGACGGATGGCGAGTGGCGGTGAATACCTGGTGGCGACGAACGGTGGTAGTGACGACGACAGGGTAGCGATGCGTCGGGGTGGTCAGGAGCATTCGGCTCGGTGCAGGGATGGCATCGGGCAACGTCGACGGCACCTCCTTTCTCCTCGAATCCGACCTTCCCTCCTCCGGCTTCTCTCGTTCAACCCTCTCACACTCAAATTTGACCCCTCACTGCTTGGGTTCGCCTCCAGCACCCCGACTGGCCTAAGATCTCGGCCTACTCGTCCTCGACCCCCCCTCTGAGGTCTCTCAGTGGGAGGTTCGAAGATTTGCAACCCTCGATCCTTCGCCGATTGTGTCTCTCTCCCTCTCGGGCTCGCTTGTCGCTAGCCTCCCCCGATGTCACTTGGAGGGAGGTCGCTTGAGCTTGCGACCCGATTTCCACCTTGCTCGCTCTTTGAGCTCCCCGAAGTCTCTCGGGAACCCCTCTGAGCTTTGCTGGCTCTTGTGTCCTTCAACGACAAGGTGCTCCGCTATTTATAGGTGAGGAGGTCCGGTCGATGAAGGGGCTTGGCCGCTAGTCTTTGGCTTGTCGACCGGACCCCCGCGGCTGAACCGGCGTCCCATTCGAGCTCCTCCAACAAGGCATGCTCGGCATTGAAGGCAGCCAATAATGGCGCATGAGATCTGTCTCTTCCGGCCGACGTCGGCCTACCCTCCTCGGCCATAGGTTGTCTTTGAGCACGTCGTCATTGCTGTGGGTGAACTACAAAGGCGGAGAAGGAAGGAGCGAGGAAGAAGAAGAAGGAAGAAGGAGGCCGGGCCGAATCTAAGAAAAAGGCTGGACTTGGGCCCGTGCGGAGGGGGAAAAAAGGGAAAGAGAAGGGGGCCGGCTGCTTTTGCTTTTTTTGTTTGTTTTATTGATTTTTTTGTTGTTTTTGTTATTTATTATTTATTATCTAAAAAAAGAAAAAAAGTAAAAGAAATTAAGGCCTAATTAATAACCTAATCAAAATTTAGGTGTCAACAAACATGTACCAAATTTAGTTGGGCAATGGAAATTTTAATTGAGATAAAATGCCTAGCATGCAATGTTCAAAGTTCCACATGCTATCCATTAATTTGGGAAAAATTGACTCACCGCGTTCACTTAAAATCATGGCGGATGCCTATAAATACATCTTAACAGCTATATATACACACACACACACAGCTATATGTATATATTATTGAGGTCCTTTAAATTTACGTAACAAACGCATATCCTAAATTGTTCCTTTTAAAAATGGATACATCATCAGCACTGCAAACTTTTAATTGTGAGATTCTTTTTTTGAAATTGCGATATTCTTTACAAAAAAAATTTCCCTTTCTGTTTTCTCTCTTCTTCCACTGAATCATAAGTGAAACCCCTTCATGCCGGAGCAGCCATCATGACTTCCACCGCCTTCAAGAACTCCATTGTCGCCTCCTTTTATTACCTCTCTCTCCCTCTCTCTCTCTCTCTCTCTATGCCTTCAACTAAGCTAGCGACCTTAAATTGAAAGGTACCACCTTCAATTGACCCGGATTGAAGGTCGCGTGAGGCTGGTTGACCTCTTAATAGTGAGCAAGAATTGCTATCGTGCTTCTCTCTCTCTCCACTGAGTTGATTGTTAATATGTCAACTATCTAATATAATTTAAAATGCAAATTTCTTCTTGAATTTGAGGGATCCATAGCCTATTATTTAAGTGGGAATTTTAATGACCTTTTGTACTCTTAAATTCTTAAACCTCGCTTCAAATTTCACATGAAGTGAAAAGTAAGAGTCGAATGATTTATATATAGTGGTTCCCTCCCAAGTGCTACCTTTTTAAGTATTATTTTGAGAGTTTGGCTCATTTGGATTAGATTGGATAGTGAATTCAGCTAAATATCCAGAGGGTCTCCGTCCGGGCGGCAAAAAGAAAAAATGTATGAAACTAAATATTTTCTACAGCAGCAAATCCACTCCGCACAGGTAGATTCGGAAAATGGCCATCATATGAACAGAACGTTCCACTTAGAAAGTGTGATCTTTGTCAGATCTTTGTCACCCATCTGACAAAGTACATCAACTTTCCCACGGCAGACGCCTGCTTAAAGCTTTACGAATTCTAGCTTCACCATCCCCCACATAGAAAACATGCCAATTTTCCATGAGAAAATTTTCCATGAGAAAAGTAGAAAGGATGGTCCACTAGGGTTTTTCTTCTCTTCATCGCAATTGGTTTCACCGTAGAATAATGCTAGAATTCTAAGACTCGGTTATCATCGAGCGATGCGATAGACTACGGTCGAGTGTTGGAACATGAACCATTTATTTGAAAGTCCGGCTAAAAGTCCAGCTACGGTTTGTTATCCCTTCATCCATCGTCTTTTGTTAAGGGCCTCACTTCACCTAGCATTATTCTTCTCTATATAAACGAGTAGCCCAATCAGCTCTTGTCATGCTTGTTAACCTTTCCGAGTTTTCAAGACTGGAAAGCTGTCGCTCCTCATCAACTTACCTGATTTCACTTCCTTCTAACTTGGTTCTGATCAAGCCATATCACAGGAAACATGCATGTCCTGCTTTTCTTGAGCGGTGTTCTTGGTACCTTTTTATGTCTCAATCTCAGTTGTACATTTCTTCTTTCTTTTCAATTATTCTTCTGTCTTCACACGCCCTTAGTTTTAACCCTGTGCAACTTGCTGTGTTCCAAATGTAGGAAATGCAACTGGTCTGTTCTTTTTCTTGGCACCTATGTAAGTCATATAGCGTATCACTTGCTTTCTTATCATGGCTGGAAACTTGAAAGAAACATAATTCTTGCAGGGTTACGTTCAAGAGGATCATAGGAAACCGGTCGACTGAGCAGTTCTCTGGCATCCCCTACGTGATGACCCTTCTTAATTGCATCGTCTTCACTTGGTAAACTCTCCTGATGATGTAAATTCTACAAGTGCTTCTAAACAAATCACATGAATGCGACTAAAGTATGATAGCCAGTTGTGAGCTAGTTACTCTACTATCACCAATCCAAACTAATCAGTTTTTTATCAGATCAGAAATACCAATCTTCTGCTATCCCATTTATCCCGAAAATTGTTAAGTTATGTTGTTTATTGCGATTACAAACTTTTAAAACTTAGTTGATTGTCCAGTTAAACTGAACCCGAATGCTCTATCCTTTACCTTCCCTGTTCTCTAGCTTCTTCCAATCAACCTCACGAGAATAGTCTATCTATGTTTACTTATGCAAGACCGACTGGCTTAACAGGTATGGCCTCCCATTTGTTTCACGAAACAATATTCTCGTATGGACCATTAATGCCACTGGAGGTGTGATTGAATTCACATACATAATGATCTTCATTATATTCGGACCAAAAAAGGAGAGGATGAAAGTTATGGGACTCTTTGCTTTTATTATGACTGTGTTCTCGGCCATCGCCTCCATCTCCCTCCTTGCGTTGCATGGAAACACCAGGAAATTCTTCTGCGGCGTTGCCGCGGCCCTTTTCTCTACTGTTATGTATGCTTCGCCTCTCTCAGTCATGGTAAGATCACTCCATCATGACAAACCCTAGAGCAGGACCTCATATTCAGTCAAGATTGCATTTAATCATTCACAGTTAAGTTTCCAACGTTTTCCACGGATTCTTGCAGAGGATGGTGATCAAAACAAAGAGTGTAGAGTTCATGCCATTTTCCTTGTCACTGTTTGCATTCCTATGTGCCCTGTCGTGGCTCATCTACGGCCTTCTTAGCGGCGACCCGTTCGTCCTTGTACGCTACAACCCCTATATTCTTGCTTATTATCTGTGGAAATTACTTCAGCATCACAATTTCTTTACATCGTAATTGAAGTCAGCATCTGTCAAAAAGTGTAACATCGTCCCTTAGTATATTTGAAGTTGAGGAAATTGATGTTAATGTCACCGCAGGTACCTAACGTATTCGGAACTGGACTTGGGATTGCCCAGCTGATCTTGTATGCAATCTACTACAAGAACAGTAATTACAGCGAAAGCGCCATTAAGGATGACTTCATCGAGATTGATCTCGAAAAGATTGATCAAGTGAAGAAGCCAGATTCAAGGCATCTTTAATTTCTTTCCAGAAAAGACTACCCGTTCCCTTGAATGTAATATGAACTTATTGCAGTTGAGTTCACCTAGATCACTTGAAAGGGATAATGGAGTTGCTATGTATGAGTGATGTGACAAATTTACGCGATAGCTATCACCTAATAAATGAACTTATGGTTTTTCCTTCTTTTTTTCATTTTCCCTTCAATTAGTTTGACTTTGGCTCACCGGAAGTCGCCGGTCAAAGTGTTTATGCAGAAGCAATGATGCAACCAATTTGATTAGAGTGGCATGAAGTATCTGAGCTAACTAGGATACGGGGAATCCTAATCTTAAATTCGGTACCGTACTGGCCTTTTCTTCCTAACGAATTGTCACGTCTCTATTGCTCGAGGAGTGAAGGTAATTAAAGGCTTGACCAAATGCAATCTCTAGATTTGTCTCCCCTTTACCAAATGCTAGATATCATATATTATAGGCCGCATTTGGCACAGCTTCAAGAAGGGACAGTGAGCATCTATGATGTTTCTTCGGTGAAAGTTGGGCCGTTTGATAAAATATTTTGCCCCTTTTTTGAATGAAAGCTGGCAGTGGTCAAACCCAAAACCAAAGACAGGCTCTTCCTTACTCTGGCTTTGCAACATTTTCGAAAAGCCTTTTCTAAGAATTAATGATTTTTTTCAGTTGTCATTCTTGCTCTCAGAAACTTGGTAAAATTATGCTTTTACCCCCAAATGCCCTGTGGATATTACAAACTCAAGCAGTCGCATGCGACCTTAGACTAATGGCCCATCAACTTGGCCGCAAAGTTGCTAGACCAAGGGTTGATCGGCCAAGGCTGAGATTTGGTATGATGAGGCCGACTGGCATTAGATATAGTGTGAGGGGACTCAATCAATGTGATGCGACAAGGGTTGACTACTAGACATCCCGTGCGATAAGGCTCAAACAGCTTGAGATCTAGTTGTCAAAGGTCAACAACCCAAGTGTCGATCAACAGAGATCTGATGTGACGAGGCCGCTCATCGATGCTCACCTTTGATGTTCACCGATGCTCGCCTTAGGTTGCAGCTGGAGATCACCCAATATCCCTATCCTCTTTGTCGATGCTTTACAAAATATATACCACAAATCAATCATGGAAACGCTGTTTACTTTCAACAAATACTCTTTCAGTTAAAGATCTTTGATTAAATGATAAAAGCTCTCTCAAATGCCCCCTATGTCCCATCTTAGATAGGAGAGACTTTCCTGTGTGATTACAAAACCCATCCCCAGATAGTCCCCCGCATTATGTGATTAGTCAGATGTTCATTTTGAGGACTCAACTGTTCTAAAAAGGATTAGATCATCAATATAGTATTACAGCAGGGCTCCATTTAGGAGATGTGAGGTTGGAGAACAGAGTAGACCTAAGCTGATCCTATCGGGTAGGGGGTCTGATTGACGGGGCGAAAGCTCTTGCACGGCGCATCGTATAGTCGGTTTCTAATGTGGCAAGCAAGCATGAATGGATTGGATCGCACTTCGAATACGGGGATTATCATTGGCCAATGCTTTAAGTGGGGAGAATTTGTCGTACCCGAAAACCCTTTTCGAAAAAAAGATGGTATTTTTGAGTGATTCACAAGTAAGACCCACCTTGAATAGTGTTTCGCCGGCTTTGTTTCCCGCGAAAAATCTTTCACTAAACGCTATGTTTTGATTTCATTATTGGAGACTCAGGTCCTGTGTTGATTTGCACAAAAAATGTCAAATGCAATGATAGATTTTATTCTCAACTTGTATATACAATCCTAACAATTGACGCCCAAATGACTCGAAGAATAATAGCTTTTGAGTACATATTATATAAGAATCTAATCAATGATGTAACCTAGACACAAGTAATTAAATAGCCTATACTTTGAACTCAAACTATGTCGGAATTTAATATATGAAACAGCCTGCTTTAGGTATATTGCTGGAATTTAATTAATAGCAATACTCCTAGATAGCAAACATAACGTCGAAATTTAATCGAAGACGCTTAGCTTGTGAGATGACACTAAAATTTAATCAATGATGTTGAACCGAATAGAGATGTATGTCGAAATTCAATGTACAATGGGAATCTTGAAGGGCTATAGCTAAAAATGTAATAAAGCAAAGATAAAGTAAAAATAATTGTTATGGTATTGGTGGTGCTACCAACTGGATTCCCTACTTTGACGAATTTGCTCAGTGCTTAGCTCAGGCCGAGCTGATGGATCTCAGGTACGTTGGATGCCGCTTTACTTGGTCCTCTACCGGTGATGCGAGGAAGATGAGGAAAATAGATCGTGTCCTAGTTAACGGCGAATGGAATATCCATTTCTCCTTCTCTGAGGCTATGTTTTTAAATCTGGGGATATCGGATCATTCACCTATGATTGTCAGGGTTATGCAACCGACTCAAACCAGGAAGCCATTTAAGTTCTTTGACTTCTAGACCCACCACCCAGATTTCAAGGCCATCGTTCATCAGGTTTGGGCCACTTCGGTGTTAGGTGTTCCGATGTTCCAATTAGTTTCAAAGCTGAAGATGTTGAAAGCTCGTCTAAGGTCTCTTAACCGTGAGGCCTTCTCGGATATATCGATCAGAGTTGCCGAGGCTAGAGAAGCTTTAAGAATCACCCAATTAGACCTCCAATCGGACCCGTTAAGCTTTGTTCTTTCTCAAGAGGAAAGAGAGCAACGTCGGGTCTTTGTTGAGCTCAGGGACCATGAAGAATCCTTCTTTAGACAAAATTCTAGAATCAGATGATTAAAGGAAGGCGATAAGAACACCAAATTTTTTCACCAATCGGTGAAGAGAAGACAATTATCTAATCGCATCCTTTCCGTTAAAGATCCTTCGGGTTCCTCAATTACTGATCCGGTCTTGGTTCCTCAAGTGTTTGTCAATTTCTTTTCAGATCTCCTATCTCCGAAGGAGGGACTGGTCAAGCCGTCCATGGATGAGGTGAATCGGTTTGTCCACCAACCTCTATCCCAGGATCAGATTCGCTCCCTTTCTGTGCCGGTTACGGATTCAGAGATTAAGAACACTCTTTTCTCGCTGGCTAAGGGCAAAGCTCCTAGACCGGATGGTTTTTCGATGAAATTCTATAAATCCAGTTGGGAAATAGTTGGTCCTTCAATGCTGCAATCGGTGCATGATTTCTTCCTAAATGGTCGGCTTCTAAAAGAGGTAAACACCACTATCTTAGCTCTTATTCCTAAGGTGCCTAATGCTAGTGCGGTTGTTGATTTTAGACCTATAGCATGTTGCAACACTATCTATAAGGTGATTACGAAGATTTTAGCTAATCGAATAGCAGCAGTCCTTCAAGACTTGATTAGCCGGTCTCAAAATGCGTTTGTCAAGGGAAGGAGAATTAGAGACAATATCCTATTGGCTCAAGAGTTATTTGCGGGTTAAAGTCTGTTAGGGAAATCCCTTATGATGTTTTGAAGATGACAAAATAAATCAAAGGCTACTAACATGTTTGATGGTTGAGTAATAGACCATGCAGATTATAGAACATGTAAAGGATATTGTCAAAGTGTGAAGACGACCAAAAGACTGAACGTAACTCATTTCCAAAGTATATTCTGAAGATATCTAGACTTCTGTGTCAAAGTCTGAAGACTGCCAGACTCAAGACTTAAAGTCTGAAAACTGCCAGACTCAAGACTCAAAGTCGAAGATCGCCGGACTCATTGTAAAGTCTCTGAGACTCGAGACTTTACATCAGTTACGATGAATCGTAACTCAAGCCCAATCATACAACGGTTAGTGATCTGGTTTGGATTCCTCATCAAGATTGATTTGATTGATTCAATCTATTTGATTGACGATTGGAACTTGAAGACAAGAATTTTCTATACGAAGAAGCTTTACTTATGGAAACCAAGATTTCGTTTGTATGGGCGATCGGAATCAATTTGGGATTTTACCTTTGTCACTCAATGGCTACCAAATCTTCTAGATACAGAGCTGTCCAATGGGTATATTGGAAGACGATTCTTCGGGATACTGTCCAACGGGTAGTTTGGAAGTGGAGGAGTATTTAAGGAGATCATGGACCGATGAGCAAGTAAGAGACGGAGCGTAGAATTTATAATTCCAAAGTCTGAGCGACTTTTGATGATATACTTGTCTATTGAGAGCTTAAACGTTTGTAATCGTGAGAGAAATACCAAGAGAGTGACTTAGTGAGATAGTGTGATCTACTAAGTGTTTGCACTCGAAGTTGTAATCTCTTGTTGATTGCATATTGAAATCCAGCCAAGAATGCTGTCATCGTGGGAGAGTGGACGTAGGCTTGGAGTAAGCCGAACCACTATAAATCTTGTGTTCTTATTCTCTTCCCTAACTCCTTTATTTTATTCATACTAGCACTCTCAATTGGTATCAGAGCCAAGTGCTCGGTTTATAAAAGTGTTTTTACTTTTGAGCTAAAAATTCTTTATGGCTAGTATGTTGGCACCAGGACTTATGGAAGGGCAAAGCAACACAAGGCCACCATATTTTGATGGAAAGGAATACGACGTATGGAAGAACAAAATGAAAGCATTCTTAAGATCCAGAGATCTCTTACAATGGGATGTTGTGGAAAGAGGAATCAATCCCATTGTTGCGTCTACATCAAATAAGAATGGCAAAGACAAAGAAACCAAACCCCCCGCTCCTATGTCTCGGACGGAGTTGTCCAAAAGAGAAGCGCTTGATGCGAAAGCAATTTATTCTTTATATTGCGCTTTGTCTCCTGCTGAATATAACAGAATCTCTTCATGTGAAACAGCAAAAGAAGTTTGGGATAAACTTCATGTTACATATGAAGGGATCGATCGTGTAAAAGAGACAAAAGTAAACTTCTTGCTTGGCCAATATGAATCATTCAAGATGAAGCATGGAGAGTCAATTGGAGATATGTTCAGCCGTTTTACAGAAATTGTAAATGGTTTAGCATATCAAGGTCAGCAAATTTCTACCCCGATGAAGGTCAACAAACTCTTGCGAGGTCTCTCAAAAGAATGGAACCATGTCAAGACCTCAATCCGGGAGACTCAGAGGATTATGCCACTCTCCGTTGATGAATTGATTGGCACTCTTCAATCCTATGAAGTGGAACAACTTAATGACGAAGATCCCGAAGGTAAGAAATCCATTGCTTTAATAACTAATGCTGTTTTTGATGAAACAGACTCAGAAAATGACATGGACGATGAAGAACTTGCCTTTATGGTCGAGAAATTTAAAATGCTAAGTAGAAAAGGAAGGAAATTCGATGGAAGAAATCAATACAAGCAGAATGGCCATAAAAGAATCATGAAAGAAGATGATGATCAAGAAAATATATGCTTGATGGCACATTCAAAATCTGAGTCTGATTCAGACACAGACTCAGAATCAAAGTCTGATTCGGACACAGACTCAGAATCCGATGAGGAAATCGAGGTAAGCAATTAAAAAATTCCTCTCAAAGTTTCAAAGTATATAAATGAGCTTTGTTCAAATCTCAAATCTTCTCTTAAAAGGATTTTCGAACTTAAAAGGAGAATTCTCGACTTAGGCAACAAGATCTTTCTCAAGTCCGGAGACCTATTAAGAAAAATTGGATAAAAGCAACATATTCTGCTAACTCTCATGGACCCAAGAAAAAAATGGGTACCAAAGAAAAGATAAGTTATTTTTGCAGGATATAAAGAAGAAAGAAGAAAGAGGATTTGGTAAGAATTTTTTATTCTCAATTTGATTTGGGCAATAATTCTCCTTATGCTTGATATTCAATATATCCTTGGTTGATTGAGATTTTATAATGATCATATTTTGCTTTATGGAAGAAAGAATCGTATGATTTATTTTTGTGATTTGTGAGTTAAGATTTGATTTAGTACGTGTGATTATTTGAGATAATTCAGATTATTTGGTTTAATTTTATGCTCTCAAATTGTCATATTTTGCAAAGTAAAAATCCGATTTTACGTTATACTAATTTTGCAAGATATATTTTTTTCTGAGATATTCAAGGATTTATTCTCTTTAATTTTATTGTACTATGACTAAGTGAGAATTTATTTTTCAAAATATCATTGTGCATAATATTCTTTCTTTGAATACTTTGTTACGATGAATTAAGAAAGAATATTTGATTATGGAGATTTTCTATTTTACTCTAACGTCAAGGAAGGATCCAAATTGATGGATACCAAAAAGGGAAATGAGTTGATTGCAGGAAGTTCTTTAAGGGAAGGATGATTGTGAATCTACGCAAATTTTGGTGCAATCAGAAAATATCTCCTGCGACAATTGGAGGAGAAATCAAATCCAAAAGAAAAGGAAAAGAATCGTGATTATCTCAAAAAGGCAACAAATTGAGGGAGCTTTGATTAATTATGGAAAAATCTTTTGGATTGATCATGATCTTATTATGAATGAAAGGAAAGGTAAATGTGTCAGAATTTATCTAAAAAAAAAAATCCGGTTAGTGCATCTTTTATTACCTTTTGTCATTAATAAATCTTGTATTGATATTATCATTTTATTATGACAAAAATGGTACGTGCAAGTTATGATGCATCCATGATTTTCATTGGATATTTCCTGATATATATGATCGAAGTGAGCTATATTGCATATCTTTAATATTCGACTTGTTTTATAAAAATGCTGATTTTTGGAGATTGTGATTCATGCAAGATATTAATTATCATTCTCTACGTGAATCTATTGTTATCGCTTTTTGATCATGAAAAAAATGGGGAGAAGATATGAATATGCATATGTGCTGATTGGTTGATATTATTGCATAATATTGAGCTGCGATTATTTTTCTATATATTCTTATGCTCAATCTATTTTTGATATCCTTTGATTTAAAAGTATGTTTACAAATCTGCATATTCAGAGATTGCTTTGTCATCATCAAAAAGGGGGAGATTGTTAGGGAAATCCCTTATGATGTTTTGAAGATGACAAAATAAATCAAATGCTACTAACATATTTGATGGTTGAGTAATAGACCATGCAGATTATAGAATATGTAAAGGATATTGTCAAAGTGTGAAGACGACCAGGAAGACTGAACGTAACTCATGTCCAAAGTATATTCTGAAGATATCTAGACTTCGTGTCAAAGTCGAAGATTTTGAGACTCAAGACTCAAAGTCGAAGACACCCGGAGACTCAGATTGTAAAGTCTACATACTCGAGACTTTACATCAGATTACGATGAATCGTAACTCAAGCCCAATCATACAACGGCTAGTGATCTGGTTTGGATTCCTCATCAAGATTGATTTGATTGATTCAATCTATTTGATTGACAATTGGAACTTGAAGACAAGAACTTTCTATACGAAGAAGCTTTACTTATGGAAACCAAGATTTCGTTTGTATGGGCGATCGGAATCAATTTGGGATTTTACCTTTGTCACTCAACGGCTACCAAATCTTCTAGATACAGAGCTGTCCAATGGGTATATTGGAAGACGATTCTCCGGGATACTGTCCAACGGGTAGTTTGGAAGTGGAGGAGTATTTAAGGAGATCATGGACCGATGAGCAAGTAAGAGACGGAGCGTAGAATTTATAATTCCAAAGTCTGAGCGACTTTTGATGATATACTTGTCTCTTGAGAGCTTAAACGTTTGTAATCGTGAGAGAAATACCAAGAGAGTGACTTAGTGAGATAGTGTGATCTACTAAGTGTTTGCACTCGAAGTTGTAATCTCTTGTTGATTGCATATTGGAATCCGACCAAGAAAGGCTGTCATCGTGGGAGAGTGGACGTAGGCTTGGAGTAAGTCGAACCACTATAAATCTTGTGTTCTTATTCTCTTCCCTAACTTCTTTATTTTATTCATACTAGCACTCTCAAAGTCAACTTCCATAAGGCTTATGATACCGTCGATTGGGGGTTTTTAGAGCTTGTTCTTTTAGCCTTCCGGTTTCCTCGCCATATCATTAATTTAATTATGGCTTGTGTTCGGACTCCTAGATATTCCATATCTATCAACGGTGATCTTCATGGTTTCTTCCCGGGGGGGGAGGGGTCTTAGGCAAGGGGATCCTATGTCCCCTTATCTTTTTACATTGGTAATGGAAGTGTTCTCTAGAATCTTGACATCTCGAACCGCAAATCCAGGATTAAAGTATTATTGGAGATGTAAGCCAGTTCAACTCTCCCACTTGTTTTTTGCCAATGATGTCTTTCTTTTCTGTCAAGCTGACTGGCAATCGGTTGCTTTATTGAAAATAGAGCTGGACATTTTCTCCTCATGGAGTGGATTAGTTCCTAATAAGAACAAAAGTGAGATTTTCATGGCAGGTGGTGATGCGTCTATTAGGAACAGAATCTTATGGGTGTTCGGTTTTCAGGAGGGGAAACTTCCGGTTCGCTACTTGGGTGTATCGATTATCTCTTCCAGATTATACAGGGCAGACTGCATTGCTTTGACTGAGCGTATTACCGCAAGAATCCAATCCTGGTCGCACCGTTTTCTATCTTTTGCAGGTAGGCTGCAGCTCATAAGGTCGGTTCTTCATTCTATCCAAGCGTTCTGGACAAGTGTATTCACGCTTCCCGCCTCGGTTCTGGAGGATATTGAGAAGATAATGAGGCAATTCTTATGGAAAGGTACATCCCTAGGTCGGGGTGGTGCAAAAGTTGCATGGGATGATGTTTGTCTACCGAAAGCTGAAGGGGTCTAAGCATTCGAAATCGAAGGTATGTAATAGGGCCTCCATGGTGAAATTTATATGGATCTTATTCTCGGATAAGGAATCCTTGTGGTGCCGTTGGGTGCATACAATCTTCTTAAGTAAAAGGAATTTCTGGATTGCCTCCCAGCCTAGGACTTGCTCCTGGTCTTGGAAGAAGATCCTTTAGCTTAGACAATACTTTCGGTCATCTTTCAGGTGGATGATAGGCAATGGTTTTTCTGTCTCTCTTTGGCATGATTACTGGCTTCCTTGTGGCCCTTTGGATGGATTCATTCCTCCCTCATTCAGGGAAAGCGTTGGTTTTCCTGATAATGCAGTTGTGGCCGACCTGTCTTCCCCGATGGGAGTCACGCTCAGGAATTTTTTGAATAGATGGGCAATCACTCTTCCGTCCTTATCCTCTGCGTAGGATAGGTTTATGTGGTGCTTTGACTCATCCGGCTCCTTCTCGGTTGCCTCGGCCTGGGAATCCGTTAGAGTTAAAAGAACTCCTCTCAAGTGGGCCTCTTTGGTTTGGGACAATGCCCTGGCCCCTCGGTATCAATTTATTCTGTGGCTTATAAGGAAAAATCGCCTTCCTACGCAAGTGATGCTTATTTCTTATGGCAGAATAGATTTCAATGTGTGTGCCTTTTGCAGTGAAGTTCCCGATTCTGTTGATCATCTATTCTTCGGGTGCCGCATCTTGGCTTCTCTGGCCTTCTTTTGGGTTGCCAGATGTAACCTTCCTTGGAGGAATAGATGTTGGAATGACTTGATCGCTTGGGCTATGAAGTTCTTCAGTGGAAAGGATTTCTATCACAAGATTGTTCGGTTCTCTTTTGGTGCATTGTGTCATCTTATTTGGAAGAAGAGGAATGCAATTATCTTCCGTGGCGAATTAGTAGCGATTCCTGCTCTAAAAAATCACCTCCTTAAGGTGGTCAGAGACAAAGCCGTCTCTTTTTCAAATGTTCCTCCTTCTCCGAGTAACAAGAGGCTTCAAAGGGCGTGGGGATTTGATCCGGCCGTCTTCTCTGGTTGCTGATCGTGTAGTCTCGCCCTTTCCTGTTTTCTCTGGTTCTCCGTTAGACATTGTTGTTAGGGTGAAGGGCTTCCTTTGGTTCTTTTGGTTGTTTTCCCCTAGCTTGTGCCTTCGTGGCTGGTTGTGTTTTCTTCCTTTGTCTCTCGTTTTTACATCGGTTCCCCTTCACTCTTATCTCTTTGAGAGTGTAGGTTATGGATCCGATCTTTTGTAGTAGACCTTGCTCCTATTTATTTATTTACCTTACCAAAAAAAAAATAATTATAATTGTTATGTTATGCGAGGGGCATCCTCAATGAATATACTTGGTATATATAGGGTGAACTGGTAGTCATCACTTGACTGCTTCTCCATGGATGCTACTCTTCGCATTCTTCATGTTTTTATCTCTTCTTGGCAACTTTATCCATAAGCAACTATTTCTTGATTTATCGACAATACTCATGTGGCTTGCCCACCAAGCAAATAACGGCTTGCTATTTTTATGCGCATTTCACACAGCAATTATTTTCGCTTGAGCTCTAATGCTAATTTTACTTAAATTCAAACATGATGCACCATTCCCATAGCTTGACGCATGGCACTTAATTATCTAGCTGTCAACTTTGGAATTCGTGTTTGGAATCCCATCGACACTAGCTCAAGTCCCCTTCGCGAATGCTGGTTGTCCCTATCTCTCACTAGCAAAACGGGGCATTTTGCTTTTATTATTCCCCTTGTGATTAACACGTGACAAACGGGGTGTTCTTGGGTATTTGCTTTTACCCTCTTTTAAAAGAAATAAATTCAACCTTGTTTTCACGCGACTTTCCAAGGCGATCATATTTTTCTATCTTCTTACGTCTTTTCCTTGATATGGCTTTTCATTCCCTATATTATCTGGACACATTTCCTCTAATTTCGTAGGTAACTATTTCCTCCCGCATTTTTAGTCGTCATCTTCTACCGGTATCTAAGGAGATTCTATTGCTATATTTAGTCTTCTTACCCTATTTCAAGATTCTCTTTCGTGATTCCCTTTCTTCTCTACTTCATCATCCACCATGGCACTAAAGAAAGTCTCTAATTATGACTTATCAAGCTACATCAGCAATTTGGATGCTCTCCAAACGGGGGAACATGCTAAAGATTGTTGCTTTAGTTTGATGGATGCCGTTGACGATATGACAAGTTGTTTTCTCTTGGGTCCCAATCCCATTGACCATAACAAAGTCTCTCCTCCCTTCAAGGCTTATTTTCCTACTAAGCGTGAGACTTTGGCCTTCTAACATCGCTCCTTCTAAGACATTTAGTCTTTAGTTTATCCTCGATTTCGCGAGTTTCCCTCATTCGAAGCAAATTTTCATAGATGGTACCTCCAACTAAAAGATGATGAACCAACCTAACTCATTTGGATAGGTGCTGGGATTGAGAAGGCACTTGCAATTAGTATGTCTTCTTATGACATAAACTTGGGACTGGTTGAGCCCACGGTATACTTCTGGTCTCCTCTGACTAATTGATTTCTTTTTCCTTGGGAACCTATGACCATCACTCTTCTAGAGATGTATACCCTAGCAGGCTATCAACCGATTGGTCATTCTGTCGAGTAGTTGCCTATAGTTGATATCTCTTTTATCACTCCAAGTAGAGTTCTTGCATACAGTAAGTTCCTTGAACGATATGGTAGAGCGACTAGTCCTATTGATGAAAAGGAACATATCACTTTCTTATTATACTGGCTATTGAAATATGTAGTCTACTATCCTACACTTAAAGTTAATAAGGACTATCTCTAAATAGCTGCAAATCTTACGCACAATAGATGCATTACTCTTGCTCTAATGGTTTTAGCTTTTCTGTATAGAGGTTTTGCCCATACTCCACTAGTAATGAAGGCTAAAAAGAGTAGTTCTGTGACATCTTGAAATTCAAGCCCTTTGAGGGAAGAATGAACGTCAATTTCGTCAATACATTATTGGTTGATCTCACTCGGAATTGATTACTCTAGATATACTGACCTTGAGAGGAAAGGCTAATGAAGATAGAACTCGTACGACTAAAGAATTTGACTTGGGAAAACAACTTGACCATGAGACTTGTGTGAGGACGATCTTGTAGATAGGTAGGTTGATTTCAAGGACAACTAGAAGTCGATTTGCGGACATAATTTAATGGAACGACGAGTGATTCCATTTACTATTATCGAGCCCGCGAACGACCCTATGTTGATCCTCAGTAATCATGTACTTTAAAATAAGAATCTATCATCCGCAATTTCATGTAATCAAAGACGTCAATGTGTCGAGATGTCTTGAATGTGGTTTGGCATGAGTTAGTTACACGTGAATCCTCAAAGCCACTTGTCCATCTGAGTTGTACCCAAAATGGCATTAGGGTAAAATTGACATGGCATGAGAACTAAAGATTGGATTTCGAATTATCAGGTTCGTCCGGGACGGAATTTGGATGATGCTACTTTGACAGTTGATAGCGCCAATTAAGTCGAGTACTTGGAAAAGGGATTTTCGAACCGAGGAAATGAGCCTATGAAGACATGGGCCAGGCTAGGCAAGCGTGGGCCTTAGGCCCAAGGTGGGACAGCCACCATGGTGGGCCTAAGGCAAGCAAGTGAGCCCATTGGGCCAAATCCACTATTTTCTCTTCCAAGCCCATTACCTAACCTTAAGCCCATTTGAACCCAATTAATTCCCGAGCCCATTACTATTCATTTCCAAGCCCATTTCTTAGGCTTGCCCATCAATTTTTGCCCAAGGGCAGATTGAGAATTTGTGTAAGGTGGAAATGACCATTTTGCCCCTAAAAGCAAGTGAATAAGGCAAAAGGAAGAGAGAGAAGATGATGTCATTGCATGGGAACTTGGGGCAAGCCTTTATAGCCTTCTTGGAGAGTGCACCAGCCCTCACTTAACTCTCTCTCTCCTCCTCTTCAACTCCATCTTGACCGGACCCCTCTCTCCTTTGTTTTTCCCTTTCTTCTTCATTCTGCTCCTACAGACCTTCTTGTGAAAAGCCAAGTTGATTGTTGCCTTCCCGTGGGAACCAGCGCGCGTGCCACCCACCACTGTGCTTAGGACACCCAGACCATTCGCCCTAACTTGGCCGTTCGCTGATCAAAGCCGCCGGCTGACTCGCTGGTTGGCTAGAAGCCAACAATAGTTTGATCGTTTGGCCTTATTCTGCTCTAGTTGACATTTCTCCAAAAACTTGAGTTGCTCATTGCCTTCCCGTGAGAATCAGCTTTCATGCCACCCACCACCGTGTCCAGGAGGCCCAGACCGTACAGACGAGCTCGGCCTCTTGCCGAATGGAGCCACCGGTCGGAAGCAACCCCTCGCCAGACCACTTGGAGCCCACCCGGTTTCGCCTTTGCAACCTGTTTTCTTCCATTTCGACCCTTCCTCCGCCCATCCCAGCCACCAACAACTTCCCTTCAACCCCTAGGTGCCGCCAATTGCCGGCTAATCCCTCACCGAAGCTCCGATCAACCGCCCATCTCCGTTTCTCTTCCGGCAATCTAGTTTTTGGGAGTTTTAGTGGGAGGCAGAGCTTGTGGCTACTGTTTTAGCCTTGGGATTCCCTTGGATCGTTGTGGAAGTGGTCTAGGTGCGTAGCCACTGTCGTTATTGCCGCGTCCATATCTCCAGCCCACTTAATGTGTGAGTTTAGCTCATAATCCTTTGATTAGTGCCTAAACTTGCTTAAGGTTGGTTTAGTTAGGATTAACTATGGTTTAAGAGGTTTAATTAAGTTGCATTAGCCTTAAGATAGGTGATTAGATGGATGTATTAGATTAGTTTATCTTAATCTCGCTTTATTTGCTTAATTATGCTTATGTGTTTAATTAAGCTTGTTTTGCTTAATTAATTGTTTGTTTGTTTTAATTAATGTTTTCTTTAATTTCAGATTTTAATTTATTATTTATTAAATTCTAGAAATTTACTGTTCACGCGATACTGTTTACACGTACTATTCATGTACACTATTCACGCTTGATCTTGTTCACGCGCCTTTTGTTCACGTGCCTTTGTTAATCTAGAATGCGAAAAATGGTCTAATTTCATGTGTGTTGATTTTATGAGGTGAATGGATGTGTAAATGCATAGGCATCTACATGAATTAAGTGATTTTCACGAAAATAGGAAAAAGGATTGTCTGAGAGACATAGGAGATGGACCGCTTTTATGAAAAAGTGAGTTGTGTTGAGAAAATCGATTGGTTGTCAGAAGGTAAAGAACTAAGTGCTACACAATAGCATGATTGCGTGGGAGTCACCTCTAGTAACTTGAATTATTGCTTATCATAGTCGAGAACTAAGTGCTACACGACAACATGACTGCATAGGAGCCACCTCTAGTAACTTGAACCATTGCTTATCATAGTCGAGAACTAAATGCTACACCACAACATGACTGCGTGGGAGGCACCTCTAGTAACTTGAACTATGACTAATTAAGGTTAGGGACTAAATGCCATGTGATATCGGAACTTTGTGAGGAGAGGGCACCTCTAGAACCTTGAGCCGAGTATTGAGTATTGAGTCGGATTATTAAGTGGGGATGTTGAATTTGAATTTTTAGAGTGAGATGGTTGGGCCTTATTATGAGGTAAAATTATGTGGCATGATATGGAACGTGTTATAACGATTTTACTTTATAATCGGGACCCGTGTGATTAATTGATATGTGTTATGTGACGCACTAATGTGCAAGAACGCATGAGAATCATTGCATCGTTGATTTGGTCATGCATAAGTTAAGCACATTGTTTATAGCACGCATGCATGAATCAATAACGTGCAGGGTGTGGCAATGGCCAAGTGAGATCGCTTGTGACGCTACTGGTATGTGATTGATGAAGTGTATCATCTAATGACTATGTGCATTGCGTGTATTGTGTTGAGTTATAACATGCAGGGTATGGCATACCAGGTAAGGTTGCATGCGAACCGACTATTGCTTGTTGGTTGTTAATCTTTGGTTTGTTTGTGGGTTGGTTATGAACAGATACCCTAAGTTGAGTTAGTGTCCTAACCGGGGGCTTAGGAGAGGACTCGCTGAGATTTTAATCTCACTGGTTATTATATAACTATTTTCAAGTCCCTAGTGTGAAGAACCTAGAGCTTGAGGCGGAAGGGTCAAGAGCATGGATGGCTCAGTAGTTCTTACCAAAAGGGATGACAACCATTTCGATTCGACGAGTATATTAGGATCCTGTGAACTCTTAATCACTCTTTGAAACTTGGGATGAAATCTCATCATTTCAAAAAGTTTTGAATACAAACTCGAGTGAGAAAAATATGTTGCACTAAGGCTCCGTTTGTTTCGCGGAAAACAACTTCCAGGAAAATATTTTCCTGCATTTTCAGTGTTCGGTGGACGGAAAATTCATGGTCAAGGAAAACATTTTCCGGTCAACGGAAAATTCTCTCTTGACTTTGAGGAAAATGTTTTCCTCTTTTGAAAAAAGAGGAAAACATTTTCCTAGCCTCTCACGCTCGCCCTCGCTCTCCTTTTTTCTTCTCATTTTTGCACTCTCGCTTAGGGTTTCGATCTCCTCCTCCTCCTTCGACGCCGACGATGGCCAAAGCATCCCTCATTCTTCGCCCTCCCCGGCCGCTCCCGCCCGCTTTGCTCCGGCCGCGCGGCGGCGGTTCGAAGCCGCTCGGGAGGATCCAGCTCAAGAGGGAGCACCGCGGCGGCGGAGCTCGCGACTCGCGGCTCGCGGCTCGCCGGATCTGCGGCGGAGCTCGCGGCTTGGGTGATGCAGAGGTTGCGGATCTAGCGGCGAACTCGCGGCTCACCAGATCTAGCGGCGGAGCTCGCGGCTCGCGGCTCGCCGGATCTACGGCGGAGCTCGTGGCTCGGGTGATACAGAGGTCGCGGATCTGCGGCGGAGCTCGCGGCTCGGGTGATAAAGAGGTCGCGGATCTAGCGGCGAAGCTCGCGGCTCGCCGGATCGGCGGCGGAGCTCGTGGCTCGCCGATCCGGGCGAGCTCGAGCTCTACCGCCAAATCCGGTGAGCTCGGGTGAGATCGGCTGAGCCTTGAGCTCGCCGAATCTAGCCACGGGTCTTGGTCGGCGGCGGGCAGCGGCAATCGTCGGGCGGGGAAGGAGGTGGCGGTGGCGGAAGGAGGAGGAAGAAGGAGGAGGAAGGAGGCGACGGCGAGAGGAAGGAGGAAGAAGGAGGAGGAGGAAGGAGGAAGGAGGGAGGAAGGAAAAGAAAAGAAAAATCGATTTTAAAAATATAAATAATTAAAAAATCATTTTAAAAAATATAAATAAATAAAATAATTTTTTTGGTTATTTAAAAATATTAAAATTCAATTTTTGATAAATTTTCCTAAATGAGCTAACGAATGGTGGAAAATATTTTCCATTGAAATTTTAGATTTTGGCCGAACACCGGAAAATAGAGTCATTTTCCTGGAAAATAACTTCGGGGAAAATATTTTCCGAAAAAACATGATATTTTAGCGAAACGAACGGAGCTAAGATTATTTGCTTCAACAGCAACCCCACTCCCCATTAGTAGATTATAAAAATGACCACAACAAATATACGGAACGTTCCACTAAGAAAGTGTGATCAATGTCACCTTCTAATCTAACTTTTTAGCAATTATGGCTAACTTTTAAATTACAGAAAGATTTGATTCCGACAGAAATTCTTGCTTCACCTCTTCCATAGAGTATTTTAAGCTCCTATTCAAGTTTGGCAGAATCCACTTTGGGACAGAAGAGAAAGTTCCACTAATCTTTGTCTACTCTCGTCATATTAGAGTTGTTCATCTCTATATATGAACGAACCAGAGTTACTGACATTACCAAATTAGTAAGGCCTTCAACTTCAGGGCAGATTTGCCGTTGTCACTTCGCCTTATTTTCTTTCTTCTCACTTGCTTTCGACCTGAGAAAAGCCATGGACTTTCTCCGTTTCTTGTGCGGCGTTCTCGGTACTGCGTTTTCCATTCTGATTTCTGCATTTCTTCTTGTCATTCGGTCCCCGTCCTCTTTAATTGCTTTATTTGTTCTCCGCGCTTTCCCTGTTTCCGACATAGGAAATGCAGTCGGTCTGTTCCTTTTCTTGGCGCCTATGTAAGTCACAGTGTATCTTCTTGCTAAGTTATTATTCCATCTTTTTCGCTAAAACTTGTGAAGCTGCATAACTATTCTAGCATGACATTCAAGAGGATCATAAGAAGCCAGTCGACCGAGCAGTTCTCTGGCGTCCCCTATGTGATAAGCCTACTTAATTGTCTCTTCTACACTTGGTGAGTTCTGCAAGATTCGTAACAATAAGCACAATGTTACTAAGGCACTAATTGACTCATTTTCTATCTAATCAACGAAACTTGTGCGTATGTCTCTTTATTTATACATGGCTAAATTTTTTTGAAGGTATGGACTTCCATTCGTGTCGTCGGACAACCTTCTGATATCGATCATTAGTGGCATAGGAGTAGTGATTGAATTTACGTACGTTTCAATCTTCATCACATACGGACCAAAGAAGGAGAGGGCGAAGATCATCGGACTCTGTGCTCTTGCTCTGATTCTTTTCATAACATTTGCCTTTGTCTCCCTCTTCGCCCTGCATGGGAAGACCCGGAAACTCTTATGTGGCATCACGCTCGACATTTCCTCTACTATCATGTATGCTTCACCTTTATCAGTCATTGTAAGATCTTAATTGTTAAGGTATTGAAATAGATTCCACGCTGTAATCCAACAGCTCAAGTTTTTGGAGTAGGCGATTACACACTCAATTTATGCGAAATACTAATTACATCTTAAAATATGTAGTCGTCATCATCAAAAGGAGACTTTTCCTAGTACCGGAAGTTCAAATGGTATTTGAATCAAGCACTTGGTTATATCGGTTTCATTTGGTACATACAGATGTCGGTAATCAAGATGAAGAGCGTGGAGTTCATGCCATTTTCGTTGTTCACCTTCTTATGTGGCATTTTCTGGCTCACATACGGCCTTCTTAGTAGGGACCTGTTTCTCATCGTAAGCCATCGCCTTATATCATAATTGTGTGCGTGCGCGCGTGCATGTGGAGAGTCAATCTTCAGAACATGCAATTTGAACTTGACAGTTGAGGGCATTGGACGTAATAATGTTGCAGGTGCCTAATGGATTGGGAACTGCACTTGGGACTGCCCAACTGATCTTGTATGCAATATACTGCAAGAACCGGAGTCACATGATAAACGAGATCACGGATGAATTTGCAGAAACGGACCTTGAAAAGACCGATCAAATGCAGAAACTGGGTTGCCTTGCTTAAGCTTCACAGCTTCAAGCAAAACATGACCAGCCCTCTGGAATCTATCATCATTGCGCGCTGTAATTGGCTTACATCACAAGAAAGAGTTAAACAAAAGATTTCCAGCTCTTATCATTCAAAATCAAGTGGTGACAGACTTACGTGATGAGGTTATCACCTTAATGAGATCAGAGAAAGTATCATTTTTCTTCTCTCTTTTCCTCTTCTATTTTTTGGTCTTGACTTTCACGCCTTCCTGTCTCTATTAGCCACGATAGATTGCCACTACAATACGATAATCAGCTGTAAGACATCTCAAGTATGGCATTTGTCGTGAGAATCGCTGATTCATAAATCAATAGTCATCTCTATATGGTCGCTGACTCGTGCGAGTATTCACTGGAATCACGTAGGGTCGGGTCGTTACACTCTTTCCCTCCTTTGCACAACCCTCGAACCTCACTATTGTCACTGTTACTCAAGCCACTGTCCCCAGCGACAACTTCAGCAAGGCACCGACATCTCTGTCTCTGTCTCTGTCTCTCTCTCTCTCTCCAAATCCAATAAAAATAGGGGAATGACACAACCGTCATTCTACCCAAAAGATGTAGCCTCTAACATAACCAATACTTGTATATATATGTGAATGATAAACTAGCGGATTTGGTACAACATCAAAGTTTTTATAATTTATCAAAGAACATATTTAACTCCCTAAAAGTCCTTGTCAAAAGCATTATCTTTCTATCTGTCACTAATCGAGGAAACAAAAAACTGTTTTTGGTAGATAGTATGAGCAATCGCAGCCTAGTGATTAGTACATCTATATAAGTAAATCGAGTAGCCACTAAACATATATAAAGAAATACCAAAAACTCATAATCCAAACCAAAGATATAATATACATATATCAAATCAAATATGAGTTATTTCATTTCAATAAAACTTTATACAAATTAGAAATACTCAAATAATCCACCGTCACAATTCAAACATCATTGGTTAAGTTCATCAAATCACATGTCAATGGTTCATTCCATAAATTGATCTATTACTTATTATCTACCATAACATTTGGTGACAAGGAGACCAAGATTTCCTTTGACAAGTTTTCCACTTATTATCAGCTAAGCTAATGGGTTGGGCCAAAAGAATATCCTAAACCCAATATGCATACGCAAAAACCCTTGTGATAATGAACATCGAACCATTATCCTCCAATATAAGAAATCAAATCCATAATCCATCTCATAAACCATAGCACACTTTATAATTCAAAACAATTAATCTTTTGCAACTCAACTCATCTGTTAAAAAATATATTTCATAAAGTATATCTTAAGTCATTACAAAATTCATTTCATAAATCAAATTCGCAAATCAATATGAATAACTATTCATGATTCATTTCATAAACACTTTGTAGACCATGTTAATAATAAATAGGTAGCAACTTGATCAGAAGTTATGCATTGATCATGCCATAAACATCACTTTTGTCCTTTAATCAAATCACAATTTTCACATAACAATTTAACTAAACTACTCTATTTCCTAGTCAAAATGCTCACTACAGGTCGACAAAACACTTCTAGAATGGCTAATCACGGAGAAAAACTACTAACATAAAAACAACTACTCACACGACAAACGGCCATTCGTGTCATATCTCTTTTTAACGAACTCCAATTCAACCGCGCTCACTATCACAAGGAAGCCCTTGAAAGTACTAAAAGGTCCATAGCTTGGCCAACCCAAAAATTAATTGACAAAAATTGGCACAAAAAGCTTATGGTCGTTACTATTAAACACGTGCAACCGACTTCAAAATCTTATTTTTATAGAGTTCTGTAAAGTCATACAACTCCATCCCAAACTATCAATCCCCCATGATTTCTCAGCTTAACTCATAAATCGGACCTCATCGTTCAAAATTCACATAATTTCGAATTTGTACTATAATTTCAAAAACTACTATGATTTGACAAACGAAGGACTTAAATCCATATCGTTCTTGCAAATTTAAGTAAATTTGGCTTGATGAGGCATATACCCCTTTCCTTTCGGCTTGATGAGGCATATACCCTTTTCCTTTTGGCTTGACAAGGCATATACCCTTTTCCTTTCGGCTTGACGAGGCATATACCCTTTTCCTTTTTCCTTTCCCTTCCTTTCCTTTTATTATAGCCTCTCATTTCTTGCTTTGACTAGTCAAAGTTTTTTTTACCATTGACTGGTCAAACAAGCATAAATATTACACTCTACCTCTCTAATATATATATATATATTTAGTTCTCGAAATTTGAACTTACCTCAATTTTCAAACAAATGAAGTTATTTGTGCTTTATCTCCTTGTCGAGCTCTCAAGTGCCCTTAGTTGAACTATTGGCAATTAATCATGTAGCATTCTCATCAAGTGGCTTTCTCAATAGAGTTACAATAAAATCCATAGTGATATACTAGGTATTTCAAGAGGTTGCAACTGTCCATCCACTCTAGCTCTCATTTTTCACTTGCTATGAAAATAGACATTGATCATCATATTCTTAATATTAATCCAGCAGACGGTTTCTCTCAATTCCCTACACATTTTATTGGCCCTGTATGAGTTTTGAATCAAGTGCTATGAGCATTCTACAATCTCTCATTTTTCAACATTGAATAATCAAGAACACATAAGCGCCTACAATACCTCAAGAATCTACTTGTCAATCAGCTTCTTCTCCTTCTTTGATATTCCTCAACCAAATTTTTTTTTGTCATTCTATCTAGACTTGATTCTCTCGATCAAAATCGGATGTGCTTGGAGATTAGATAATTGAGCACAAAGCTAATAAACCAATACCTCTTAGATAATGAGTTAGGTAAACATATATAGCTTAGAGTTGCAATTTGCGTTACTTAATGATCAAATAAAGGAACAACGACAAATCATGACCACCTGATTATTCTTTCAAGAGATACGACTCATGTGGATATGTCCTATAATTACAAAATACGATGTGGTTTTTTGTCAAATCAAACTGTCCAATCTAGTCTAGGTTGTTGATATTACGTGATCATTGTGTGAACTTCATTACAATGGGAAAATTACAGGTCTCAGTTAATTTGCTTGTCTTTTAATATGCTCTTGTCATATTAAGTGTAGCGGCCGTCAGGTTTGGGTCGTACTCAACATTGGCGAGCCACGTGACAGACCGTGACCTCTGGCCCTAAGGTCCTAATTTCTCTGTTGAATACTTTAAAAATTACAAGAAAAAAAGAATTAAATCTAATTAGAAAGTTAGGCAAAATATTTTTTCTCACCTCCCAAAATAAAAAATAATCCTTCTTTTCGTAACTATATAAATCAATGATACCAACCGATTAGATAAAAATGGCTTCCTTTAACTCTCTCTCTCTCTCTCTCTCTCTCTCTCATATGCTTATGCATGTATCAACTTTAGCTCAAAGATTCCTATATACCGATGATAAAAGGATCACATGCTAGTTTTTTTTTTTTTTTTTCTTGGGTAAAGGTAAGAAAAGGATCGCATGCTAGTTCTTCTTCAATCAAATCAAGAAAGTTTTAAATTGGAAATAAATGCTATGACTACATAGAGATATCAATTGTGGTACTTAGAATCTTTTTATCGAGTGACCGGTTACCGGAATAGGTCCCATAATTTTTGTAAACCTTTTTATGAAGTTAAAGAATTTAGAAAATCTTCGATCATCAATTAGTTCCCGCTCCCAACAAATATCCCATCCCATGGAATAACTTTCAATTGATTTAATCTCTGTCGGGTGAAATCCATCAGAAGCATGTGATGATTTTCCAATTATGTCGTATAAATTCAATGATGTCGTGTTGAATTTGCTAAATGTACATCTAATCCGGGGATCTACAATGGATTATATATTTTCTAGATAATGGTAATGATGCGTGTTGATTAAGCTCGAAACATCTGACTGCAGTCTTGTCATTACGTTGCCTCTCGTTAGCAAGGTTCCTTTGGTCTATTTATTTGACTTTCTTCAATCATGCAAATGCCCATTTGGGTTCCAAGAGGGCTGTCTCGATCGAATTTGTTACCTGAAAACACGAATCCTTGGATGTTCAACTTGAATAAAGAATAATCCGAGTTTATAACTTTTTTGGCTTGACTTAACGACAAACAAAGGAAATATATATAGGGACTAGGCCACATAAAAAAGTTTGGTCCTCATATTTCATAATACATGCGAGTCTTGAATTGCATCTTATCTCATTTATGAGACTAATATCTTATATATATCTTTTTTTAGCCTCGAATTTAATTTCTATATATCAACTTCTTAGTATTAAAAACATTGAGCGATTGGAGATCTAATCACGAAGTGTTCCTAGAAATATTTCTTTAATATGAAAAGAAAAGAATATGGCTATAAAGTAAGTTTGGAAAAATTGTTCAAATAGTTTTAAATCTATTGCACTTTTACTAAATTAGTTCTAAACTTTTCAATTTTACCTTAGTTCTAAACCTTCACATTTTGCCAATTAAGTTATAAATCTTTTCACTTCTTACCAATTGAGTCCATCTAATTAATTTTGATCGAACATTATTGACCTTGCACTTTTTAAATAATATTTTTGTAATATTTTATTCTTTATACTTTTTTCTTCTTCTTTTTTAAAAAAAAAAATTGGCTTTTTTTTTTTTTAGGGGGGGAGGTTTTGAATCTAGCTAGCGGGGTTGCCAACCAACCCTCGCTAGCCACGAGCAAGGGTCAATTGACCCTCGCCAATTTTGGGTGAGGGCGTCGCGCCCTTGCCAACTCTTGGCAAGGGCCCCAATGCCTTCACCGATGAAGGTGAGGGCGCGCGAGCACTCGTCAAGAAATGGTGAGGGCCGCAATGCCCTCACTAGATCTAGCCAAGCAAGGGCTGCCAAGCCCTCACCTGCCCAAAATATGGCAATGGCGTCACGGCCCTCGCCTAGAGTTGACAAGGGTTGGCCAGCCCTCGCCTATGGCTGGTGAGGGTTGGCTAGCAACCCTTGCTGGCCAAATCCAAACCCAAAAAAAAAAAAAAAGTAAAGAAAAAGAAAAAAACATAAAAAAAATTCAAAATACCATTAAAATATTATTTAAAAAGTTCCACGTTAATGCCGGTTGTCCATGTCAATAATTTTTAACCAAAATTGGCCAGATGGATTGAACTAGTAAAGACAAAATGTTTATGATTGAATTGACAAAATTGAAATGTTTATAAGTATAATAGATTTAGGACTTTTTAGACAATTTTGTCAAGTAATTTTCTTCCATGATCTTTGATGCTAGAGCAAACAAATAACTAGCAATAATTGATGCTATACCACACAATAAGACTTCTTTCTTGAATGATAGGGCATCCATTTACTCCCATCATCTCAACTAGCGGATAAAAGTATCATTGGTCCCTAAACTTTTTTCAATGATTAGGGTACTTAGCTAAATGCTTAGTCTTGTTTTTGAGTTTTATTATTATTATTATTATTATTATTATTATTATTATTATTATTATTATTATTATTATCAATTGGATCCTTGAACCATATCGGTCTTTATTCAAATTTGTTATTTTATTAGATGTCACGATTGCCTCTAACCATAGGCAAAGAGAGGCACAAACCACACCCTTACCATAGATCCGGTGACAATCAAGGCAAGGGTCACAACTCTATCCATTGTGAGGAGTGAATAGCTAGAGCATGACGTTGAGCATGGGGTGCCCATGGAGTCACAATAAAGCAATCATAATATCCCGTAAAATAAAGCACACGACTTTAATAATATACATATCTTCAACTTTATACAACCATCGGTATTACTACCTTAATACAACTTCTGAGCAAAACCCAAATTACATAAATCCTAGGAAGGTTCGGGATCACCTATCTCCAGCACCATTCCTACTCTAAAGAAACTAGTATGTACAAAAGTCAAGCTATGCTATGGATCAGTGACCTCGCCTATGGATATGTCACGGTCACCATTAAAACCTCTCTACGGTTCAATCAACTCACTGTCAATATTCAAGTACAAGGGACAAATTGATGGGGAATTTGGCAAGTACAAGGACCTTGCCGGATTTGGAGAAGTGGAGCTTCACTCAAGCTAAGCGAGGCTCGGCTCACCAAAATTTGGTGAGTTCGAGCGTCATTGACCTTGAGCGATCTCGTCCCTCGATTCAGTTGAGAAAAAAGAAAAAGAAAAAGAAATTTTTTTATATATTTTGATAATTTTCCTTAAGAAAACTAAAATTAGATTTTCTACACCAAATGACATAAAAATATTTTTCAATTCATTTTGAAGTTTCAACTAAATATCATAAAATATCGTCATTTTCGTAAAAAATGACTTTCTGGAAAACATTTTTAGAAATATCAATTTTTTTGGGAAACAGTCGAGCCTTAGTTTAATACCTAAAGGATCCAAATCCGAGTGGCAAAAAAATGAATGTATGAAACTAATCATTTTCTGAAGTAGTAAACCCACTCCACTCTTGTGAACTAAGAAGATGACCAACATATATGCAAAGCGTTCCGCTTAGAAAGTGTGATAATTGTCACCCATCTAACAAAGTGTATCTACTTTTCCACAGCAGACTATTAGAACAATTAAATGTTAAGCCACACATTCACCTAATATTTTAAGTTTTTAAAATAATTGGCAATAATCCTGCAAAATTTCATATGATATTAGAACTGGAGTCCTAAGTTTAAATATTTCCAAGCCCTATTTACCTCCCCAATTATAACATCTACGATTAGTGCTGGGCAGTGAAGGGGAGTGTTAGAACAATTAAATATTAAATTACGTATTTATCTAACAGTTTTAGCTGTTAAAACAGTGATCTCACACGTGCTTAAAGCTTTATGAATTCTTGCTTCACCATCTCCACAAAGAAACTTACCAAAATTTCCTTTGGAAAAGTTAAGAGGATGCTCCACTAGGGTCTGTCTGCTCTTATTGCAATTGGTTTCTCCGAAAAATATTGCTAGAATTTTTGAAGGGCCGATCAAGTGATGCAGCAAAATTCAGTTGTGTATGAATATGAACCGCTTATTTAAAAATCCAGCCACTATTCGATACCCCTTCATGATCCTTTTTTAAAAGGGGCTTTGGTTCACCCAGCATTATTCTTCTCGATATAAACGAGTAGCCCAATTTGTTATTGTCATGCTCATTAACCTTACCAAGTTTTTTAAGACTCGAAAGCTGTCGGTCCTTGTCCACTTACCTTATTTCACTTGGTTCCGATCAAAGCCATATAAAGGAACAAAGCCGTATAAAGGAAACATGAGAATCCTGCGTTTCTTGATCGGTGTTCTTGGTACCTTTTATGTCTCCTTCTCAGTTCTACAGTTCTTCTTTCTTTTCGATTATCCTTCCGTCCTCACATGTTCTTAGCTTTAACCCTACGCAATTTGCCTCGTTCCATACGTAGGAAATGCGGCGGGTCTGTCCCTCTTTTTGGCACCTGTGTAAGTCTTATGGCGTATCGCTTGCTTTCTTATCATTGTCTATGGCCAGAAACTTGAAGGAAACATAATTCCTGCAGGATTACCTTCAAGAGGATATTAAGAAGCCGGTCAACTGAGCAGTTTTCGGGCATCCCCTACGTGATGGCACTTCTTAATTGCTTGGTCTTCACTTGGTATTCTCTTCTAATGATGTAAATTCTACAAGTGCTGCTAAACAAATGACACGAATGCAACTAAAGTATGATAACCGGTTCTATCATATGACATATACCAATCTTCTGTCTTCCCTTTTATCCAAAATTTGTTAAGTTATGTTGTTCGTTGTGATTTCGAAATTTTAACACTTAGTTGATTTTCTAGTCAATCTGAATCCAAATGTTTTCTTCATTATTCTCCGTTCCCTTGCTTCTTCCAATCAACCTTGCACGAATAGTCTATGTTTGTTTACTTATGCATAACCGACTGGCTTAACAGGTATGGCCTCCCATTTGTGTCACGAAACAATCTTCTCGTATCAACCGTTAGTGGCATTGGCGGTGTGATTGAATTCACATACATAGTGATCTTCCTCAAATATGCACTCAAAGACGAGAGGACGAAAATCATTGGACTCTTTGCTCTTATTATGACTGTGTTCCTGGTCATCGCCTCCGTCTCCCTCCTTGCATTGCATGGAAACACCAGAAAATTGTTCTGTGGCATTGCTGCGGCCCTTTTCTCCACTATCATGTATGCTTCGCCTCTCTCAGTCATGGTAAGATCACTACTCCATCATGATGAACCCGAGAGCAAGACCTCATATTCGAATTAAGATAGCATGTGATCATTCACAATTGGGTTTCCAACGTTTTCCACGGATACATGCAGAGTACGGTGATCAAAACAAAAAGTGTGGAGTACATGCCATTTTTCTTGTCGCTGTTTGCATTCCTATCTGGTGCGTCGTGGCTCACCTTCGGCCTTCTTAGTGGCGACCCATTCATCATCGTACGCTACAACCCTTATATTGTTGCTTATTATTTATGGATATTACTTTGGCATCACAAGTTCTTTACATCGTAATTGAAGTTAGAATCGTGTCAATAAGTCTAACATCGTTCCTTAGTTTACTTGAAGTTGAAGAAATTGATGTTAGTGTTGCCATAGGTGCCTAACGGATTCGGAACTGGACTTGGGATTGCCCAGCTGATCTTATATGCAATCTACTGCAAGAACAAGAGTCACACCGAAAATACCAATAAGGATGACGTCGCCGAGATGGGTCTTGTAAAGATTGATCAAGAGAAGAAGCCAGATTCGAGCAATCTTTGATTTCTTTCGAGAAAAGATTACCCGTTCTCTTGAATGTACTGTCAACTTATTGCAGTTCACTTAGATCTCTTGAAAGATATAAAACATAGTTCCTATGTATAAGTGATGTGACACTTTTTACGTCATAGCTGATATTAACTCCTACTTAATGAAATCATGGTTTTTCCTAATTTCTTTTATTTTTCCCTTCAATTATTTCGACCGGCTCACTTGAAGCCGACGGTAGAAGTGTTTGTGCAGAAGGGATGATGCAACCGAGTTCATTCAAGCGGCATGAAGAGTCTGTGCTAGCTAGGATACATATAGTTCTTATTTCATCAACTGTAAAACAATTTAACTATTCAACTAAACAAAGATTTTACATTGAAGTAAATTAATCTGTTTTATAGAGTGGTGAGTATTCAGATAGTTTATATTCAGAACTTAAATATGAAAGTTCACGTGGTGGAGATGTTGAATAACTACTAATACATGCTTTCTCATGACGAGGAAGGTCTTATTATATCATAAATGAGGTCAATCGTCAGTCGAAGCTGGGATTAGTGGTCTAAGCATTGAGAACGATAGTACTTAGGAATTATATGTTCACTCATTAGATTAAGCCTCAATCATTGGATTAAGCCCGCTGCATCATAGTCTTTCATTTCCTAGATCCTATGCATTGGCCATTCACTGCCAGATTACATGCAGCCAAACGTAATGGAGGCACCTGATTTGCTAAGGTTATCTTCTATTTTAATCACTCAAACGACACACACTATTTAGTCAACCGACATTGCTTTTCGTGTCTGTGTTTATGGCTGGAGTCACCACTAGGGGAAATAATTTTGGTGGAGGTGGTGATGAGAATCAAATTGTGCAACCCAAATTAGTATATTATCTAACGTTAAAGCAAGTGGCTCCATTATTTAAAGAAAAAAATATCGCGTGTGGAATATATATTCTCTATGTCATCGTCGTGCAAACGTTTCTTCGATTTGGATCCATTGCATATGAATAGGAAAAACTCTGGTGAACATCAATTTAATCATAAAATAAAATTAGGAACTCGAGATGCTTTCCACTCGATTGATGGGAGAATATATACTGTGTAACCGAAAGGGGCCGGAATCCTTGACCAATAAATTAGGATCCTGCAAAATCTTAATCAACCATTCGAAACTTGGGATTACATGTCATCATTTCAAAAAGTTTGAATTAATTCGAATACTTAAGACCATTTAAACTACGGCAGGAAAAGGTGTGCCACTAACACTATTTGCTTCAACAGTAACCCGACTCCACATTAACAATCATATGGAACGTTTCAAGTGAGATCAATGTCACCTTCAAATCTACTTTTAGCAATTATGGCTAACTTTTCAATTACTGAGACATTTACTTCGGACATGAGTTCTTGCTTCCCCACTTACATTGAGTATTTTAAGCTCCAATTCAAGTTTATCGGCCTAACCTAAACCCGAAACCCTAAAAACCATGTTATCTTAAGATAATTGTCCATTGGGCTTTGGCTTCCCCAAAGTCCTATGCTAATAAATACTTTAACTATAATATTGAAACAAGGCATCATGTCGAGAGAGAGAGAGAGAGAGAGAGAGAGAGAGAGAGAGAGAGAGAGAGAGAGAGCGGGGGGTGGGGGTGGAATGGTGTCTAAGAGTCATTTTCCTTTTTCATTTTATTATTCTAGGATTTTTTTTTGTGCTGGGCACCCATTATGCCCACGATAATCACGCTTGAGGATTGCAAGTAGAAAGGAATCCTATCCCCTGCAAAAGGACAAGATGAAAGGAACCTCTCATACATGGTGGATCTACACTCACTCGTCTGCGGAGAAATTTTTTCAAAGATTGTTGACCTCGTTATATGCCGGACAATTCAATTCTAAATCTTTCAATTATATTAATTTAATTTAAAGTCTTTTGTAACTTGTTAGCTCAATCATAAACCTTTCAAATGTGCTAATTTAATTTTAATATATAAATGAAGATAAAGGTACCAAAAAAAGTCTTTAAAATGTCAATGCTAATGCTTTTCGTGTCACGTAGGATGGTTAAGAGTCATTTTTCTTTTTCATTTTATTATTCTAAGATTTTATTTTTATTTTTATTTTTTATTATTTTTTTTTTTTGTTGCTGGGCACCCATTATGCCTACGATAGTCACGCTTGAGGAGTGCAAGTAGAAAAGGAATCCTATCCCCTGCAAAAGGACAAGATGAAAGGAACCTCTCATACATGGTGGGTCTGCACTCACTCGTCTGCCGAGAAAATTTTTCAAAGATTGTTGACCTCGTTATATGCCCGACAATTCGATTCTAAATCTTTCAATTATATTAATTTAATTTTAAGTCTTTTGATAACTTGTCAACTTAGTCATAAACCTTTCGAATATGCTAATTTAGTTTCAATATATAAACGAAGATAAAGGTACCAAAAAAGTCTTTAAATGTCAATGCTAACGCTGTTTGTACCACGTAGGATGGCTAAGAGTCATTTTTCTTTTTCATTTTATTATTCTATGATTTTTTTTTTTTTGTGCTGGGCACCCATTATGCCCACGGATAATCACGCTTGAGGAGTGCAAGTATAGAAGGAATCCTATCCCCTGCAAAACGACAAGATGAAAGGATCCTCTCATACATGGTGGATCTGCACTCACTCGTTTGCGGAGAAATTTTTTCAAAGAGTGTTAACCTCGTTATATGCCGGACAATTCAATTCTAAATCTTTCAATTATATTAATTTAATTTTAAGTCTTTTGATAACTCGTCAACTTAGTCATAAACCTTTCAAATGTGCTAATTTAGTTTCAATATATAAATGAAGATAAAGGTACCAAAAAAGTCTTTAAAATGTCAATGCTAACGCTGTTCATGCCACAAAGGATAGCTATCACCCAGGTTAGCGATTTTCAACAAAAATTAACTGGATAAACTAAATTGGCATAAATGCAAAAAGTTTATGACTAAATTGATCAAATTGAAATGTTTATGAATAAATCAGTTTTTTACAAAAATTGATCGGATAAACTCAATTGACACAAATATAAAATGTTTAAAACTAAATCGATTCGATTAAAAAGTTCAAGACTAAATTTCTACCACTACAATAAGTTTAAAATTTCTTTTGGGGTACTGTTCATTATGAACAAATCGGAGCGAATCTATTGTATTCAGTTCATTATCTGACTTTACCAAGAAGTAAGATTTGTTGTTGTCACTTCGTCTCATTTTCTTTCTTCTCACTTACTCTCTAACATGGGAAAAGCCATGGACGTTCTCTGATTCTTGTGCGGTGCCGCACCCTCAACACAATTGGGTTGGAAAAGGGAAAAGTGCTAAAAAATCTTAAACCTTTTATCTTTGTACCGATTTAGTTCTAAACCTTTTTTTGGTGCCGATTTAGTCCTAATTATTTTTACGTTGTGTCAATCTAGTCCTTTTAATTTTGGCTCGATTTTGCTGACTGGACGTCGGTCAGTTAACGTGGCCTAATCGGCGCCGACGTTGACAACTTTTAATAATATTTTAATATTTTTGAATATTTTTGAATATTCTTTATTCTTTATTCTTTTTCTTTTTTCTTCCCCTCTTCTTCCTCTAACTGCTCACCGGACCTCGGCGATCGGCCATAGGCAATAGCCGGCAAGGTCGAGGGCGGCCTCTCGCCAAGCGGGCGAGGCTCGCCTCGCCGGATCTAGTGAGGGTCAAGCCTTGCCATGTCCGACGAGAGCGAGCCTCGCCACCCAAGCCTCAAGGGCGACCTAGCGCCAGGTTGGTGAGGTCGAGCCTTGCCGGCCATGGGCGAGGCTCGACTCTCGCAGATCCGACGAGGGTGAGCCTTGCCACCCCGGCGCAAGGTTGCCCTCGTGGCCACTGGCAAGGTGGCCAGCGAGGTCGACCTCGCCGGCCGTTGCCTCTAGCTAGTTGTTGAGGTCCAGCAATTGGTTGGAGGAAGAAAAGGGGAAGAAAAAAAAAAAAAAAAAAAGGAAAAATTATTAAAATATTATTAAAAATTCACGTCGGCGTTGATCGTAACGTCAACCGGCTGGCATCCAATCAACAAAATCCAACCAAAATTGGTCGGAAAGGATTGAATTGGCACAACGTAAAAAGGTTTAGGACTAAATCGGCACAAAAACAAAAAGTTTAGGACTTTTTTGGCATTTTTCCCGTTGGGAAAGTGGTAGGTTTAAATGTAATGTCGAATTGTGGATCCACGGTCCTCAATTGGTGCGGAGAACTCCTAAACCCTCTCCGCGATGTTGGAATTTTTATTTTGGTTCACTTATCCGTATGTAAATATAACAAGGCCATGGACGTTCTCTGTTTCTTGTGCGGTCCTCTTGGTGCCGCGTTTTACATTCTGATTTCTGCATTTCCTCTTGTCATTCGAGCCTGACCTCTGTCATGGCTCCGCTTGTTCTCGGCCTTAATGCTGTACGCTTTCCCTGTTTCCAATATAGGAAATGCAGTCGGTCTGTTTCTTATCTTGGCGCCTATGTAAGTCGCAGAGTATCAACTTGCTAAGTCATTATCTTGTCATCTTTAGCAAAAGCTTGTGAAGCTGCATAACTATTCTAGGATTATGTTCAAGAGGATCATAACAAGCTGGTCGACTGAGCAGGTCTCTGGTGTCTCCTATGTGATAACTCTTCTTAATTGCCTCTTCTACACTTGGTAAGTCCTGCAAGATTCGCAACGATAAGCACAATGTTACTGGGGCACTAATCAGCTTATTTTCTATCTAATTAACCAAACTCGTGAATATCTCTCTTTATTTATACATGGCTAAACAATTTCACAGGTATGAATTTCCATTCTTGTCGTTGGACAGCCTTCTGATTTCGATCATTAGCAGCATAGGAGTAGTGATTGAGTTCGTGCATGTTCCGATCTTCATCACATACGCATCGAAGAAGGAGAGCGCAAAGATCATGAGACTCCCTGGTCTTGCTCTGATTCTTTTCATAACATTTGCCTTTGTCTCCCTCTTCATCTTCATCCCTCATGGGAAGACCTGTAAACTCTCGCGTAGCATCACGCTCGACATTTCCTCCACTATCATGTATGCTTCACCTCTAACAGCACTCCAAGCCAATCCAACGGTATCAGGATATGATCCTAGATCCTCTACTCTTAACAATAGAAACAATGTTGGTTAAAATAATCATATTGAGAGTACGAATTTGACAAACCAATGGTTAATAGATTGGTCAAATGCCAAATATGGGAAATTTGAGGTTTGCGGTTGTTTTATCGTCAGTTAATACAAATATTCCAGTTAGGCCTAATTTGCCAATTAATATTAGCATAGATAATTTGGTAAGACTAGTGTCACCGCCAAGGAGGCAAGATGGCCAACCAAATCCTTAATTAGACCCAACATAATTTGCCAACGAAGTTCGACAAGAATAGGGTTTGAATAGGAAAACCTTATTTTAAATGGATTAATAATCAGCCTTTTTTCTAGAAATTTTAAAATTCCTATTTTGTCATCTTCACTGTCCAACATAAACAATCAACCATTGAACATATCAATCCATTTATAGCTTAATGTAGAGAAATAGGAACAAATAAATATTTTAGACTTAGGTTGTATCATTTATCTTTTTCAAAAATTGCTTTAAGTTAGATCAGTAATTTACCATCTAATTCAGTGTGTAATTGGGTGAACATGGAAAGACAATTTCATTCTTAATTTTATAAAACCATATATGAGGTATCAATTGTTGATTTGGTCACACTTTAATAATATAATAATGAGTTAGTCGATCAGTGTATTGCTTGATTTAAGAAGGCTAAAAATAAATGTCTCACCACATTCTTAGAAAAATGAATTCTTAAATTTGGCCTAAAATTTGACTTAAGAGAAATGCTTGAAGATTAAGACGTTGCCAATTTATTTCAATAGGCAATGAAAGTGTTTATGCATGAGAAATTGCCTAGAGAGAGAGAGAGAGAGAGAGAGAGAGAGAGAGAGAGAGAGAGAGAGAGTGGCACATGAAGACTTTATACAAAACGTGATTTTAGTAATATATATGAGTTAGGGGATGAATCTGACCAAAATGAAAATACTACATTAGCCATGGCAAAAATGGTGTTTGACAAGCCTTATGTTTGTTGATAATTAAAGCCTGCCAAATTTTTAGAAACAATAACAGACAGATTAAAGACACTCAAGTTTACTCGTTTGAAATCACTAAATCGGACTAAATCTTTGACTTACTTTGAAAGATGGGCCGAGTTAAATTTATTGAAGGTCAAGTAATTCCATGTACTACTAAACAAAAAAAATTGCAAGTGACGCTGTTCATGGAGCCATCGTACGGCTAATTGTTTTGGTTTCAAGAAAACAATTCGTGAGACAATCCGGCAAGTAAAAATCAAATTTACTGATGAAAAGAAAAGCAAAAATGCAAGTCAATCCTCATTTGTTCCTCGCATATTCGACAGGTAAAATCAAATCTACTATGCTTGTCTTAATTAAGACTTAAGCCTGTCAATTTGGCTGATTTAATCTTAAACCGTTTAATAATTTGTCAATTTAGTCCATCTGGCTAATGTTGACTAGAAATTGATAATGTGGACATTTGTCATCCTATAGTTGCACGAACATTGCTAATGTGAAAATTCTTAAAATTTTTTATTTTTTTCAGAATTTTTATTTATTTTTTGTTAAATGCTGGGCCCTCGCCCAAATCTGACGAGGGTAGCGAGTCTTCACAAACCATTGGGCAAGGGCTACAAGTCCTCACCATTTGCGACAAGGGTCATAGTCCTCATGCGACTACAAGTGAGGATTGTAGCCCTTGCCTAGTGGTTGGTGAGGATGTAGCAAGCAAGGACTCATACTCCTCACCTAGTGGTTAGCAAGGGCTTAGCGTCTAAGCAAGGGTCATAAGCCCTCACCCACCACGTGTGAGGGCAGCAATGAGCGAGGGCCATGAGCCCTCATCTGGTGGCCAACGAGGGCCGAGGGCTATAACCCTCGCTCGTGGTCCATGGGGTCTACGAACCTCGGCCAGCCAGCTCTTTGCTAACCCTAAACAATAAAAAATAATAATAATTAATATTTAATAAAAATTCAAAAATAAAAATAAAAGTTTTAAAAATTTAACGTAAGCAACAATAATGTAGTATAGGATGTCGGGCATTTATGTCATTAATAACGAGTAAAAATTGGTTGGATGGACTGAATTAATAAATTATAAAAAAAATTTAGCACATAGATTCATAACTTTGTTAATAATTTTTTCTGCTAAGCTGTCTTCCGTTGAAGTCACTTAAACAGCTCACGTTAGTCAACCGACATTTCTTTTGATGTCTCCGTTTATGGGGTCACCTTTGAGGAATAAAATTTGGATGGAGGAGTTGGTGAGAATCAACCCGTTGGGCAACCCAAATTTGTCGAATCCTGCGTTAAAGTTATTGGCTCTATTTTTTTTTTTAATAGTCATTTTTTTTTTTTGGTTCGTTAGTGGCTCTATTATTCAAAGAAAAGATTTAGTGTGGAATCCATGCACCCTATATTATCATCGCATAAACGTTTCTTTGATTTGGATCCGACTCGTTCTATATAAGGAAAACGTCGAATTAATTTAATCATGAAATAAAATTGTGAGTCTGACCCTCTTTCCACTCCATTGATGGGACGATATACAATCAAAAGGGACAAAGAACCTTCCTATTCGACGATGGATCCTGCGAATTCTTAGTCACTCTTAGAAACTAGGGGTGAGGTCTCATCGATTCAAAAAGTTCAAAATAATTCAAATATTTAAGATATATTTGATAACTATTCTATTTCGAAAACAATTTCAACTCAATAAATAATTATAAAAAAAAAAGAACATGAATTCATTTGATATGGCCATCAATTTTTTATGACATAGAATTTGTTTTAATTTTTAATAATTTATGAGATTTTTCATTTTCTTTTCTTTTCTTTTTTTTTTTCTTCTCTTCTTCTTCCTCCTCTAGTCGATCGCCAAGGCTCGACGATAGCTGAAAACCGACCAAACAAGAGTAAATGACCTCACTGACTCTTGACAAAGTCGAGCCTTGCCTAGCCAAGGCGAGGCTGACCCTTCACTAGCCAGCAGTGAGGCTCAACCTAACCATATTTGAGCGAGGTTGAGTCCTACCTAGCCAAAGCAAGGCCAACCTTCCCTAGCCACAACCAGGTCAGCCTCGCCATGGGCCAGTGAGGCTCCAGTGAGGTCATCGAATTTTGTCTCTGGCCGATCGCTGACCATCATCGAGCTTTTTGACCGGTTGGAGAAGGAAAATGAAGAAAAGAAAAGAGGAAAAGAAAATTTGTTGGATTTCACAATTGTTCTCGAAAACAAAAAACAACTTTTTTCCATTTCTTGATTTTCAAAATTTGTTATCGGAAGTAGAAAAATTAGCTAACGTTACAAAATAGATTTTGGTTCTTTTTTTGTTCCGATGAACAAAAGAACAAAAAAATTTTAAGAATTGGCCGTTTAGCAAATAAGCCCTTAAAGACCATTCAAACTCGAAAAAAAAAAAAAAAAAAAAAAAAAAAAAAAAAGACTTGCGCTAAGATTATTTGCTTCAATAGTAACCATTCCTGTGAAACTGGCTGTAGAAGGACAAGAATGGGCTCTGGTGGCTGGCCCTAATAAGCCACCCGTGACGTCATGAAAATTGTTAGTTGGAATTGTCGTGGGAATTTGGGCAACCCCCGACAATTCAAGAGCTAAAAGCCTTAACGGCTAAAGAAAGGCCCAGCATTTTATTTCTTATGGAGACTAAAAACAAAGAGACTATGGTGGAAAAAGTTTGCAAAAAATTACTATTCCAGAAAATTTTCCTAGTTAATCCATCGTCACAAAGCAGGGGGGGCTTAGCTCTTATGTGGCGGAGGAAGTGTCATTGAAGGTAAAAACTAGTTCAAAGCATTATATTGATGTAGATTGTATGGATCCGGATAGCGTGCAACATATGCAAATTACTTTTATCCATGCATCTACCCATTTTGAGAGAGATTGAATTTGTGGCAAACTTTGGGTCACATTAAACCGAATAGTTCCGGCCGTGGATCCGTATGGGTGATTTTAATGAAATCATGTATGTGTGGGAAAAAGTTGGGAAAAAGAAGCGGATAATAGTCGAATTGCAGCATTCGAAATATGATCAATGACCTCTCCCTAATGGATATGGATAGTCATGGGTGTGCATATACATGGGCTAATAATAGAGATGGGGAAGATCTTGTGAAGAAACGTTTAGGCAGTATTATGCACCTTAGAGTGGAGAATTACCTTTTCTCGAAGCTGAAGTACAAGCCCTTCCAGCCATTGATCGGATCATAGTCCTCTTATTCTCCGACTCTACCCTGGGAAGACAAAGATAAAGAGGTCTTTCAAAATGGAGGTTTTCTGGACAGAACATGAAGAGTATTATGAACTCATGCAACAAACATGGAAATCTAACTCTATCTCACCATGCACCTTTTCAGAAAAATTAAATGAGACATCAAAAGTATTGGTACAGTGGAGTAAAGAAAAGTTTGCCAATGCTAGGCTGCAGATAAAAGAGCTGAATATGGCTCTTGCGTGAGCTTACTAATCGGTATGACCAGCACACTAGCAGAAAGGAAAACAGAGCATTATTCAGCAAATAGAGAAACTACACGATACAAGAGGAACAATTTTGGGGTATGAGGTCCCGGATCAAATGGATGCAATGGGGAGACAAGAATACCAGATTTTTCATGCATCAACTATCCAACGGAGGCAAGAGAAACAGAATAACAATGCTGCAAATGGAAGATGCACAATGGTGCAGGGATCCAAGCCTAATTCGCAACCATATTCTGTCATTTTATAAAGAGCTATATTCTTTGAGAAGGCCCAAGGCAATACCAACCTATTCTCACCCAATGTCCCTCACCTATAACACAACATATGAATGAGGATCTTGTTGTTCTTTGTACCTACGATTGAGGAGGTTCAAGAAGTTGTTTTTCAAATGGGAGCACTTAAAGCCCTGCCCGGATGGTTTCAATGGTATGTTTTATCAAAAATCATGGGATAATATTAAACCGACCTGTTCCAGTTAGTTCTGAATTTTTTCCGCACAGGCTTCTTGATCCCATACTTAACCAGGACGCATATTTCCTTAATCCCAAAAGTGAAGAACCCCGAAACCATCAATACGGACCCATCGGCCTATGCAACTTCAGTTACAAAGTAATTTCAAAACTTCTAGCAAAGACTAAAGAAGTGGTTACCTCGCTATTATTGAACCGGAGCAAAGTGTGCATTTGTCCAAGGTAGACAGATACTGAGGACAACATCTTTATTGTGCGGGAAGTTTTACACCAACCGCGCATCACAAAAAGAGGCATAAACATCAGGCCATCCTTAAACTAGACATGCAGAAAGCATATGATCGAATTGAATGGGATTTTCTGAGGGATTGTATGCAACATATGGGATTTTGTGGACAAAGTGGATCACACTTATCATGCAATGTGTGTCTACGGTGTCTTTCGGCGTGAAGATAAAATGGAGAACCTACTGAATTTTTCCACCCATCAAGGGACCGAGACAAGGCGACCCCCTTTCACCTTATTTATTTATTCTGGTCTCTAATGTTCTCACTTGGTTGATGCATAAAGCTATTATAGATGGCAGCCTCAAAGGAATTCGGTTAAACGGGTTCTCGTCCTAGACTATCACATTTATTGTTTGCGGATGATGTCATCTTTTTATGGATGGTACTCTCATGGAATGTCAAAACCTGGCATTGCTATTGAAACAAATCGTTATGCTTCGGGACAAGCTATAAACTTAAACAAATCGGGGGTGTATTTTAGTGCTAATTGTCCCTCTACATTGAAAAGAAATATGGCCACAGAATTAAGGGTTCCGGTATTTGAAAAAACAGGGAAGTATTTAGGTATTCCCACAGATTGGGGACAATCAAAAAAAGAACTCTTTGCATGGATATTAGCTAGGGTCAATTCAAAGCTTGAAGGGTGGAAAGAGAAATTACTTACCAAGGCAGGCAAGGAGGTGTTGATTAAAAGCGTTGTTCAGTCCATACCTATGCATGCTATGTCCATCTTTAAGCTTCCAATATCTATCTGCAGATCCATTGAACAGCGAATTGCATCATTTTGGTGGAAAAAAGATGATAAGAAGAGGGGAATTCATTGGAAAAAGTGGGAGGAAATGAAAACTCGTAAAGATGAAGGAGGAATGGGTTTCAAAGATTTGATTACCTTTAATTATGCTATGCTAGGCAAGCAAGTTTGGAGGCTATCAAATTCTCCCTTTGCATTGTGTAGTAGAGTGCTGAAAGGACTCTATTTTCCCACTGGGGACCTCTGGACAGCGAGCACGGGACTACGTCCCTCATGGGGATGGCGGAGTTTGATTGTTGGCAGAGATACAATTAAAGAAAATATCAAATGGTCAGTTGGGGATGGTAAATCTATTCGCATTCAACAAGATAAATGGTTGATGCAAGAGGTACGGGGTGGACATTGCAATACAATGGAACCCCTAATGGTTTCGAACTTATACGGGAAAATTCTAGAGAGTGGAATGTTCAAAAGATTCAACATTTGTATAACGAGGATATTGTCAACGAGATCCCGGCTATTCCATTGAACCCACTATCGCATCCAGTTATCTAGTTTGGACAGGCAATAATCTTGGGAAAATATCTTGTTAAAAGCGGCTACAACAGAGCAATGGCAGTCAACTCACAGCAAAACATAAATATGGCCTCTCGCTCGTTTCGACCACCACGTACCTTATGGACAAGAATGGAGCCTTGAAGTGTTACCGAAAATCAAGACTTTCCTCCGGGCGCTATGTCAAAACGCCATCCCCACGAGGGAAAATCTGCACAGAAGGAAAATCGTTTCAGATCCGCTTTGTCCAATTTGCTGTACGAAGATAGAATCAACCGAACACCTCTTCTTTTTGTGTAAATGGACCAAACGCATATGGGCAGACTCAACTTGCACGGGTTTAAGTCCAACAAAGGACATTACCCGAGCGGATAAGTGGATAATGGAAGCTTTTCGCACAACTCGGGACATACCCGATTTGGGAATATACGGGATTGATCCTCCGGTACATCCGGAAGGCAAGGAACACTGGATCTTCCGAGCAAAGGCGCCAAATTGGCTGAAACACTGCGATGTGCGCAAGAAAAAGACGCAATCGGTACTCAAAAACAGAAAGAGAAAGAATCGACCAAACCCTAATCGAGACTTACCTCGAGATGGAAACCCCCGGATAGAATGTAACTGAAGTTGAACGTGGATGCATCTTGGATTCACGGCGAGTTTATTTGCTCGGTGGTGGAGTTGTGAGGGATTCGTCGGGGCCGATGGTGGAAGGTTTCGCGAAGCGCTGCTAGGGCTTCTTCTTCGCAGGAAGCGGAACTCGAAGCCTTCTTTCACGGGTTCTTTTATATCCAAGACTTCCAAAGGAGACACGTGAGGGACTTTAGAAGTCAACAGCTTCGGTGGATTTGCGAATCTGATTGTAGTCCAGCCGTTGATCAAGTAACGGGCCGGGCCGATTCTCAGTGGAATTTAACAGAAGTGGTCAGAAAATGCAAACAAGAGCTGGGCCGGTGTGTGAATGTCCAAGTCAAATGTTGTACACGCGAAGAAAACCGGGCTGCGGACTGGATTGCACGTTCTCATCGAGCGAACAAGCTCCCTTTCAGGCGGTGGATTAACCCGCCATTATCTCTTTGGAACATATTATGTTCGGACATTAGTCCGTTTTTATCTTGTAATTCTCCTTTTAAGTAAGAATACCACGTCACATCTTTTCGACCAAAAAAAAAAAAAAAAAAAACCCCACTCCCCATTGGTAGATTATAAATATATATCCACCGAGAATGTGTGATCGATGTCACCTTCTAATCTAACTCATGGCAATTATGGCTAACTTTTCAATAATCGAGACGTTTGCTTCGACAGGAATTCTTGCTTCACCTCTTCCATTAAATATTCTAAGCTCCAATTCAAGTTAGCAGAATTAGTTTTGGAAAAGAAGAGAAAGTTCCACTAATCTTTGTCTCGTTCTCGTCATATTAGAGTTTGGTTTTCCTGTATATGAACGAACCTCGTTATTGACATTGCCAAAGTAAGGCCTTCAACTTCAGAGCAGATTTGCTGTTGCCACTTCACCTTATTTACTTTCTTCTCACTTGCTTTTCACCTGGGAAAAGCCATGGACGTTCCCCGTTCTGCGGCATTCTCGCACTTTGCGTTTTACGTTCCAATTTCTGCATTTCTTTTTGTCTTTCGAGCCCGTCCTCTTTCGTTGCTTCGCTTGTTCTCGGCTTCGATGTCAGGCACTTTCCCAGTTTCCAATATAGGAAATGTAGTCGGTCTGCTCCTTTTCTTGGCACCTAGATAAGTCGTAGTGTATCTGTTTGCTAAGTTATTATCCTACCTTCTGTTGGGAAAAATATTTGTGGAGAAGGCCCACATAATTTTTCCTGCTATTATTTTTGTGAAAATTAGATAGGATAAAATACTAACTGAAAGCAGTAAAGATGAATAATAAATAACACCAGAATTTTAATGTGGAAAACCCTCTAAGGTGAAGGGAAAAACCACGCGACCGTAGTCTACTTCAAACTTCCACTATGATAAATAATGGAATACAATTTCACCCAAAGGTGGATTTCTCTGTCTTCAATTTGTGGATCTGAATCTCTCACAAACTGGATAACTCACTCAAAGATAACTCTCTTTCTTGGAAGAAGAAAACTGTTTCTTCCGTTACGCTACTCTAATATTCTTTCTTTTGTATGTTCTTCTCCGTTGAGGAGGACTCCTATTCATAGGAGCAAATGCAATCCTGTCGCGACCTACCCTCGGTGGGAGGGAAACAAGTTTAGGGGTATTGCCTTAATGACGGGCCTAAGGTCCATGATTAGGCGCGAGCTCTCCCAAGCCCATACCCCGCGTTACATTGGGATATTCTTAAGAAATTTTGCAGAAAAGGAGTCGCCACTAGCCTATTGGGGTTGGCTAGAAACCAAGTGAGACATGGGAGCGTGTCTCACTTCCTACGCAACCAGAGAGAGTCTAGGGTCGGGGACTTGATTACATTAATTGACTAATTAGTGCCCTTTCGGTACCTAATCTTGTTCATTTTTAAAAAAGGTTTTTGTCAGGCAGTTTGGATTGATTTTATGCTTATCCACTAACACGTGAGGTGATCATACGAGTACACAATTATTAAAATAACAATTAACAACCAAGGAAAGCGATTAAATAAATTGCATGAAAGAGCAAAAAAATAACATCAAAGAAAAGATAAATGCTAATCCTATCTAGATTAAAGAGAAGCCAAAATCAACATATCAATATTGTGCATTCAAAAGGCATTTGTCCCTAAGGACAATTGAAACCTTAAGATAAAGCCCCAAAGGCTCGGTTAATTTTTAGTTCAACTCTAGAGCTAAGAAATTTCCATTTTCTTTTTAAAAAAAAAGCTCATAAAATCTTTTTGCAAAATTTTCAAAAGAAAATCTGAATTTCCTGACATTTTCCAATTTTTGATTTCTTGATTTTTTAATTAAAAAAAACGAACTTTCAATTTTTTTGAATTTTTTTTTGTTCTTTTTAATATAATTTCTTAATAGTTAATATTATTATAATCAGAAAACGGGTTCGGACCAAGAAACCCAATCCAGCCCGTGGACCTAACCCAAACTTGGATCCAACATTTTTTGGGTAAAAAAAAAAAAAAAAAAAACCTTTTTTTTTCTTGTACACCCTTTTTTAAGGATTCTTTTTGTTATTATTATTTTTATGTTTTCCTCACATCATCTTTTCCCCAGCATGTTCTGCCCAACTGTCCTTCCCGAGGGCAGCTTTGCCGTTTTAGTTTTCTATTTTTATTTATTTATTTTGCTTTTCTTTTCTTTTCTTTTCTTTTCTTGATTTTTCTTTTCCCTTTTTTTTTTTTTTTTATTTCTTTCCCCCTGCGACTCCTCCTTCCCAAGACCAACTTTTCCTTTCTTTTTAATATTTTGTTTTACTTTTTCACTTTTTCCATATTTTCTCTCTCTTTTATTATTATTATTTTTTTTTGGTCTTCTTCTCCTTCGTGCTTGCTTCTTCGTGCATCTTCTTCTTCCCCGACGCCACCACCCGAACCCCTTCTTCGCCGGCAACCAAATCTTCACCGAAGCAGCAAGACCCGACACACCATCTCCCAAAAATGTCGTCATCGACACCATCCGCCAGTTATACTGGCGTCCGCCACCGCCGGCCGCCTACTCCAGCGACCATTAATCCAAACATCGAAACAACGAAAACTCTCGCTCTCTCGATGATACGTAATTATTTCGCGAAAGCCACTCCAAAATGCAATGAGCAAAACATGATTCAACGGCCATGAACGCAAACACGGATCGATCTGATATAGCTAGAACGAGTACCTAGAGGGGGGTGAATAGGTATAAAACGATTTTTACTTAAATCACACAATACTAGACAATCGATGGATATAAACAGCAATCAAAAGACTGAGAGAAGGGATAAGAGAATTGAACACAATGATTATAGTGGTTCGGTTTTAGTTTAAGCCTACGTCCACTCTTCCGCACCGATGCCCTATTGGCTGGATTCCACTATGAACAAAGAAGTGTTACGGCGTTGTTCTTCCTTGATTCATGATGTAGATGATCTACCACACTTGCTCAAGATACCACTAAGTATAAACACTCTTTTGTGTATACAATTTTGCTCGAGAATGAATCGATGAATATCAAGGAACTTCAGGACTGGAATTCGTCTATCGAGCATGCACGAAATAGCTTGAACGTCTTCCTTTTATACTCCTTCATGCCATCATACCCGTTGGCACTTACCAAAGGAATTCCTCCAATCTACCCGTTGGACGGAATCAATTAAGGAGATATTTCGAGCTATTAAAGGAACTTGACGATAGCCCATCAATCTTTGTTCGCCCATACAACCAGGATCTTGGTTTCCAAGAATAGAACTTTCCAAGATTACTTCGTCAATCATCGGATCTTTGAATAGAAAGAATCCGTTAGCTTAACTCAGCCAGGATATCTTCTCCGAGAGAATAGGACTATCTCCTTAACCAAACACCTAGGTTCCGGATAGCCTTTCGACACCGGATTAGAAAACCGTCAATGAGAATATCTTTAAGTCTTGAGTCTTGAGTCTTGATGTCCAACCGTCTTGAGACTCTAAGGCGAAAGACTCGTAAAGGTTCGAGACTAGACTGAAAGAAACATTTTGTCAGCTTCAAAATATTCTGGCAGGATTTCTCCAACAATCTCCCCCTTTTTGATGGTGACAAAACTTTCTTGTAGATTTGAACAGCTTTGACCTGCAAAATATTACTCAAATAACATGGTTATCTCATAAGAACTAATAAAGAACAACCAGACTCTGCATCCACAAGAAGATTAGTTAGTCCTTCACAAGTAAAACCATATAACAATACTTGATGTAACTGCTAGCATTCAGATATCAAAATCCACACTTAAATCGGACCAAGCCTCAAGTTCAAGCTTACAATAAGTACATAAAAGAAATAGAATATAAAGTTCAGAGTTCAAAAGGTTCAAAGTTCGAGTTCAAAGCTGGCAATTTCTCCCCTTTTTGTCATCATATAAAAAAAAGGTGAGAAAGTAGTCAATCTCGTAGTTGGGAATGCGAACGATGGAAATCTTCCATGGATTGAACTAATCCTTCCAGCCTCTTCAAGTCTTCCCTTAGATGAGCTACCTCTTCTCCTTTTGCATTGGCTTGGATTTGAAGATAGAGATCTTTGATCGATCTTGAAGGGAAAGAAGATGCTTTTTCAGCATTCTTCGGGACTTGAATTTCATAGTCCAAAGCATAGATTTGACCATGCATTTCCGGAAAAGGATATCAAGTATGCGACGAAAATCTGCCGAATTATCCGTGCGTACCGACATTTGCTGTCGATGGAGTAAACGCACGAAGGATCTTCTCGTGAAATCGCGCGATTTCGATGTTGATGTATCATGACCTTCTCCGAGTCATTTGAACATTTTCACGAGAAAAAGATGTAGACTTTCTATGCTCAACTCCTCCCCCTGTTTCTAATGCTTCTCCCCCTGTTTGAAAGCCTCGGATGGGAAAGAATGAGGGTCAATCTTTGCATCATCTTGAAAAACTTCATCTTCATCTGCAGACTTTTCTTTGGATGCCTCCTCTTCTTCTTCAGCTTCTTTCTCTGCTTCTTCTTTCTCTGTCGCTTCTCTCTCTTTCTCTTCTTGATCTGCTCTTTCTTTTTCTTCTTCTCTGTCCTTTTCTTGTCTCTCTTCTTCTCTCTGGTTTTCCTATGCTTCTTTCTCCTTCTCCTGACGTTCCGTTGATTCAGATACAGAACGTCTTCTCCTTATCAATGCAGAAATAGTGCAATCTTCCTCTTCTTCTTCTTCTTCTTCTTCTTCTTCATCCACCAAGAGTCTCCTCTTTTGCTTTTTGGATGGTGGATTGATTTGCTCCTTGCCTTTCCTTTTGGATACCGAAGGTCTTGGAGATTTCATTTTGAATTGCTCCATTTCCTTTTCAAGTTCTTTCGGACGCATTTTAGTCACCATTCGCAGACCCACCACCATTTTATCACATGGTCGAACACACAGAGATTGTGGGGGTTTAATGTTTAAGTGTCTGAAGATCTTGGTCACAAGACTTGCATAAGGCAGTTGTCCCTTGTCCTTCACCATTGCTCTATACATGTGAAAGAGAATGATGTGAGGAAGAGAGAATTTCTTCCCTTTGATGATTGCATACATCAATTTTGCCTCCGAATTTGACACATCTGTCTTTGATGTCGATTTCGGCCTAAGACGATTAATGACAATTTTGTGTAGCAAAATGTTGATAGCACGCATTCTCGTGTAGACAATTTTCCCTTCTATCTGTTGCCTTTCACAAGATCCAAAGCATAAGACGAGCACCGGAAACTTTAATCGCTTGATATGATCCTCTCTCTACTCCAATGATATCGGCCAACATGTCCACATCTACTATGAAGTCTTGGTCTCGAACACTAAAGGACATTCTATTCGCATCCAAAAAGCTAAGATTCGAATAGAAATATGCGATGTTGAGCATATCCTTCGGTAGAGTCGAGCAAAATTGCTCAAGTTGCGGTAGATCGAACTTCTCCCTTAAGTTCACATGAATAGCATCCGAAAATCAAAATCAACGTTTCTAGGGTTTATCACCCCTCTCTTCAACAGCCTGAAAAACAAATTCTCCGTTCTTTGGATTTAAACAAATCCATCCTCTTTCCTTTCACCTTTGCAAAGCAACACCCAATCTCGGTTGAAAATCATAGAACATTTTATCATCGTCATTTCCATCGGTAGGAGTCTGTCCGGCCCACACGAGGATCACTAGGAATACTAGCAAGTGCTTCCTCCGCCCTTCCTCTAGGAGCAATTCCCAACTCCTCCATTTGTCGCGAGAAAAAGATATTCATTCCCATAGTTCTTACTTTTGAGAAACTCATTCACATGGTTCAACGGAGTCCCTATGCTTTTCAAAGCACGATAGAGTTTATAGATAAAAGAAGGTTTTTGTATCCTTACTGAGGCTCGCATCCTCGATTATCTCATCCTCTTGATGGTGACCCGCACTTTGTGGGGTAGATGGAGAAGAATCACGTGCTGGAGAGCGAATCGGGCTCTGTTGCTGACTTGATAACTCATCTTCTTCGGTGAGATCAACATGGGTAGGACACTCTCTTGCTCTTTGTGGTCCCCTCGCTTGCTATTCTTGAGGACTTCCTTGAAGAAGACATCTTTATTTGACACGAGAGATTTCTTTAATCGATTTCCCAAGAAAAGTTGACAACTTTCTCAAGATTGAACACGAAATGGAAACGACATTGAGAGAAAAATGCTTTTAAAGGGTTTTGAAGATAGAGAGAAGAAAAAGCGTATATATATATAACTCTGTTTTAAAAAGGAAAAAAAAAAACAATCGGTACGAAGGAAAGTGAACCGTCGTATTCTTTTAAAATCAATAACTGCCATTTTTAATAGAAGTTATATTTTTGAAAAGACACGATTCCCTTTATCTCGGTAATTATAAATTAGTTAAACAGTTATACCTTTTCGAGATAGAATAAAATAACAACTTACAAGGTTAATACCCATGAGTCGAGTTCGAGTCTCGAAGGTCGAGAGTCTCTAGACTTTAACTTCCTCAAGCTTCAAAATGTTGAGACGGAGCGAATAAAATCAAATTGATTTTTCTCCAAAGGCTTTGTGAATATATCCGCCAATTGACTCTTTGAATCAACAAATTGAATCGAGATTTCTCCATTTTGAACATGATCTACGATGAAGTGATGTCGAATCTCTATATGCTTTGCTCTTGAGTGAAGAATTGGATTTTTAGTGAGATTTATTGCCTTTGGTGCTATCACATTTGATTTACGTGCAAGAGTCTTCAATTCCGAAGTCTTGTAGCTGTTGTTTAATCCACGAGAATTTGTGAACAGCGGCTGCCAAGAGCTACATACTCCTTGTTGTTGAAAGAGCCACGGTGCTCTGCTTCCTTGAAAACCAAGATACTTGTCATGTTTCCAAGCAGCGGCACGTACACAGAAGTACTCTTTCTATCAACTCGCAACTTTGCTAGATCTGCGTCTGAATATCCGGAAGATTAAAGTCTCCCTTCTTAGTATACCATAGACCAATGCTTGAAGATGAAGCAACGTATTTAATAATACGTTTCGCAGCACTGAGATGAGATTCTCTAGGGTCTGATTGAAACCTAGCACAGATGCAAACGCTTAACAAAATGTCAGGTCTAGAAGCAATAAGATAAAGAAGTGAACCAATGATACTCTTGTATAATTTTTGATCAACTTTCTTCCCTTCTTCATCTTTGTCTATCTTCAAGGAACAAGACATTGGTATGTCGGTCTTTTTGCACTTTTCAAGCCCAAATCTTTTGACAAGATCGTTAGCATATTTTTCTTGATAAATGAAAGTTCCTTCCTTCAATTGTTTAATTTGTAGTCTAAGAAAGAAAGTTAACTCTCCCATCATACTCATTTCAAACTCATCCTGCATAGACTTAAAGAATTTCTTGCATAGACTTTCATTAGATGATCCAAAGATAATATCATCTACATATATTTGAACAATTAAAAAGCTTTTGTTTTCCTTTTTGATAAATAAAGTAGTATCAACTTTACCTTTAACAAATCCATTATGTATTAAAAACTTCGAGTCTGTCGTACCACGCTCGAGGTGCTTGCTTTAAACCATACAAAGCCTTTTCGGATCCCGAAGATTGAGTCGGCTTCTTTGGGTCTTCAAACCCAGGAGGTTGTTCCACATAGACTTCCTCATGGATAAATCCATTCGGGAAGGCACTTTTGACGTCCATTTGGAATAACTGAAATCTTTATAACAAGCAAAAGCAAGCAACGATCGAATAGCTTCTAACCTTGCTGCGGTGCGTAAGTCTCATCATAGTCTATCCCTTCTTCTTGCGTATATCCTTTGGCTACGAGTCTGGCCTTGTTTCGTACGACTTTTCCTTTCTCATTCATCTTATTTCTGAACACCCATTTGGCTCCAATAACAGTTTTACCTTTTGGTTTAGGTGTCAATTCCCAGACATCATTAATGATAAAGCTGTCGAGTTCATCTTGCATAGCTTCAATCCAGCTTTCGTCGACAAAGCTTCTTCTATGCTTTTGGTTCAATTTCATAAATGAGAGCTACGGCACTAGACTCTTCACGCCTTTTGGATCTGGTGCGAATTCCTTCATTAAGTTCGCCAATAATTAGATCTTTGGGATGATTGGACTTATGCTTCCGATTCTTGGTTGATTTATCGGCGATAATCCCTTTCTTTGCCCGAATCTTCACAAATGGCTTGATGCTGGTTTTCTGAATCTGTGATGCCTCTTGTGTTGAAGACTTTGGAGAGATGGGAGCAAGATCGGACTCTTCATGATGAATCGATTAGATTCATCTTGAACTGCGAGTCTTGAAATTTGACATTCATTGACTCCTCCACGGTCGACTCTTCTTGTTATAGACTCGTAGGCTTTGCTTGATGAAGAATATCCAAGGAAGATGCCTTCATCCGATCTTTCTTCAAACTTACCAACATAATCTTTTGCATTTTTCAATATAAAGCATTTGCAACCGAATACATGAAAGTATGAAACAATAGGCTTTTTACCTTTGAATAATTCATAGGGGGTTTTCTTTAAAATGGGTCTTAAAAAGACTCTATTAATGATATAGCAATCTGTTGGAACAGCTTCAGCCCAAAATTGAGAAGAAATTTTGCTTTCAATTAAAAGAGTTCTTGCCATTTCTTGAAGAGATCTATTCTTCCTTTCCACAACTCCATTTTGCTGAGGAGTATATGGAGAATAGAACATATGCTTAAAGCCGATTCATCACGAAATTTTGTAAAATCTTGATTTTCAAATTCACCACCATGATATGTTTTTATGCTTGAAATAACACATCCCTTTTCATTTTGAACCTTTTTAGCAAATTTTTCAAAATATGAAAAGGTTTCAGATTTACTTGATAGAAAAAATACCCAAGTAAAGCGAGAGTAATCATCCACGATTACTAAGCAATATTTCTTACCTCCAATACTACGGGTTACGGTTGGTCCGAAGAGATCCATATGAAGTAACTGCAGTACATGATTAGTTGAGACATGATTTATAGACTTATATGAATTTCTTACCCTTTCCCGAATGCATGGAGTACACAGTTCGATCTTTTGATAAGGCAATTTGGGTAGACCACGAACAAGCTGCTTTGATGAGATTTTGGCTAATTGCTTCATATTAATATGCCCAAGCTTTACGTACCACTTGACTTGCTTCGTCTTGAATTGAAATCAAGTATTGCGATTCTTGGTTTCACATCCGGGAGATAGATATTTCCATGCCTTCTACCCAAGAAAGAGGCGAGTAGAGTCTTTCTTGGTTTTAGGAACATATTCCTTCTTGAAAGAAGATCTTGAAGCGAGTATCACATAGTTGACTCGATCTTTGAGAAGATTGTAATTGAGTCATTCCACTAGAGAAACATTGCTTATTGTGAGATTTCCAATTTTCACAGTTCCAAAACCAACAATTCTTCCTTTGCTATTTCCTCCAAATGAGACTTTTCCACCATTTACTTGAACAAGCTTTACAAAGCATTTTGAGTCTCTGTCATATGTCTTGAACATCCATTTGTCTAGATACCATTTTACCTTTCTCTTGATAGATACCTGCATTCAAAGAAATATCTCAAGCTTTCTTTGGTACCCACATTTTCTTGGGTCCTTTTGTGTTAGTAAGATAAAAAGAGTACTAGCCCAAGTTTTCTTAACAGGTTTCCAAACCATAGGACATTCTTTTTCAAAATGATGCGGACTTTTGCACTTAGAACACCGAGAGCATCTCGACCTACGAGACTTTACAAAAACCTTTTGAAATGATTTTTATAAGCTTCTTTTGAAGGTCTTTGCTTAATTCTTTCTTTTACTTTAGGAAAATCAATTAAAGGAATAGTTTCTTCGTCATACCTAAACCAGACTTATTGAAATAAGGTCTTTGTACTTGAAAGAATTTTTTCAAGTTTCTCGGACCTTATTGAAAATTTCTTTGAAATATTCGATGAGTCAATTTTTAAACGTGAATTTTCTTTCAAAAGATTTTCTTCATTTTCTTTAAGAGTAGAAACATTCATATCTAAACATTTAACTTTTTCTTTCAAAATATTTTCCTGCTGTTTTAAAACAGAGTTTTCCCTTTAAGTTCGAGAAATCCTTTTAAGAGAAGTCTTAAGACTTAAACATAGCTCATCAATATACTTAGAAACCTTGATAGGAATTTTGAAATTACTTACTTCAAATTCGCTGTCTGATTCTGATTCAGAGTTTGAGTCTGAGTCTGATTGCACCATCAGACACAAGTTGGCATACTCATCATCACTTTCTTCACACTCTGTATCACTCCAGGTTTCAGCTTTGAGAGCCTTTCGAGACATTTCAGTTGGGTCTGATATGTCCCTTTTTTCTTACATTCAAAGCAAACAACATCTTTATTTGCTTCATCATCATCAACAGTCTTGGTCTATTGTCTTTGAAAGCCTTGTCTTTTAGAGTTGAATCTTCTTCCTTTTCTATTCAACTTTCTGAATCTTCTTATCATTAGGGCAAGCTCCTCATCGTTCATATCGTCTTGAGACCAAGTAACATCGAATCATCATTTGATTTTAATGCAATGGATTTCTTACCTTTTGGATCTTCGTCTTCGTTTATTCGTTCCACTTCATAAGACGAAGAGTTCCAACCAGCTCATCGACGGATAGTGGCATGATTCTTTGTGTCTCTCTTATTGAAGTCTTTATGTGATTCCAATCCTTGAAGAGTCCACGCGAAGCTTGTTAACCTTCATGGAATCAGAAATTGGTAGACCTTGATTTTGTAGACCATTCACAATTTCTGTAAAACGACTAAACATGTCAGTTATTGATTCTCCAGATCTCATTTTGAATGCTTCATATTGACCGAGTAGAATATTGATTCTGGTCTCTTTCACTCGATCAGTTCCTTTGTAGGTGATATGTAACCTATCCTTCTTTTCTTTTTGTATCACAAGAAGATATTCTATTATATTCAATAGGTGATAAAGCATAATATAAAAAAATATATAGCTTTTGCATCAAGAGTTTGTCTCTTGATTATTTCTTCGAGACATTCCGCTAGCTTCCACGGCTTCTTTTCCTCTTTCGAGACAGCTGCAACTTTAGGAATGATTCCTTTGTCTACAACGTCCCATTCCGGAGGATCCTTTGATCGTAGAAAAGCTTTCATCTTGTTCTTCCGGATGTTGTAATCCTTTCCATCAAAGTAGGGAGGTGCGGTATTGCTTTGCCCTTCCACCAGCCCAGTGCTAACATACTAGCCATGGATCTTTTACTCAAGTAAAACACTTCAAATAAAGTGAGTACACGAGGCTCGATACCAATTGATATAGCTAGAACGAGTACATAGAGGGGGTGAATAGGTATAAAACGATTTTTACTTAAATCACACAATACTAGACAATCGATGGATATAAACAAAGCAATCAAAAGGGCGAGAGAAGGGATAAGAGAATTGAACACAATGATTATAGTGGTTCGGTTTTAGTTTAAGCCTATGTCCACTCTTCCGCACCGATGCACCTATTGGCTGGATTCCACTATGAACAAAGAAGTGTTACAGCGTTGTTCTTCCTTGATTCAGTGATGTAGATGATCTACCACACTTGCTCAAGATACCACTAAGTATAAACACTCTTTTGTGTATACAATTTTGCTCAGAATGAATCGATGAATATCAAGGAACTTGACTACGGAATTCGTCTATCGAGCATGCATTGAAATAGCTTGAACGTCTTCCTTTTATACTCCTTCATGCCATCATACCCGTTGGCACTTACCAAAGGAATTCCTCCAATCTACCCGTTGGACGGAATCAATTAAGGAGATATTTCGAGCTATTAAAGGAACTTGACGATAGCCCATCAATCTGTTCGCCCATACAACTAGGATCTTGGTTTCCAAGAATAGAACTTTCCAAGATTACTTCGTCAATCATCGGATCTTTGAATAGAAAGAATCCGTTAGCTTAACCTTGACCAGGATATCTTCTCCAGAGAATAGGACTATCTCCTTAACCAAACACCTAGGTTCTGGATAGCCTTTCGACACTAGATTAGAAAACTGTCAATGAGAATATATTTAAGTCTTGAGTCTTGAGTCTTGAGTCTTGATGTCCAACCTGTCTTCGACTCTAAGGCGAAAGATCTGTAAAGGTTCAAACTAGACCGAAAGAAACGTTTTGTCGGCTTCAAAATATTCGCGCAGGATTTCTCCAACATGATCCCCCATTTAAAACGTGAACCGGCTTCCGGTCCTTTGCGGGACATTTTCACAAGCACTTGGTGTACGCTATTGACGCGGGGGATTTTCGATTTGATACGGACACGAGCACAAATCTAAACCCCTAACGACGCATCTAGAACAAGTATCAGCTTTCAGGGAGGACCAGCTTGGACCGAAACTTGCGCGAACTAGTCGACGCAAGCTCCGGCCCGTCGTCTTTCGGAAACAAGGGACGCACGGTCGGAAAAAGGTTACCTGGTTCGAGGGGAAGGTTGCAACGGACGGCGGCTGAAGAACGGACCTCCGGCGACGACCAACCACTATCTCGAGCTCGCTCACTCTCACTCACTCTCTCCCTGTGCTCTGGTGTGTGGTGTGCTGTCCTTTGTGGAGTTCTTCTGCTGAGCTCGTTCGGGGAAGAGTTGCGGTGGACAACGGCAGGCGAATGGGCCTCCGGCAACAGCTAGCTGTTCCCTTGAGCTGTCCTCCTCGTTCTGGTTCGCTCTCTCTTGTTTGAACTCCGTTTTTCTCTCCCTCCTTCGCCGCTTTTCTTTTTTCCCCCTTTGCTTCAGATCTGGATTCTGGGGAAGATGGCGGCGAACGGCATCGATTGGGTGGCTCGTTGGCGACGGTGGTGGTGGCTCGGAGAGGCTTGCAACGGCGACGCCTCCTCCCCTCCCTCTCTTGGGTCCGCCCCCCCCACGCTCTCTACTGCCCTCCTCCGGTCTTATACTTCTGTCCTTTCTTTTTTGCGGGTATTCCGAGCGAAGACCTCCCGCCATGCCCAGCTGGTCGATCGGTCTACTTCCCCGACCCGCGGATGGCGCCGAACCTTGATCTTCTTGCTCTCGCTATGTCGCTGCAACTTCGCTACTCTGCTTTTTTTTCTCTTCTTGCGAGGTCTTTTTCAGCGAAGACCAGCAAGAGGGGGAAGAAAGCTGGGCACGAGCCGAGCTGAGCTGAGGAGAAAGAAGAGGAAGATGGGCCGTGCGTGGGCCACGCGAGGGAGAAAAGAAAAAGGGCCGCACAAGGGCCTACATGTAGGGGAAAAAGAGAGAGAATGGAGTCTCTCGTTTTCGTTTTTTTTTTAATTACATAATTTTTTTGTATTTTCTTTTGTTTTGTTGTTGTTGCTGTTTTTTTTTTTTTTTTAGTGGCTAATTCCTAATCTTGTACACAATTAAGTCTTAAATAAAATAGTAAAATTTAGGTGTCAATGTTGCCCCTCTTTGAATGGGAGCTCAAAGAGGTTGCATTCAAAGATAGAAGACACCTAAATTATTTCGACGAGAAATGGACCCTAGGTGCATAGGCATATAAGCACATTGTGTCATTAAAAGAAGAAGAGACCTAGGCTACAGAAGTACGCCATGTCATAAGAAGAAAAAGAGACCCCAGGTTACAGAAGCACGTCGTGTCTTAAGAAGAATGAAAAGACCCCGGGTTACAGAAGCACGCCGTGTCATAAGAAGAAAGAGAGGAATGAGGTCTCACCGTGTAACAATGGGTTCTGACCAGGTTGAAAATGCATGATTTGAGAAAACCAATGAACCTTTGTAGATAACATGGTTTAAGGTTGACCACGAACCTTTTGAAAAATTGCAATTTAAATAAACTCATGAATATTTTAAAAGCGAGGTTTAAGGATGACCCACGAACCGTGTGGTTTAGACTGGAAAAAAAAAGGTCTCACCATTTAAAAATGGGTTTTGATTTGATGTGATGGTCTCACTATGTAACAATGGGTTCTGACCAAATGATAGTCTCACCATGTACAAACGGGTTTCGACTGGATGATAGTCTCACCGCGTAAAAACGGGTTTCGACCGAATGATAGTCTCACCGTGTACAAATGGGTTTCGACTGGGAGGAAGGTCTCACCGTGTACAAATGGGTTTTGACCGAATGATAGTCTCACCGTGTACAAACGGATTTCGACCGGATAATAGTCTCACCGTGTAAAAACGGGTTTCGACTGGGAGGAAGGTCTCACCATGTACAAACAGGTTTCGATCAATGATAGTCTCACCGTGTAAAAACGGGTTTCGACCGGATGATAGTCTCACCATGTACAAACGGGTTTCGATTGGGATGATAGTCTCACCATATAAAAACGGGTTTCGACTAGGAGGAAGGTCTCATCGTGTACAAACGGGTTTCGACCGAATGATAGTCTCACCGTGTAAAAACGGGTTTCGACCAGATGATAGTCTCACCGTGTACAAACGGGTTTCGACCGGATGATAGTCTCACCGTATAAAAATGGGTTTCGACTGGGAGGAAGGTCTCATCGTGTACAAACGAGTTTCGACCGGATGATAGTCTCACCGTGTAAAAACGGGTTTCGACTGGGAGGACGGTCTCACCGTGTACAAACGGGTTTCGACTGGGAGGAAGGTCTCACTGTGTACAAACGGGTTTCGACCGGATGATAGTCTCACTGTGTAAAAACGGGTTTCGACCGGATGATAGTCTCACTGAGTAAAAACGGGTTTCGACTGGGAGGAAGGTCTCACCGTGTACAAACGGGTTTTGACCGAATGATAGTCTCATCGTGTAAAAACGGGTTTTGACCAGATGTTAGTCTCACCGTGTACAAACGGGTTTCGACCGTGTGGTTTAGGAAAACCCACCAACCTTGTAAATGACATGGTTTAAGGCTGACCATGAACCTTTGAAAAATGGCATGGTTTAAGGCTAACCATGAACCTTTGGAGACGGCATGGTTTAAGGTTGACCATGAACCCTTTGAGATTGCATGATTTAAGGCTAACCATGAACCTTTAATTTTTAGGGAAGCACCTGCTAATCCCTTGAAAGCTGCATGGCTTCACTAAGGAATCCTGTGAAACTCAACTTGGGCAAATGTCATTAGAGACGTCATTAAGAGACGTATTGGCAATATTACAGCATTAATTGAACAAGCTAATCAAGCTAAGTCCGACTACTTTAGAAAAACATATGATGTCAATCAGCATTATGTGGCGCAAAAGCTGTCATCTTGCTCGGGATATATCATTAATCATCAAATTTTCTAGGAGTCAAGTTCTTATCAGAACGGTTACGACTCGTGAAAAAGGCTCATTAAGCATGCCAAACTAGAGCTTCTTAGTCAGAAAGGGCTTCTCACACACTCTCGATAAAAAGGGCTGTTTGATCCCATCCATTCACATGGGAAGTAACTGATTGTTGAAAGTATCTCACATAGCCTATGTCGAAGGCTTTCGGAAACATTCGCAATGAGCACAATCTGATAGATCAAAAAGGTCTTTTGAAATGACCGTAATATAGGCTTGGTTAGGGCTTACACAAAGGAATGATTGCTTTGAGGCCAATAAAGGAACATTTATCACTATCTTCATTGGGTTTACGAGTCGAGAACTTGAAAGATAAAACAAGATAGAATTATTTCCACTCCTTCAAGCAGTAGCTTCTTTGTGGTATTCTCATTTTCACTTTAATCATCCTAATCAGAAGAGGCTTCGGAAAAGGGTTATAATGTTGGCTCGGGAAATGCTTGAAAGGCTTAAAATTTTCAAGAGGGTCTTTAAGAGTCAGTGATCATCATGGCATCGTGACCGGGTCACTTGACCTTTCGAAAGCATTTGGCTTTGGAAACATAGCACATCTCGAGAGTTCATTCACTGATCATTTCTGCATGAGAGCTTTGCTCTTTTCTCTAATTTCCTTTGTCCTTTGCGATGATTTTTTTTCACAGGCACTTGGATTTTGATAATTTTTCTTTCACATAAAATGTGACCTTTTGGCTCTTTTTTTCTTGACGGGCATTGGCCTTGCTTTTACCAAAAACACACCTTTGCTTTTTCATGCCCCCTAGTTTGTCAAGCTTTTTGCTCTTTGAACTTTTGTAGCTTATGACTTTCGAGATACTTTTCACATTTTCCCGTGATTGTCAATTGTATTTGGTCAATTCTTATGCCTTGCCCAGTGAAGGGAGATGACCACCGCTCGGGGTTCGGAAATGAATAATCGGCCCAAATTGGTTAAAGCAATGGATATTAGTGTTTGGGTAGAGAAGGAAGTGCTCTTCTTCACCTTGGGATAAGTCAAGCTCTAATGAGAATTCCTCTGAAACTATCACTAGAAGATTGATGCAGGTGAAAGTAATAGAATCTTTCTCAATCTTTCGCTCTACAACATGATCATAACCCTCTATGCTGTTGCAATGTAAGGTCGTCCTCGACAAGGGTAGTTTGAAGGATCTTTTTTTTTGGCCCAAAGGGATAATAAGAGATTAGTGCAATGCTTGGGATTGATGAAGAAAACGTTTTTATCATTTCGATCTTTATGCTCAATGCGAATGAATCATTCATCCTAAGAGAAGGTCGCCTTTCACTCAACTCTCAAAAGTATTTGAAGGACATATTTGGAAGTGGATTGCCTTTCTTCATCCTAAGCACTTCTTGTTTGGCATGGTTAACATCTCCATTTCACTTTGTCAAGATCATCTGAGTAGATCAATCTCCATAGGAAAATTTGATTCAAAATGAATAATCCACAAAACGAGAAAACAATTTTGAGATAAAAGAATCAAAAAGTTTGCAGAAATTTTTTCTTTTCTCATTTTTGTGCTTGTCTCTAAAAAAGCGCCAAAGGTTTTTTATTTTTGTAATGGAAATTTTCCATTTTTTTTTAACTTAAAAAAAGAAAGGATTGAGAAGAAGGGTACTTACATGCGGCATGGCGACCCGGTAACCCTGTAAAGATTGTAAAAGGATATGTTAGCGCAAAGATCTTTAGAGATTGAAATGTTGGAAACGATACATTATTACCCTTCACTCGCTTTTATCCTTTGAGGGCTAACATCTCTTGGATTCACCCTCGTGGATATTTGATAACTTGGCATTACCCTTCACGTACATTTTCCCTTAAGCATTTGATGTCTTCCTATCAAAGGAATGAAAGAATCATGTCAGAGACGCTATCCAAAATGAGCAATTAATCGACACCATTTACCCTTCATGTGTTTTCGTTCTTCAAGTATGAACTTTGCTTGAAGTTGCTAGAATTGATTGAAAAATGGTTATGTGGCCCTGATTTTATCCATAAAAAGCAATTATTTATTGTATACAACAATTCACAAAGTTTGATTCTGTTTTGTTTTTTTTTTTTTTTTTTTTTTAGATGCTCTTTTCGAAGAGATGTTTAGCCGACAAGGAGCTTGAAAATTTTATATATGGATCATGAGATGTGTTTTTCAAGATTTTGCTTTGAAAGGAGAGTGGGTGCTCCTTGTTTCCACATCTAAGGATATTGTTCTTTAGATGCTTTGCCCGCTTATTGCCTTGATGGAAGGTGCTGCTTCTACGGTCAATGTGCAACATTTTTCCCAATCATCACCCTGTAAGAAGAGGAGATGAAACGAGTTATCTCTATACTTAATTAGGTTCAATTTAGGAACGATACATCCTTCTTGATGAATCTGACATTGTTTTTCTAGCACATTTCATTGGTTGGGAGATGAGAGATTTTTTTTTTCTAAATCAAACGTTGCTTTCCCACGCTTTATTTGACAAACCTTTGTTCTGTTCAAATCCGTCGTATCAAAGAAAAGGACATGTCATTTTTATGCTGAAGAGAATCAATTCTAGGAGAAATACATCCCTTTCACGAGATACATCCTTTTCAAAGTCGGGTGATCAACATCCCAAGGTATCTCTAATGGAGGAATGGATAATATTGCTCCTCTGTTTCATTTGAATCTTTCCTTGTTTAAGATGAACAAGACTTAAAAATGCTCCACCGCGTTCGTTAGGAACGTTACAAAACTTGACACTCTTGATGTCTCCTTGATAATGGAAAAAAAAATCATGTGAGAAACGGTATCAGAAATTGATGATTGAAATCGATACGGTTTACTCTTCCTTTGATTTCGCCTTCCTTCGATTTTGCCTTTTTGGATGCTTGGCAACTCTCTTCATTTGTCTCATCATGCAGAGTGAATGAAATTGATGGGCTATTTTGGTTCCTAAAGCATTTGCAAATAACAAAACTTCCTAGAATGTAATTTAACTTTGCTCCGCCTTTATGGAAAATTGGCACCAACGATGACTCAACGCATGCTTGCTTCTCAAGTTCGATGAGCCTAAGAAAACAACTACAAGAAGAGAGGGCCTTAAGCAAAGTTTTCTTGAAATTCGTTTTGGAAGGTAGACATAAAGGTTTGCTTGAAACATTTCTGAATTTTTTCTTTTCTTTCTTTCTTTCCTTTTTTTTTTGTTTTTTTTTTTTTGGGATGATTTTCATGAAATTGAATTCCATCATAAAAAAATGAGTCACATGATTTACCAAAGCATCAATTGGATTTGCAAATCAAAACCCAAAACGGAAAACATGTTTCTTAACAAGAATAAAGACCGATAGGATACTTTGGAGACTCTTTTACGGATGAAAGTAAAAAAAAAAAAAAAAACAACTCTTGTCCTAGCTCTAGAATTCACTTCCTTGAATGGTCACCATGAGAATGTCAAAGAGCATCACGCATAACCTGCAAAAAGACGACAATGTCAATATGTGAATAAGAGAAAATGATATTTTAATGACATCGCTTCTTACAATAAAATCGAGGCGACGATACGTGCCCCATAATCCTTATTACAGGACTTTAATATTTCGCAAAGATTTTATCATAAGAGAAGACATCATTAAAATTATCAATCCACGGCCATCAATCGAATGTCCACTTTTATTCCAAAAGTTTCGTATTCAAGTATCATTGATTTTTGAAATATTGATTTGTGATTTTACTCCTAAAAAAAATGAAGTGATTTCTATTTTGAGGAATTTGTACACAATGATTTGCATTATAGTCCCAAAATATGAGAACGAGAAAATTCGATAAAAAACGCAATTTCAATTTTTGTGCCCCAATATAAAATCACAACTTGAAAGTTTTTTTTTTTTTTTTTTTTTTCAGAATGATTTCGAGCCCATAACTAGAAATTTAAAAAAACCATGTGTTCAACATGGCCAAATCAAAATGCTTAGAACTTGCATTCAAATGCCAATTTTTCAATCATATAGCTTGCATCACAGAGGGCATTCGATTGATTTCCGCGAATTTCAAGATGAAAATGCAATACAAAATGAACAAATAAAAAGGAAAATGACACTTACAATGGGTGCCGATCTTTGTCTCATGCTTTTTTTTTTTTTTCAATCACATAGACATGCACATGGAGATGTGGTTCGATTTCTACTCTATATGGCCCAAAATGAAGCCATGGGATCACCGGACTGAACCAACAAGGTCGTGGCTGGGTCGGGTTACCCATGACTCCGGCTTCGTCAAAGAACCGACCCGTGTCGCGCGATTGCAGACCGAGGTGGGTACCTTTGACGTGAAGAAAGAAATTTCGAGGTAGAGATGGGCGACTCGTACTACGCGGTTGTAGTCGGAGTGGTATCCACCTCAACACCATCCTAAGTGATCCTATGCGGCCCGGGTTCGGCGGCAGGTTGTGTGTGCTATGGTGTAGTGTAATGTAGGAAACGCATGCATGATAATTTATAAGCAATCAGCACTTCATACATAAAAAATAAACCATACATTCCTACGCCTCACTGCAAGACAAAGGTGAGCAAACACTTCTCCTTATACCTCCCATTCTGCAAAAACATTTAACACCTTTAATGTTAGGGACGCACCTGGAATCCTCGCTGCCAAACAAAAATATTTTTGAACAAGATTAATTTTGGCCTAAGTCTTCTAAGGTCTAAAACCAAGTCCCCAGCGGAGTCGCTAAGCTGTCGCGACCTACCCTCGGTGGGAGGGAAACAGGTTTAGGGGTATTACCTTAATGACGGGCCTGAGGCCCATGATTAGGCGCGAGCTCTCCCAAGCCCATACCCCGCGTTACATTGGGATATTCTTAAGAAATTTTGCAGAAAAGGAGTCGCCACTAGCCTATTGGGGTCGGCTAGAAACCAAGTGAGACATGGGAGCGTGTCTCACTTCCTACGCAACCAAAGAGTCTAGGGTCGGGGACTTGATTACACTAATTAACTAATTAGTGCCCTTTTGGTACCTAATCTTGTTCATTTTTAAAAAAGGTTTTTGTCAGGCAGTTTGGATTGATTTTATGCTTATCCACTAACACGTGAGGTGATCATACGGGTACACAATTATTAAAATAACAATTAACAACCAAGGAAAGCGATTAAATAAATTGCATGAAAGAGCAAAAAAAATAACATCAAAGAAAAGATAAATGCTAATCCTATCTAGATTAAAGAGAAGCCAAAATCAACATATCAATATTGTGCATTCAAAAGGCATTTGTCCCTAAGGACAATTGAAACCTTAAGATAAAGCCCCAAAGGCTCGATTAATTTTTTAGTTCAACTCTAGAGCTAAGAAATTTCCATTTTCCTTTTTAAAAAAAAGCTCATAAAATCTTTTTGTAAAATTTTCAAAAGAAAATCTGAATTTCCTGACATTTTCCAATTTTTGATTTCTTGATTTTTTAATTAAAAAAAAACGAACTTTCAATTTTTTTTGAATTTTTTTGGTTCTTTTTAATATAATTTCTTAATAGTTAATATTATTATAATCAGAAAAACGGGTCCGGACCCGCAAACCCAATCCAGCCCGTGGACCCAACCCAAACTTGGATCCAAAATTTTTGGGTAAAAAAAAAAAAAAAACCTTTTTTTTTTCTTTTTACAACTTTTTTAAGGATTCTTTTTGTTATTTTTTTTTTTTTATGTTTTCCTCACATCATCTTTTCCCCTGCACGTTCTGCCCAACTATCCTTCCCGAGGGCAGCTTTGCCGTTTTAGTTTTCTATTTTTATTTATTTATTTTGCTTTTCTTTTCTTTTTTTGATCTTTCTTGGTTTTTCTTTTCCCTTTTTTTTTATTTCTTTCCCCCTGCGACTCCTCCTTCCCAAGACCAACTTTTCCTTTCTTTTTAATATTTTGTTTTACTTTTTCACTTTTTCCATATTTTCTCTCTCTTTTATTCTTTTTTTTTTTTTTTTTTTTTTTGGTCTTCTTCTCCTTCGTGCTTGCTTCTTCGTGCATCTTCTTCTTCCCCGATGCCACCACCCGAACCCCTTCTTCGCCGGCAACCAAATCTTCACCGAAGCAGCAAGACCCGACACACCATCTCCCAAAAACGTCGTCACCGACACCATTCGCCAGTTATACTAGCGTCCGCCACTACCGGCCGCCTACTCCAGCGACCATTAATCCAAACATCGAAACGACGAAAACTCTCGCTCTCTCGATGATACGTAATTATTTCGCGAAAGCCACTCCAAAATGCAATGAGCAAAACATGATTCAACGGCCATGAACGCAAACACGGATCGATCCCCCATTTAAAACGTGAACCAGCTTCCGGTCCTTTGCGGGACATTTTCACAAGCAGTTGGTGTACGCTATTGACGCGGAGGATTTTCGATTTGATACGGACACGAGCACAAATCTAAACCCCTAACGACGCATCTAGAACAAGTATCAGCTTTCAGGTAGGACCAGCTTGGACCGAAACTTGGGCGAACTAGTCGACGCAAGCTCCGGCCCGTCGTCTTCTGGAAACAAGGGACGCACGGTCGGAAAAAGGTTACCTGGTTCGAGGGGAAGGTTGCAACGGACGGCGGCTGAAGAACGGACCTTCGGCGACAGCCAACCACTATCTCGAGCTCGCTCACTCTCGCTCACTCTCTCCCTGTGCTCTGTGCTCTGGTGTGTGGTGTGCTGTCCTTTGTGGAGTTCTTCTGCTGAGCTCATTCGGGGAAGAGTTGCGGTGGACAACGGCGGGCGGACGGGCCTCGGCAACAACTAGTTGTTCCTCGAGCTGTCCTCCTCGTTAAGTTCGCTCTCTCTTGTTTGAACTCCGTTTTTCTCTCCCTCCTTCGCCGCTTTTCTTTTTGCCCCTTTGCTTCAGATCTGGATTCAGGGAAGATGGCGGCGAACGGCATCGATTGGGTGGCTCATTGGCGACGGTGGTGGTGGCTCGGAGAGGCCTCGCAACGGCAACGCCTCCTCCCCTCCCTCTCTTGGGTCCGCCCCCACGCTCTCTACCGCCCTCCTCCGGTCTTATACTGTCCTTTCTTTTTCTGCAGGTATTCCGAGTGAAGACCTCCTGCCGTGCCAACTGGTCGATCGGTCTACTTCCCCGACCCGCGGATCGCGCCGAACCTTGATCTTCTTGCTCTCGCTATGCTGCTGCAACTTCTGCTACTCTGTTTTTTCTCTTCTTGCAGGTCTTTTTCAGCGAAGACCAGCAGGAGGGGGGAAGAAAGCTGGGCACGAGCCGAGCCGAGCTGAGGAGAAAGAAGAGGAAGATGGGCCGTGCGTGGGCCACGCGAGGGAGAAAAGAAAAAGGGCCGCACAAGGGCCTCGTTTTCGTTTTTTTTTTTTAGTTACTTAATTTTTTTGTATTTTCTTTTGTTTTGTTGTTGTTGTTTTTTTTTTTTTTTAGTGGCTAATTCCTAATCTTGTACACAATTAAGTCTTAAATAAAATAGTAAAATTTAGGTGTCAACAAATCCCAATTGGAATTGTGCGATACAAAATCACGTAGATTTATCTCCTAACCTCTCGTGATTTTGTATATATGAGAATATCACTTTGATTTCTTTCCCAATCTCTCTTGATTTTCTGGATGTGGAAGATCATGTTGATTTATCTCCCGATCTCTTTTAATATTTTCTTTTTTTTTCTTTTACACACTCACTACCATACTATTACAAATATACATAATTGCGTTGACCTCTCCAATTGAGAGTGACCTACTCAACAAATCTTCCCCTAACAAGTAATTTGGAAAAGGTGTCAAACCTGCAAAAGTTCGACAGGCTTGCATCTTCACTGTAAATAGAGATTTTGTCATCATATCTGAGCCATTGTTGTCAATGTGTATCTTCTTTAGCTGTAGGGCTTTTTATTCCAATACATCACGTATCCAATGATATATGATGTCAATGTGTTTGGCTTGGGAGTGAAAAGTTGCATTTTTGCTGAGATGTATTGCGCTTTGACTATCTGAATACAAGATATGCTCCTCTTAGTTGTGGCCCACTTCGTGTAGAAATTTCTTCATCCACAAGAGTTCTTTATATGCTTCCATCATCGCAATATACTCTGCTTCAACACTAGATAGGGCAACGCATTTTTGTAGTCGAGATTGCCATGAGATTGCTCCCCCTGCAAAAGTCATTAGGTATCCTGATGTAGACTTTCTTGAGTCCACGTCCCTTGCCATGTCCGAATCCAAAAAATCTTCTTACACAATTTTACCATCACCAAAACATATGCAGTTATTAGATGTACCACGAAGATATCTGAATTTCCATTTGACTGCTGCCTAATGTTCCTTACCAGAATTGGATAGAAATCTACTTACCACACCAACTGCATACGCGATATCAGGCCTCGTACATACCATCGCGTACATTAAACTGCCAACCGTAGATGCATAAGGGACTTTTTCTATTTCCTTCTTTCCTATCTCACTTTTTGGGCACTGATATAAGTTGAGTTTAAAATGATTTGCAAGTGGAGAACAATCTGCTTTGGATTTATTTATATTAAATCTTTCAAGAACTTTATTAACATACCGTTCTTGAGATAACCGGAGTTTACGATTCTATCTCGTCTCGCAAGATTTCCATCCCAAGAATTTGTTTTGCGAGTCCCAAATCCTTCATCGCAAAGCATTTGCTCAATTCCTTCTTTAAGTTGTTAATCTTGCTTTTATCCTGGATAATAATTAGCATGTCATCAACGTAAAACAAAAGAATGAGGAAATTACCATTAGTAAATTTCTTGAAAAAAACGCAGTGATCAGTGGTGGTTTTGTTGAACCCATTTTCTTTCATGAAGGAATCGAATTTTCTATACCACTATCTTGGTGCCTACTTGAGCCCATAAAGACTCTTCCTCAATCTACACACAAGGTTTTCTTTGCCTTTGATTTTGAAACCTTCCGGTTGATCCATGTAGATCTCCTCATTTAGATCTCCATGCAAAAACGTAGTCTTCACGTCAAGTTGCTCGACCTCCAGGTTCAAGCTTGTTGCCAAGCCAAGGACAACTCGAATAGAGGACATTTTAACTACAGGAGAAAAAACCTCATCGAAGTAGATATCTTTCTTTTGAGCGAATCCCTTCACAACCAAGCTTGCTTTGTATCTTGGCCGTGAGTTACCTTCTTCAATCTTTAATCTGAACACCCACTTATTTTTTAGAGTTTTTCTTCCCTGTGGCAACTTGACTAAATCATAAGTATGATTTTCGTCTAAGGATTACATCTCCTCCTGCATAGCTTTTAACCACTCCTCTTTATGCTCGTGGTATACAGCTTCTTGGTAGTTCTCTGGTTCTCCCTCGTCAATGAGCATCACATATTCATTGGAAGAATATCTACGACTAGATTGTCGTTCACGAGTTGATCTCCTCAATTAAGGTTCTGATGGGACTTGTTCAACAATTGGTTCAAGTTTAGTTGAAGTAGTCATACCTTCAATCCTAGATTCAGCTTGCTTGTTGATAGGAGGGGTGACTGGGCCAAGATCAACCGAGTATTCGTCTATTGATGGAGATTTCCCGTGCTTCTAGAAGTCCTCAATTGTCTATTCTTCAAGAAATACCACGTCCCTCGCTTTTGACTATTTTCCGGTTAACGGGATCCCGCAGTCAGAACCGAATTCTTCATGTGCGTACCCCAAAAATACATTGCTTTAATTTCCCATCAAGCTTTGATCTCTCATCCCTTGGACTGTGAACGAATGCTCTACAGCCGAACACCTTTAAGTGGCCATAAGAAATATTTTTACCAGTCCAGACACTTTGTGGTACATCACCATTAAGTGGAGCTGAAGGTGATAGGTTGATTAAATCAACTGCCGTCCTCATTGTCTCACCTCAAAAGTGGTTTGGCAGCTTTGCGTTGGAGAGCATGCATATGATTTTTTCACATATGGTTCCATTTATCCGCTTCGCAACACCATTGTGTTGAGGTGTTTTTGGTACGAATCTTTCTAGTTTGATCCCAAGATTCTTGCAATAATATTCAAAAAGTCATCGGTATTTGCCACCGTTGTCTGGGCGTACACACTTCAATCACCTGCCTATTTCTCTTTCAGCCTTCATATGAAATTGCTTGAAGATATCCTGCACTTGATCTTTAGTTTTCAAGGCAAATGCCCACACTTTTCTAGAGTGGTCATCAATAAATGTTACAAAATAAAGCACACCTCCAAGTGTCCTAGTTTGCATTGTGCATACATCAGTATATATCAGATCTAAAATTTCAGCTTTTCTAGATGGTGCGGAATTGTGAAATGCTACTTTATGTTGTTTTCCCATAATGCAGTCAACACAAGTATTCAACGGTGTAGCTTTTATTCCGAGTAGAAGTTGCTTTCTAGTGAGAATCTTAAGTCTTTTCTCACTCATGTGTTCAAGTCGCTTATGCCATAACTCGGTGATGACTCCTTTTCCATTACATTCACCTCTCCTCTACACGGCTTGAATTGTGTAATATAGAGACAGTTAGTCTTTTCTCCTTTGGCTATCACAAAATTACCTTTGGTGAGCTTCCATTTTCCATCACTAAAGAAATTGATTTAGCCTTCGTCATCAAGCTTGCCAGAAGATATAAGATTATGGCGTATGTCTGAAACATGTCTCACATCTTTGAGTAGTAGCCTACATCCAACTTTAGTCTCCAAATAAATATTACCCATACCAATAATTTTGGATGTACCTTTGTTTCCCATCTTTACAAGTCCAAAATCACCAGTGATGTAAGATGTGAAAAGATCTTGATGAGTCGTGACATGGTAGGATGCGCCAGAATCAACTACCCATGTCGAATCTTGGGATGCAAGATTAACGGAATCATTACTTTGAATAATGATCACTTCATCTGCAATATTTGAAGTGTCATTCATCTGGTTCTTGTTAGCTTTGTTGACGTTATGACTTTTTGATTTTTCCACCTTCAGCTTTCTACATTCTCGGATGAAGTGTCCCAATTTACCATAATGATGGCACTTCTTGTCTCGTCTAAAGTTGGATTGGGACCTTCCTCGTTGTTGATTCTGAAAGTTTCGGATTTTGCTCCTCCCTCTTCGTTCTTGATTCTCTTGTTGATTAATGACAAGCGCCTCGGACTCAAGGTTGACTCCACTCTCTTTTCGCCGGGATTGTTCATTCAACATTCTATCTTTTACCACGTCCATGGTAAGCTTGCCATCAGGAGCCGAGTTACTGACCGACACATCAAGTGTGTCCCAGCTATTTGGCAAAGAGCTAAGCAGTAGTAATGCCTGCAATTCATCATCTAATATCATATTCATAGAATTGAGTTGGTCTACTATACCTTGGAACTCGCTCATGTGTTCCGAGACACTGCTGCCATCTTTGTATTTCATATTCACAAGCCGCCGCATGTGATTTGCTTTATTTTGCGCAATTGTTCTTGCATACATTTTCTCTAACTTTTGCCAAAGAACACTATGATATAGCTAGTATAAGCACCTAGAGGGGAGGTGAATAGATATATAATTGTTTTTCTCGTCAATTACACAATATTGGACAGTTAATAGAATTTAGACATGCAGCGATCAAAGTAAGACTGAGATAAGGGAAGAGAAGATTAAACACAAGGTTTATAGTGGTTCGGTTTATTCTAAGCCTACGTCCACTCTTCCGCACCGACCCAATTGGCTGGATTCCACTATGAACAAAAGAGGAGTTACACCACAGCTCTTCCTTGATTCCACAGCGTAGATGTTCTACTACACCTCCTCAAGGTCTCTTACGAATATAGACTCTCTTTTGATAACGATGATTCGCTCAAAGAGTTTGTCTAAACAACAGGAAGCTTTTTAGACTTTGGAATTTTTCTATCATACACTTCTTCAACAACTAATACGTCTTCTTTATATACCCCTTCATGCCATCATACCCGTTGGCACTTACCAAAGGAATTCCTCCAATCTACCCGTTGGACGGAATCAATCAAGAAGATTAATTAGGCTATTAAAGGAACGTGTCGATAGCCCATCAATCCCGCTTGCCCATACAATCGTCGGTTTCCATAAGTAAAACCTTCCAAGAATATCAGATAATCATCGGATCTTCAATCATCAAGTCAATCTCGATCAATCAAGGATTCCGTTATGTCTTCTCCAGCCTCGAGGTCTTCTCCAGTTGATAAGGTCATCCTCTTAACGAATCATCCAGATCCTGGATAACCATCTTTCAACGGATTAGAGATCAATGAGGATAGACTTTGAGTCTTGAGTCCGGCTGTCCGGAGGTCTTAGGACTTTAAATGGAAGAGTCCGCAAAACCTTCGACTAGATCGACGGAAACATTTTGTCAACTTCAAAACACTTCAAGAAAATTTCTTCAATAATCTCCCCTTTTGATGGTGACAAAACTTTCCTGCAGATTTGGACAACATTGACCTGCAAAACATGTCTCAAACATATGTGCATATCTTATAGAGATAAATTGCTAACTCTAAAATCTGCAACCACAGAAAATAGGTTAGTCTCATATATGAATATGATAAACTATCCATAAGATATTAATGGCAGTCAATATCAATAACCCAAACCCAAATTCAAATCCAAATCCGATTTAAACACACAAAGTTAAAAACCAAATCAAACAAACCAAAATAAGATGTTCAAAAGTAAAATATGAAGTAAAAGATGTTGTTCAAATCTCTTGCATCTCTCCCCCTTTTTGTTAGCATTGAAAGAGTTGAGATGAAAATGGAATGAAGTCAAGATTTCTTGGGAACACGAACAAGCTGGAGATCTTCCATTGACTGAACCATCCCTTCCAGCCTTTTCAAGTCTTCCTTCACTTGAGCAATCTCCTCACCCTTGGCATTGGCCTGAATCTGAACAGAGTGCTTGGATCGATCTTGTAATGACACCGAAGAAACCCGACCGCATATTCGCAAATTTTGAACCTCGCATCCCAAGGCATAAATCTCGACCGCGCATTTCCAAAAGAATATCGAGAATTCTGCGAAAGTCGGCTGATTGATCAGTCTGCGTACTAGCTTCAGCACGTTCTGCAGATGATGGCATGTCTGAATAATCTCGCAGATTTGGCGTTGAAACTTCATGAGCTTCTTATGGAAATTGAGAGGCATAAACATCCTCTGGGTCTGCAGGAGATCAACTGATTCCTTCACTCATGACAGGTTGTGAGGACTTCTCTCCTTTCTCTTGATCTCCCCCTGTTTTCATGCCTACAGGTGGAGAGGATTGATCCTCACGTTCTCCTTCTTCTCTTCTTTCATTTTCAGATTTTTCTACCTCTGCTTTGCCAACTTCTCTTTCTTCTTCTTCATCCCCTTTTTCTTCTTCTTCTCTCGTTGCTTCTCCTTCTCTTACTTCTTCTTCTTTCTCCTCGTCTTCTTCTCTTGCTTCTTCAACATCTCTTTCTCTTGTCTTTCTTTCTCTTTCTCTTCCTTCTGTCTCACCTTGTTCGTGGAGTCGGAACGTAACGACTTAGCCTTTTCAAAGCTATTGCCGAAATGGTAAGATCATCATCTTCTTCTTCGTCTACAATAAGAGCTCTTCTTTTTTGCTTGGAAGCAATCAAGGGCTCCTTTCCTTTTCTTTTTAAAGAAGAGATTGGATGAGATCTAACTGGAGTCTTCTCCTTGAATTTCTCCAACTCCTTATTCAGTTCCTTCATACGCATTTTGGTTACCATCTTCAGTCCTACCACCATATGATCGCACAATCGAACACAGAAAATTTGCGGAGGCTGAATATTAAAATGTCTGAACAACTTTGTGACAAGGCTTGGATAAGGCAGTTGCCCTCTGTCCTTCATCATCGCTCTATACATGTGAAACATGACACGGTGAGGAAGAGAAAACATTTTTCCACAGATGGCATACATCAATTTTGCTTCGAACTTGAAACATCAGTCTTCGAGGTTGATTTGGTCGAAGGCAATTGATCACGATCTTGTGAAGAAGGATGTTGAATGCATTCATCCTTAGATAGGTGATCTTTTCATCTGTTCTCCTATCCTTCACAAGTTCCAGAGTAGCCTGAGCGATGGAAACCTTGATCGGCTGATATCTTCCTCTTTCAACTCCTAACACATCTGCCAGCACATTCATATCCACAACATAGTCTTGATCCTTGACACTGAAGGAAAATCTATCCGCATCCAAAAAGCTAATATTCGAATAGAAATAGGCAGTCAGTTCAGGTGAGGCCTCTGTTGTATCATAATAGAATGTCTCAAGTTGAAGATAACTTAGTTTCTCCCTCAAGTTCACCTTCACCGCATCCAGAAAATCAAAGTCCACACTTCTAGGGTTTATAACCCCACGCTTTAGCAATTTTGAGTACAAATCCTCTTGTTCCTTCGATCGAAACACTTCTCCCCTTTTTCCTTTACTATTAGCCGCCACACCCATTTTTGGTTGGAATTGACTGTACAATTTGTCGTCATCATTTACATCTACAGGATTCGGTCCCCAGTCACGAGGATCACTTGGAATGTTCGCAAGGGTTTCCTCAGCCACCCCTTGTCGAGCAATTCCCAATCTTTCCATTCTTTTCAAAAAGATATATTCGTTTCCATATCCTTTATCTTTAAGAAAAGCATCGACATAGTTCAAGGGAGTATGTGTTCCTTTCAAAGCACGATATGCCTTATAGATAAAGGCGGGAGTTTGATTCTTATAGGATCTCGCATTCTCAATGATTTATTCCTCTTGTTGATGAACAACGCCTTGAGGACTAGATGGATGACGCTGCCGAGAATGTTGTGGGCTCGGTTGCTATTCAAGAGAAACTTCTTTCTTGAAGATCGAAGTCGTAGGCCCCTCGGGCATTCTCCGTGGTCCCCTGTTAGCGATTCTAGATGACTTTCTAAAAGACGACATTCTTCTCAGTTTTTGGAAGATTCCTTGCTTGACTTTTCTCAAGAAAGATGAAAACTTTTTCAAGGATTAAACAAAGGGAAAAAAATGGAGAATGGAGGATTGATGCTTTCTAGGGTTTTCGAGAGTAAAGAGAAGAGGAACAGACAGAGCACTGTCGAATAAAAGGAGAGATAGACGAACCGTCACAAAGGAAGGTAAAAAGATGCCTTTTGAATATAACTACCCCTTTTTTTCTTTTTTTTTAAATAACTTCTTTTTTGAAAAGGAAACGATGCTATAATTGCGTTGATTGAAGATAGCAATAAAACACGATTGGCAATCGTACCTTTTCAAGATAAAATTCAAGAGAGAGAGAGAGAAAGATTAACTTACAATCTGACGATCGTACCAAGACTAACTTACAGTTAAGGTCTTGCATTCCTAAGTCTGATAGACTTTAGACTTTGATCTCCTCAAATCTTAAAATGTTGAGTCTGGAGTGTATCAATTCAAATTGATTTTTCTCTAGAGGCTTCGTGAATATATCTGCTAGCTGATTTTTTGTATCAACATATTGTATTGAAACATCTCCATTCTGAACGTGATCTCTGATGAAGTGATGTCGAATCTCTATATGCTTTGCTCTTGCGTGAAGAATTGAATTTTTGGTAAGATTGATAGCACTTGTATTGTCGCAGTTTATTTCAGTGCATGAATCTTCAATTCCAAAGTCTCTTAGTTGTTGCTTTATCCATAGAATTTGAGAACAGCAACTTCCAAGAGCTATATACTCTGCTTCTGCTGTAGAGAGAGCCACTGTACTTTGTTTTCTTGAAAACCAAGACACCGTCCCGCTCCAAGTAGCTGGGTGGTACCCGAGGTGCTCTTTCTATCAACTCTACAACCCCTAAATTTGCGTCTCGAGTATCCAAGAAGAGTAAAGTCTCCTCTTTAGGATACCATAGGCCGATGCTTGAGGTTGAAGAAATGTATTTGAGAATACGCTTTGCAGCATTTAAATGAGATTCTTTAGATCTCGTTTGAAATCTAGCACAAATGCAAACACTAAACAAAATGTCAGGTCTAGAAGCAGTAAGATAAAGAAGTGAGCCAATGATACTCCTGTATAGTTTCTTTCCTTCTTCATCTTTCTCTATCTTCAAGGCACTTGACATTGGTATGTCAATCTTTTTGCAATTGTCCAGTCCAAACTTTTTGACAAGATCATTAGTATATTTTTCTTGACGAATAAAGGTTCCTTCCTTTAGTTGTTTCACTTGAAGTCCAAGAAAGAAGGTTAACTCACCCATCATGCTCATTTCAAATTCTTCCCGCATAGTCTTAGAGAATTTCTTACAAAGACTTTCATTAGAGATCCGAATATGATATCATCAACATATATTTGAACTAAAATAAAGCTTTTGCTTTCCTTTTGATAAATGGAGTAGTGTCTACTTTACATTTCACAAAATTGTTTTGAATTAAGAACTTATCAAATCATACCAAGCTCGAGGTGCTTGTTTCAAGCCATATAAGGCCTTTTTGAGTCTGAATACTGAGTCTGGTTTCTTTGGATCTTCAAAACCAGGTGGTTGTTCCACATAAACTTCTTCATGGATGAATCCATTTAGAAAAGCACTTTTGACGTCCATTTGGAATAACCTGAAATTTTGTAACAAGCAAATGCAAGTAATAAACGAATTGCTTCTAACCTTGCTACGGGAGCATAAGTCTCGTCATAGTCGATTTCTTCTTCTTGCATGTAACCCTTGGCCACCAAGTCTTGCTTTGTGTTTCTCAAGATTTTTCCTTTTTCGTCCATCTTGTTTTTGAAAACCCATTTTGCTCCAACAATAGATTTACCTTTAGGTTTAGGAGATAATTCTTACATCACTGATGTTGAATTGTCTGAGTTCTTCTTGCATAGCTTCAATCCAGCTTTCATCAGATAAAGCTTCTTCTATGCTTTTGGGTTCTATTTCAGAAATAAGAGCCACAGCACTAGATTCTTCATGCCTTTTGGATCTAGTATGTATTCATTCATTGATATTGCCAATGATAAGATCTTTGGGATGACTGGACTTATGCTTCCGCTTGCTGAATAATTTGTCGATTGATGATCACTTTCTTCGCTTGATTCTTCAACAGTCTCTTGCCGCGATCCTTCAAGGTCTCGAGCGCTTCTTGAGATTTAGACTTTGTAAAGTCTCGGAGCAGATCAGATTCCTCAACATGACTCTTGTACATTCATTTTGAGTGGAATCTTGAATTTAACATTCATTGATTCTTCCACTTTCGAGACTTCTTGTTGTAGACTCGAATGCTTTGCTAGAGGTTGAATATCCAAGAAATATGCCTTCATCTCGACTTTTCTTCAAACTTACCAACTCGATCATTTGCATTTTTCAGAATGAAACATTTGCATCCAAATACATGGAAATATGAAACAATAGGCTTCTTTTCTTTAAAAACTCATAGGGGTTTTTTCTAGAATAGGTCTTAGAAAAATTCTATTGATAATATAACATGATATTGAAAACAGCTTCAGCCCAAAATTGTAAAGAGATATTACTTTCAATTAAAAGAGTTCTAGCCATTTCTTGAAGAGATCTATTCTTCCTTTCCACAACTCCGTTTTGTTCTGAGTATATGGAGAAGAGAATAAATGCTGAAAACCAGATTCTTCACAAAATTTGGCAAAATCTTGATTTTCAAATTCTCCTCCATGATCTGTTTTTATTCTTGAAATAACATATCACTTTTCATTTTGAACCATCTTAGCGAATTTTTCAAAATAGGAGAAAGTTTCGGACTTACTTGCTAAGAAATATACCCAAGTATATCGTGAGTAATCATCCACAATTACTAGGCAATATTTCTTACCTCCAATGCTCAATTCTTGTTGGTCCAAAGAGATCCATATGCAAGAGCAGCAAAGACACACGGTTAGTAGAAACTTGATTTATTGGTTTGTAAAAATTTCTTACATGTTTTCCCAATATGCATGGAGTACATAGATCAGACTTTTGGTATGATAAATTTGGTAGACCACAAACAAGCTTCTTGGCTGAGATCTTGGCTATCTGCTTCATGTTAACATGCCCAAGCTTTCTGTGCCACAAACTTGCTTCGTCTTGGTTTGCGATTAAGCATTGTGACTCATCTGGTTTTAAGTCCAAGAGGTAGATATTTCCATGTCTTCGACCCATAAATGACTGAGTAGAGTCTTTACTGGTTCCTGAACAAATACCCTCTTGAAAGATGATCTTAAAAACCAAAAGATCACACAGCCGACTCGACATTTGAGCAGATTATAATTGAGCCCTTCAACTAAAGAAACATTGCTTATTGTGAGGTTCCCAATCTTCACAGTTCCAAAGGCTATTATTTTTCCTTTGCTGTTTCTACCAAATGAAACTTTTCCACCATTCACTTGATTGAGCTTTATGAAGCAGTTTGAATCTCCCGTCATGTGTCTCGAGCATCCACTATCCAGGTACCATTTCACCTTTTTCTTGATAGTGATTCGTATATAATAAGAGACCCTAAGCTTTCTTGGTACCCATATTTTCTTGGGTCCTTTTGAGTTAGTTTGATATACAGTTTTTGCCTGCACTTTTTACAGTCTCCATATCATAGGACATTCTTTCTCAAAATGATTTGCACTATTGCATTTTGAACATTTAAGAGCATTGCGACTTCCATGGTTTTACAAAGTTCCTATCAAAATGATTTTTGTAAGCATTTCTTGAAGGTCTTTGTTTGATTCTTTCTTTTACTTTAGGAAAATCGATTAAAGGAATAGTTTCAGTCATTCCTAAACCAGATTTATTGAAATAAGGTCTTTGAAATGAAAGTATTTTTTCAAGTTTTTCGGATCCCGTAGAAAATCTTTTTTGAAATATTTGAAATGTCATTTTTCAAAAAATGCATTCTCTTTTAAAAGATTATATTTGCTTTCATTAATAGAAGTAACATTTTGGTTTAAGCATTTCACTTTTTCTTCCAAAACATACTTTTGATATTTTAAAGCAGAATTTTCCTTTTGATTTCAGAAATTCTTTTAAGAGAAGTCTTAAGATTAAAACATAATTCATCAATGTATTTTGAAACTTTAACAGGGATTTTGAAGTTACTTACTCGACCACTTTCCGAATCAATCGGAGTTTGATTCTGGAATCTGATTGTGCCATGACATATGTTGGCATAATCATCATCACTTTCTTCACATTATCACCAAAGTCTCTCGCTTTAAGAGCCTTTCGATACTTTTAAGTTTTTCCTTTCTTCTTTCTCAAAAGAGGACAAAACGGTTGAGTCTCGATGTGTCCTTTTTCTTGCATCCGAAGCAAACAACATCTTTGTTTGTTTCATCATCCTCACCAGACTTAGTTGCGTCTTTCAAAACCTTGTTTCCTTGGATTGAATCTTCTTCATTTTCTATTCAGCTTTCTGAATCTTCTAATCATGAGAGCAAGCTCCTCATCGTCCATATCGTCTTCGAACCGCAACATCATAATCATCATTGGATTTTAATGCAATGGATTTCTTACCTTTAGATCTTCGTCTTCATTGATTCGTTCTACTTCATAAGACCGAAGAGTTCCAACCAACTCATCAACGAGATAGTGGCATGATTCTTTGAGTTTCTCGATTGATGTCTTTATGTGATTCCAATCCTTGGAGAGTCCTCGCAAAGAGCTTATTTACTTTCATGGAATCGAAACCGGTTGTCCTTGATTCTCCATACCATTTACGATATCCGTAAACGACTAAACATGTCGCTTATAGATTCTCCCATTTTCATCCTGAAGGCTTCGTATGACCGAGGAGTATATTGACTCTCGGTCTCTTTCACACGATCTCGTTCCTTCATAAGTAATGTGTAATCTATCCCACTTCTTTGGCTGTATCACAAGAAGATATTCTCGTTATATTCGCAGAGGTGATAAAGCACAATATAAAGAATAGATTGCTTTTGCATCAAGAGTTTGTCTCTTGATTTTCTCTTCCCGACTCATGTCGCTTGTCTCAACATTTCCTTTCCTCTTTCAAACAGATGCGGCTTTA